>VCCN01000682.1:1525291-1537578 GCA_006491835.1 Architeuthis dux
GTGTGTAGATATTCAAATTATAAATTCCGAAGCAAAGCAAAAGCAGAAACTTTCCCACTTTCCCAATTCTTATTTGACAACAACAAACACTCCTTTGTCTTTGTTAACGAAAACACCGCTGTTGGAATGTGAACAATAAACGAACAATAACGCGAATCTTGAAATAAAATTAAAATAAAACATACATCTTCGTTAAATGTAAACAAACTTCATCGGAACTCGACGTTCGAATCCGCGCTGCAATTCTTAAGCGACGGAAATGCTTACAATTGCGTAGACTATTTGTTTTTGTTTCCATGTTTCCTTTCCCCTCACCAATATTCATTTCTCTGCTTCTATTGTTTTCGAATTCAAAACTTCGAGAGATTTAAGATCAAGTCTAACTGAAACAGTGAATAATTGGCCACTCACCTCATTTCTTATATACTGTTTCGATGCTTAAATATTCAATTCTTCTTCACGATATTGTTATTCTACACATCTTTCAGACTTCTTCTGTTGTATAGCCATTTTGGACTTCGAGAAAAAGGAAGACTGGAGACTTGGTTTATAAAAAATATGATGATATGTTTCTATTGCACCAGATACATCCTATAGTGGCGGAGAATGAAGAGTGGGCGAGAGATAATGAGAGTCGACAGGCTGTTCTTAAACAGGGTCTTTGAGAACATGGAAATTAGTCTTGTCTTCATCCTAAGCCTAGGCGGTCTGTCTCTCTGCCTTCTGAAGGCGCCTCTGTGGCTTTTATGCCGTTCGAACGCCCACTCTGGTCTTCCAGCTGATCACCCGCAGCTCGTGGTTCGAACGCCCTACTGGTTTTACAGCCCGCCTCATGCAGCCCGGGGTGTAGTCAATATCCTGTTTATGACTTTTGAACACCTGGTGTGTCTGATGATATATTTCTATTGAAGATTTGGTGTGTATGATGCTATATTTTGTTATTGCACCCGATACATCGTTTCGTGGCGGAGAATGACGAGTGGGAGAGAGATAACGAGACCCGACAGACTTTTCTTAGACAGCAGGGCATACGGGTTCTTGGACAACATGGAAATTGGTCTTGTCTTCGTCGCAAGCCTAGGTCCTCTCTCTGCCTTCTGAGGGCGCATCTGTGGCTTTTATGGGGTTCGAACGTCCACTCTGATTTTCCAGCCCACCACCACATGTCTTTTGAACACCAGGTGTGTCTGTTCCAGTCCCCGGCAGCTGGAGTTTGGGGTTTGGTCGATAGCCTGTTTATGACTTTCAACACCTGTGGTGGACAACTCTGTGACCCCCGCCTACGGCTGCCTAAATATCTAACACTTCATTATCTTGCTTTGTTTAACATTTCATTTTTATGGGTTAGATTTTATATTCTGCCAACCGTAAAAGTTATTGTAGCCCAAGCAGCAGAGCAGATTGTACTGAGAATCAGGCATCCCGAGGCAAAAGGTATGTGAGTTTGAGTCTCACCGAGGGCTTTCCTTTTATTCCCAATCTGCGCCATTTACTCAATGCCGTGGACTAACGGTCGGAGTAATTTGCAATAAAAAGCAACAAACATTAAGATGAAAGTTATATTACTCAAAGATTGTTAATACAACGTATTTGCAGATATATTATTCAACATTCTTCAGGTGTATGTCGCATCCGGTGGTCTTAGAAATTCACAGAGTATACTTTAATGATTTCTTCTATGTGTCCTCTCATCCACAATACTATCAAAATTTAAGAGAATCGCAGTTCTGATAATGTTATGAAAATCAATTCTTCTCAGCGATTTTTATCGGTTCCATAATATTTCCTTAAAAAAATGTCATTAAAATTCATTGAGAACTGTTGGTTACATGGCGAATACCTATACCTTTTATGTATATGAGTGAATACATACACCTTTTCCAACTTCGTTGGCAGTGTTGAAAGAGAGAACATATTGAAATCCCAGAAACATGAATTTTCTTCAGGTAAAGTATACTCAATAATCCGGGGGCCAGCAGGCCCTCCCTGTACCCCCAGAGCCATATGTGTAGTGTACCAAAACGTTCCTTATGGTGTCTTCCCAAGAAAAGGTTGGGAAGTACTACCTCATTTGCATAAAATAATATGGCCGCCATCACACACCAAAGCATCCAGGAATTCATATCCCGTCTCCCAATTGACATATCTGAGTACTTTAAAAGGCTAAATCATGGTTTGAAGTCACGAGGAATTCATTTTAGCACCCTTCTCATATGGCCATAGGTGGTGCAGTGTAGGACCTGCTGGCCCACAAACTACTACAGATTACTTATAATTGGAATTAATACTAATCTTCTCTCTTCTCATTTCTACAGTCAAGCCTTATTGACTTATGTGTATTAATCTAATCCTTTGATGTACTCCTACACTTTATAACAAAGAAGAAAAAGAAAACGATCCCGTACAAATTAATTCTTAAAACGAATCAGATTAGCAATAAGATACAGCTATATTAATGTTCTAGTCAAGAAATCATTCATTTATGCCATGCCTCGTGTATATAGATCGATCCAAAATCTTCTAGCGCATCTCAAAACAAATTTCAGCGACAAAACACAACCCCTAGTGCAACACAAACATGAACTGTGCTCGCAAATAAAATGTTTTACATAATTGCCCCGCTACCCTTTTTGAGCAGTATACTTTATGAGCCAGTCTGCAAAAAGCAACCAAGGAACTACTGCCAAAAAATCGGTAGACATTAGGTGTTAGGGTAATTAATATTTTCCTGGTCGAATTTGGTTTGCTCCGCATATATTCAGTTACATAATGTTTTTTTATGATTATACAACGTATTTGAACTAGACACATTGCCATTACTCAACAGCTGTTGGTGAATTGTTTATCTGTTGAACAATAATATTATTGTGCCTTGTGGTGAACTAAGCTTAATAACAATATTTTACACGTGTGGTGGTTTTATGCGCGAAAAAGTGTTAAATATCGATATAGGGAAAGAGAGAACATATCAACATCTCAGCATCATAATTTGTTGTCGGGTAAAGTAAGAATACCCAACAGATTACTTATGTGACGTTATGGTAGATGTGTGAACTGTTAATTCGTTTTAATTAAAGCCAGCATTGGTAATTAATTACGTTAACACCAGAACACAACAGTTATTCTCACGGTCTGGAAAAAGCATATATTGCCAACCAGGCTATTTCGTGGAGTTAGGAAGTTACCCCGAGTTTTTCGCGTGGACATCACATGTTGATAGCAAAAGAATCCGATAATTGATTCGGACAGCTTTACCAGCAAAGCGGAGACAAGAAGTCTAAGAGAAGAAAAGACGGTACCGGAATTCACAGCGGGAGTCCAAGATAAGTCGAAAATGATGACGGCTAACAAAGCCAGCATAGTTTAGTGATAGATGGGTTATTTCGTTAGAAGGGGCCGGTTTATCCCGGAGCACATATGTATTATAGATAACATATAATTAGCAGGGATAACCAAAAAAGCTTAAATAAGGGACCCATTTTCATTGTCGGCTAGAGAGGGATTCTGCCGTCCGTGCTCGGCACACACTGGCCGGTTAATTTGTGCGACAACTGCAATTTATTATAATTTCCCCTCTGCTCATTTCTACAACCAGGCTTTGTTGACTTATTAGAAACCATCAACCAAAACTGTCAACATAGGTTTCCTCAGTTTTTAAGTGATTCTGATTGGTTGGCTGGCTGTCTGGCTGGGTATGTATCCATCGCGTGTACAGGCCGCAACAATGGATCGGGATGAGTGGAATTTTAAACAGTATGTGTTATGTTTTTTTTTTAAATGTTGATACGCCCCCGCTCAAATAGGTTTTTAGTGGTGGTTTAATTTACAATGTAAGTTTTTGTTAAATTGGTCCCATAGTTTGTGTCCGGCAGCGTTCACGCTTGCTTTTTGAAAATTCAAACGTTTTTAGTGATCACGACCCAACAAATGGCGAGAGAAGTAATTTATTCATTTATCATCCCTTTTTCAATTTGTTTTAATTGATCACCCCCTACACGACATGCTGCCAAAATACATATGACGGTTTCTTTTGAGTGACTAAGCAAACCTGTTGAATATCCATTCCGTAATATAGAAGAACCCTATGGCTGAATTCAGTAGCGTAGCAAGGCTTCTCAGCGCCCGGGGGCAAAAATAATTTTAAAGTGGGAGGGGGTCCCTCTAAAATGTTTTGATTATTTATTTTGTGACTCATTACCCACTGAATGACAATAACGTGAATAATTAAATACCACCTTACATAGGCCTAAAATAAAGTCACACTATAACATTTAATTAGTATAAATTGAATTAAAATATTACTTATTTTATTAAACAAATGTGACTTTTCTTCTTTTTTAGGTGGCTCAGAGTAACGCAACATTGTGACATTTGTTACGTGACTTTTATTCCTGTGACTTTTATTCCGGGATTCTTTTTTAAATATATTGTAGATTTTGCGACCCTTCACACTTGCGCCCGGGGGCGACCCCCCCCCCCTTCCTACGCCACTGGCTGAATTAGATGAGCAATAACAGCTAAATAAACAGAAATGAGAGAACATATCGAAATCCCAGAAAACATGATCGTGTCCGGTAAAGTAAGTATACCCAACAGATTACTTATAATCCAAATTAATTCTAATCTTTCCCCTTCTCATTTCTACAACCAGGCTTTATTTGGCTTACACTCCTGGCCCATGCTTCGTCCTGTGATCAGAACAAGTATATTATGTCCAGCACCTCCCCATTCCACTAAAAGGGGAAGGGTCGGAAGGACATTTCTGACGCATGACACTGATCGTGTGGACTGGACAATGTTTCTCCTTGCCCCCACGTACGCGTGTGGGCCGGCACGTTTAACCGACCATGTATCACATTCTGCCCTCGCGGAGAGATGATTAAATAACTACTTTTAATAAAGAAGATTATGAAAACTACCCCGCAAATAGAGAAACACTTTTCTTTTCTAAATCGCATTAGATAATCAATAAGTTAATAAATACACAGAAAAAAAGCTAAAGAAATCCCTGCCAAAATATTGCAAACACTTTCCTGCCCTTTTTTTCCGCCAATATCTTTTTCTTGAAAAGGATGACTCAAACGGGTTCCATTATCTTACCGTCAGTCTTAATTTGGCCTCCCACTGATCAGAAACCACAACGAGAAGAGAGTTTCCAGCATATAATTCCATTCGATAGGAGAGATCGGGGAGGCTTAATAGAAATGTGTATGATTATGCGTGGTTTAGAAGTAGTAAAGCCCGATGTATTTCTTACTAGAAGGGGGTACACGGGACTGAGAGGTCACACATATACGGTAGAAGCAAATAGAAGTAGATTGAATATCAGAACATTCTTTTTTTTATCAATAGAGTGGAAGGATTTTAGAATAGATTACCGGAACATGTAGTGCTATCAACAGATGTAAATGATTTTAAGAAGGATTATGATGTTTATTACACCACCGCAAATGTTTAAGGCCATAGATATTGTGTAAATATGATTGTTATGATGTGTGCCTGTATATACAAATTGTATACTTTTGTTTCACGCTAAAAGGTTTAAGGCCCTAGATATTGTGTAAATATGATTGTTATGATGTGTGCCTGTATATACAAATTGTATACTTTTTTCACACTAAAATAACATGTTCTAAAAAAGAATGTTCTAAAATGTTCTTTATCTTATAACATTAGTGTATCTTATTCATATAACAGTAGCTTTAATATCCTTACTAATATTTCATTATATCCGAGTCAGCTAAGCACAACAGTATCGTAGTTAATCAAAGATGGATATTGGTTTGTTACTGTGTATGTCCAATGTAAGCGTACGGACCCTTGCCATTAAAAAGTATGGCGCAACACAATTTTCCTAACATCTATTCACCTCATATTGTCTTGTGCTGGATAAGCTATGTTTAATGGAATGTGCGTCGGGTGAGTGAAAGAGCGACTTAGATTAGTTTAGTAAGTAATTAGTAAGTTTACCCATCAGATTACTTATAATTCAAAGTAATTGTAATCTTAGCCCCTCTCATGTCTACAACCATGCTTTATTGGCTTACTGTCCTGGTCCAGGGTTCGTCCTATGGCCGCACACAAATACATTATGCCCAGCACCCCACCCCATTGCACTATAAGGGGACGGCCGAAATGTCATATCTGACAGCTTCGTGATACTGGTCTTGGGGACTGTGTTATGATTTGTGTATCCGGACACCTGGGCGGAGATGTGGGTGAACCCGGTCACCTCAGGAAATAGGTGTATTGTCTAAATATTGTCAGTGTTAAAAACAGGAAATGGGAACCGGTGATTGACATCGTGTGACACCACGTAGGCATTGGGGAGACCTATAAAGCAGACCCGGATAGCGAACAAGGCGGACAGAAATCTCGACACTCAAAGAAGACGCAGACATCAGCGGAGCCGTTAAGGCCCGAGACCGCTGTCCCTGTTGGGGACAGACTGGTGGTTCTCCTTATCATCTCTCCCACGCTTCACTCTCCGGTCGACAAAGATGTATGTTGTGTAATAAAAATATGTCCAGATATTTTTACAAGCAAGTCTTGGAGTTTCCTTTATAATGAAGTCCAGGACACACCGCTATACAACAACTGGACAGTTGTTGTCCTTGCCCCAACATACGCGTGTGGACGCGAACATTTAATCAACATCGTGTTACATTCTGTCCTCTTAAAGAGGGAATAATTAAAGAATAAAATGAAGAATATCCTATAAAAGGCAGGCACTTTTCTATTTCAAACCGAATTAGATAAGCACTATGATCAAGCCCGTCCTCGGGGTAGAGCGAGTAGGGGGTCCATCCATTAAGTCCAGGGCCACGAGTAGACATGTTCAGCGTTGCGTAAAAGCGCTAAATTCCTTTGAAAAATTGCTAAAAACACCACAAAGGATACCAGCAATCGTCAAAAACATGCCAAATGGCTAAAATTTGTAAACGCACATACGCTAATTTAGGGCTTCTTCGCTCTGCCAAAAACAGAAAATGGCCAAGTGTATGATGAACGATGGTGAAGGAGTTCCAAGCGCTGGAGATGTGTCGTAAAAAAGCAAAATGATTTATGTTGTAAAAAATAGCACAATAAAATTAATTCACACCACATTAACCGGTGTGTGTGTGGGGGGGGGGTCCAGGAGAGCCCCCCTCCCGACTAAGATACAACTAAATAAATAGAAATATATAAAAAAATGAATATCGCTGACTTTTACCCGTCTTTTCCCCTCGCTTATACCTTCTTGAAAAGAATGAATCACACTTTCTATCAGTCTTATTCTGACCTCCCATTGATCAAAAGTCATGACAGTTTCCAGCATATTATACACGTACGTTGGTTTTATGCGTGAAAAGAACTGTGAAAGGGCCACTTAGAGAAACAGGGAACTGTTCAAAATCCAAGAGACATGATTTTTAAGGCAAAGTCAGTATACTCAACAGATTACCTATAATTGGAATTAATTCTAATCTTCCCTCTTGTAAATTCTACAACCGAGCATTATTGACTTATTGTATTTATCTAATCCGTAATAACGAGGATAAAGAAAACTATCCCCTGAAAACGCAAACGCCCTCCAGCCTGAAACACATTAGTTAAGCAATAAGTTACAGCTAAATAAACCAAATAAGCTAAAGAAAATCCCGGCCAAAATATACCAGGCACTTTTCTGCCTTTTTTCCCCCGCCAATATCTTCTCATTGAAAAGAATGACTCAAACGCCATAATCCGTCCTTTGTATGGATGCACATACAACCTGACAATGTATGGATGCTCATACGGCCCGACAAACACTCGAAATCATTTGATACGTTTACTTATTTGATTCACCCTTCTCTTGACATCGCTTGCAAATTGCCGTCATGTTTTTGTCGAGTGGGGGCAAGCCCCGAATATTTACTGATCCAATTTGGAAGGGGGGAAGAAAAAGACAACTCCCAATTGAAATAACCAATCAATGAGTCCTTGTACGTCTCAACAGAGGATGATGGGTCATGAGCGAAGCAATGTTGTAAAGACGTAATATTTATAGCAAACAAATTGTTTGATCGGGGGTCAGCATTCGGTTTGGGTTGAGTGAATAGATTTGGATGCACTTAAATAAGTTATCGTGTTTGAAGGGTTCTTGGACTTCTTAATATATGCACGGGTTGCGGCAGTGTCCAGTTTATGAATGTCTGGAGTTTGACCCTGTGTCATTTGACTATTTTTTCGTCTCTGAGTGGTTTTGTTTACAGAGTTGGGTAAGGTCGGGGTATTAGTGGGGTGTGTTGAGTAAGACGCTTGGAAGATATACACGGGCGTGTGGTAATTCCGGGTTGGATAAAGAGAACGTGAAAAGGAGAATAGGGGGAGAGTAAGGGAATGGTCTTAGCAGAGGGAGAGGATTATGATTGGGGAAAGATGTAGATGAATCTAGAATTGAGATGAAGAATGGGAGAGAATGAAGCGAAAGAAAAAGAAAAGACAAAAAAAAAGGAAATGAATAATAAGTAATAAAAGAAGAATGTATGGAGATAAATAATATAACGCTGAAAAGGTCAGGTTAAGAAAACATGAAGGAAATAAAAAGATTATTGAAGAAATATAGATATGTGAAAAAGGAATACTGAAAACGGAGAAAAATGAAAGAAAGTAAGAATGGAAATGGACAGAAGAAGGGAATGAAAGAAGGAGGACAGAGAAAAAAGAAGAGAAGGAGAAAGAAGGAAATAACAAATGGAGAAACATTGAAAAGAAGAGGAAGAATGAAAAAAGAAAAAAAAGAAGGTAAAATTAAGGAAGGAATGGGGGAAAGAAAATTAAGGAGGAAGAAAAGGTATGTAAGAGGGATTAAATGAAGAAAGAATCCAACAAGAAGAAGACAATGAAGAAGAAAATAAGAGGTAAAAGAATGTAGGAAAACAAATGAGGAATGCATTGAAAACAGGAGGAATTAAAGGAAAGAAGGAACAAATAAATTAAAAAGAAAAGGAAAAGGAAGAAGATAAGTGAAAAACGGAAAGGATCGTAGGGAAGGAACACATTTGTTTTTAAAAGATGGAAAAGAAAGAAAGGAAGGAGGAAAGGTAGGGGATAGCAAATAGTGGAAATAATAACAGGAGGAGAGAAGAAAACGGAAGAAAGGAAGGAAGAAAGAAAATAGAGAAAAATAGGAAGAACATAGAAAGAAGGGAAGAAAGAAAGAAAGGTTCAGGAAATAAATAAAGGAATAAGAAGGCGAACACGAATGTGAAAGAAACTGAAATAACACTTGAAATAAAGTTAGGAAAATAACAACACTTGTACGACATGAATGAAGGTAGGGAATAACCCAACAGACAGAGCGAAAATAATGAATGATTATATTACAGCAAAGAAGAGAGAAGAAAGAAAGAGAAATCACTGACTAAATAAAGGAATGAAGAGGAAGTAAAACAAATACAAATAGAGAAAAATAATCGAAATACAATACGGGGAAAGTAATAGTGAAAGAAAGAAAAAAAGAAAGAAAGGGAAAAGGAGAAACAGAAAAATAAAAAAATAATGGAAAATAATGGAAAAAAGAACACAGACATATACAAAGAATGAAAAAAAGAGAGGAAAAAGAAGAGCAACACAGAAAGGAGGAAAAAAAGAAGGAATAAGTAAAAGAAAGGAAGGAAGGAAACAAATGTAGGAAATGACAAAGAAAAGGAAAGAAGAGAATGAAAATAAAGACCAGCCTATCTGCCGTAGGGTCAAATTCCACTCCTAAATCTATTCCGACTGAAGATGATTACTGCAACTTTTGTATTGTATATATATAAAAAATAAGTCCCTGGGTATATAAGACTTGTCAGTTTAACTCAGTTGGTCGTGCTTTCAAATCACGGTAGGGAAATGTTAATTTTATATATCGGTTTGGTTTAACCCTTTCCTCCTTAGCAGCCATGTTTGATTACTTCACTGATGTGCCTGTGTGCCCTGGAACTAATGTAACATCAGTTGTTGCTGAACAATAAGATACAACAATAAATTGCTATATCTCTTTTAATATTAAATGTACACTTACCATATTTTCAGTGATTATTCCCAATGCATCACTTTCAAAGTCCAGTGAAATTAAACCTTGAAAAATATATTATTATCGATTGATTGGAATTGTTATGATTTAAATCTGTGTATGATTTAAATTTAAAAGTGTTTTCTTTTTGTCTTTTTTAGTAATTTTTTTTATCATTTAAAAAAGCTTTCGTTGTTTATTTTCAATAATAATACCTTATTATCTATAAACTGCTTAGCGGTACCAGGCAAGCAATCAGTCCACGGTACGTGTTTTTTAGTTCTTCTTTCTTATCATTTTTTTCTATCACGCCTAGAGGCGTTATCAGGGAGGAAAGAGTTAACGTGACGTGATAGACACGAGTTTACTCCCCTAAACATGCCGAGGATTGTTCTTGTTGTTCTTTGACGGGGGGTGGGGGGCACAGTTAACCCCAACTTGGACGGGATTTTGGAAAGGAAAAGAAGAAAGAGTGACAGAAAGACAATTGCGAAGAAAAAAGAGAGACAATGAGGAAAGAAAATTAAATGTAAAAAAAAGAAGAGAGAGTATAAGAAAAAAAGAAAGAAAGAAAGAATGAATTAAAATATGGTTAGAATGATATATTGATTGATTGATTGATTTGTTTAGCGGCGTATCAACCCTTGATGCGTTATTTACTGCCGACATCAGTTTACTATTCCAAAAGAATAGTGTCTTGCGACTTTGTTAAAAGGTTATTTCTCTTTTAACTAGAGTCTTGCGTTGTTTTCTTCTTTTTAATGAAGTCTTGCGACTTTGGTGAAAGGTTAT
Source organism: Architeuthis dux (assembly GCA_006491835.1). Lineage (NCBI taxonomy): Eukaryota > Metazoa > Mollusca > Cephalopoda > Oegopsida > Architeuthidae > Architeuthis > Architeuthis dux. The sequence goes on from VCCN01000682.1 coordinate 1,536,105, forward strand.
TCTTTTTAAATTGAGTCTTGCGACTTTGGTGAAAGGTTATTGTTTTTTAAGTAGAGACTTGCGACTTTGATGAAAGGTTATTTTTGTTTTTTTAAACAAGAGTGTGGCGACTTTGGTGAAAGGTTATTTTTGTTTTATAAACTAGAGTCTGGCGACTTTGGTGAAAGGTTCTTTTTTTAACTAGTCTTGCGACTTTGGTGAAAGAACACGTGGCCCCTTTTTGGGGGTGAGGGGTTCTTAACCCTCTGCAGGGGATGCAGTCAGCGTATTCTAGGCCTCAACCGACAGGGCCATAGAATGAGTGAAAAAGAAAAGTGAAAGGATAGTGACAGACTCAAAGAAGGATATACAAGTGACACATCAGTTTGTGAAGTAAGAAAAACTATTAAGCAAGAGCAACAATGAAAAATATTGGCAATGTAGAAGAACTGAAATTTAACCAAAATGTGCTTTTTTTCAATCCGTATTGGAAACTTATTCTAACTTCTTAGGTAGACACCATTGCTGCTAAGGGCACAAAAGCCTCCAATAATAACGAGGTATATCTCTATTTACATTGAATGTGCAAATCATACAATTACATTTGTCAATCTTTCACTTTCAGCATCATCATTCTCCATGATGTTCAAAAAGCGTCATTTCATGTGTAACAATCTGTTAATATCTTCAATCTTCCATTATCATTGTCTTTGCTCTTATATTCAACCGACGGCAGATTTTAATATCAGACGTCCATAACATGCAACACTACACTTGATAATCTGTGCTGATGGCGTAACATATGGCTCTTTCGCAAACTCAACGAGGAATGAACATCGAGAGAGTATTCAAGACGAGGCGTACAGTTGTTGTTGATGATATTACTAAATAAAGCTTAGTTCGGTACGTGGGAAAATTCGGTGTATCTGTGTGAAGATTGCGAGGGCCTGCTTTCGTCTAACTTGCCTTGAAAATCAGAATTCGAATTTATGACTTGTACCGTAATTGATGGCATAGAAGACGCGGTTTTTATCTCGGGAATCGAATGCTTTATCAGTTGTTTACTAACGTTACTGCGCTATGCAAATAATGTAAAGAGCTAACCTCTCTGTGGTTAATATTTGAATAGATAAGAGCATTAGAATAACCCGATAGTGTGGAGGGCTATGACGATCAGGGGAAGGAGGGGGTTTTACTTTACTTTTTCGAGAATATGCCTGCAAATATTGAGGTGCTTCTTATATGCGGGGAAATACGGTTCTTGATCTTGAACACCGACTACTGATTAAGGTCGGTAACTACTTCAACCAAGAAGCAGGTCCACGTAGGCTTTCTTTTATTTGAATTGTATATGTAACTGAGACCGCAGAATGCAAAACCATGGAGGAGGGGGAGATCTTAAAATCTAACCCACCGAGCAGACAAAGGACTCTTATGTCTTTGTAAATCTTAAACCTTAGTCAGATTGTTGTATGACGTATTATTTTATGAAACG
>VCCN01000682.1:1778765-1790774 GCA_006491835.1 Architeuthis dux
TAACAATTTTGCTAATAAAATATCTACCCAGCATTAGAAACTATAGACTTTTCCACTAAATGAAAATCAGCAACATCTCATTGAATTTAAAATATAGCCCTGATATTTTTCCACGGGTATTAACTAGTTTTTTTTTAATATAATCGACCTTTGTATTAATACGCATATATGACTCTACCGGCATATATAAACAGTTAGTGTTTTTCAAATCATACATAAATATATATTCCTCGCTTGACACCTCATATCATTCTGTATGTCAATGTATCTATCTCTTATATTATGTGTGTTCCTCCACCCATGGTGCATGTATTAAAAGATGCCTTCTTGTGCCAAATATCACATCCTTTGTTCTGAATGAAAACATCTTGAAATCGAGAACATCATCTCATTACTCAGCCGACCATACCACACTGTCTTGTATCGCATCTATCACGAGCAGCCGTATCTATACATGGCAGGTTCGTTGAGTGTTCATTGAGTACATCAGACACCTGATTCCTTTTTGTATGTTTCTCCATTCTACAGAGTATTTAATTATTTACAACCCATGTGGATTCTATCGTAGACATTATCAAAACAAATATTGGCTTTGAGGTGGTTGGAAAGCAAGCGGTATATAACCGAATTTGATAATGGAATGAAAAGAATTTTATTGGACGATTTTACGTCAACTTATTTAGACACATATATTAATCTTCATCTATAGTTATATTAACTAGTGTTCTATTATTTGGACTTGTAGAACCAACTTCAGGTGTTGATAGATCATTCGGACGAGTGGCCTTGATTTTATCTGTTGGAATTTGTATTTGGACTAATATCCTGATCTCTATTAATCGACTTATCATACAGGGGCGAGAGTGACTGGGGACGTTCCCAAATAGTATAATACAGGTCAAGCGCAAGTCATAACTTCTGACCGTGCTGCGCATTGCAGCTGCTGAACCATTCAGCACTGACGGCATGGTAATCTGCAACACGAAAGACGGAGTTGTTGATGATGACGATGATGATGTGGTTGAAATAAGGTTTCAGCTGGTCCATTCTACGGGTTTCTTCAGGTTTACAATTCATATGCAAATATCTGGACTCTCTTTTTCTCATTGGTCCAAAGCTAGAATTGATAGTAGAGAGAAACTGATCAATTCGAGGTATTCGTAGAATGGATCAGCCGAAAAACGTGATAATCACAAACGCAATGTCTTTAGCCATCTGAACAACATTTGGAATGATAATGACCGTTTTAAATTAATGAAGAACACAACTATCAGTATGTGAATCTTTACACCTGGGTGATACGAAGGCTTCCGTTGGGTACGTGTGGAGAAGAGAACGGGGCGACTTACCTCGGCAATCCAAGCGTCTACGGGTGGCGTGTGCTGTCTGTAGAAAAAGAAAATTAAGCGCAAAAACAAAGCCGTTTTAATAGACATATATATATATGCTAATTGAGTTCGGTATTTCTGAGATGAGGTGTTAGTATTATTGATACTATTGTTCGGACTGAGGACAGTATACCCCCGTGGATCAAATAAAGGGTTCAGTTCAATAGTTCCGGTAAGTGACCGACAAAACTTGACACCTGAAGAAGGCCGGATGGTACATCGGCCGAAACGTTGTGGAAATGACAACCAAGATGAGGATCTCAGTCCGAACAATAGTATCAATAATGCTAATTGATGTTCTTCTGGCCAATCATAAACGTCCCTGGGCTGAAAAAAGCCATTGCTTTTTCAGAGACGACGAGGTTTGAGCTTAATTGGCAACTTGCAAACTGAGGTGTGGATTTGTTTGTGACTTTGGATTTGCGACCCCTGTTTTTAACTTTGGATGTGTGACCCCTGTTTTTGATTTTGGATTTGCGACCCCTGTTTCTGACTTTGGATTTGCGACCCCTGTTTTTGACTTTGGATGTGTGACCCCTGTTTTTCACTTTGGATACGTGACCCCTGTTTTTGCTTTGGAATTTGTGACCCTTGCTTTGACCCTTTAATCATTGTTTTTTTAAAAATTTTAACATACTACTGTACTAAATAAGAACAGGCCTCCTTAAATCGTCAGCATTGTCTCAGGTATTATATGTAGTCTTAACAGCATAGTCATCTGTTGATTGTTAGTTAGGATGAAGTTTGCATTAATTGGGAGTTTCAAAGCCTCTGGAGTGCTTTCTTGACAGATCAAGCAGAGGGACCGACCCATCTAATATGAAATCATTAGAAAATTATGTTTAGCCACAGTGAGACATAGCATATTTAAATAAGTTATTTTTTAATTCTGTCTATATATACTTCTATTACTTTTCGTGTAGGAGTGTATTCGTATTCCTTCGCTCTGAAAATATATTTTTAGACACAAATATTACGATCCTAAGTGGTTTACAAGCCAAGATATTGTTGATATAGATTTCAGATGACGGCCATCTTTAAAATCCAAGATGGCCGCCATAACGTATCTGGAGGAACTGGTTCCTATCAGAAATGGGAAACTGAGGTCATGAATAATGTGTGGACAAAGTTTGGTGCTTTTGTCCGGTGTGTCCACCTTTCCCCCTAAGCTAGCTGACTAAAAGGTTTCCCCGCTTCTATGTAAATAAACCCGTTGAAAACGTATATACCGGTTTTCTCACTTGTTTCACCTGGCGACGATATTTGAGTTCGATTCTCCACAATGCCTCTTGCAAAGTCATCACAACCTAATCTCTTTGACCCCACCGTCAACGAAGCAGATGTTTATCAAGCATTCTCAGACTGGATCGAAACGTGGGACATGTGGTACGAAGTTGCCTCGATGGAGGAACTTAAGGAAGACGCCTTTGAAAACAGCACAAAGCCAAAGTTTTCAGAATGTGTGTATTCCAAGGGGAACGACTAAAAACGGACTTAGAAATCCAAGATGGCCGCCATAAGGTATCTGGAGGAAGTGGTTCCTTTCAAAAATGGGAAACTAAGCTCATGAATAATGTGTCGAAAACATTTGGTGCTTTTGTCTGGTGTGTCCCCCCCCCCTAAGCTACCTGACTATTAGGATGAAGTGAGAGCTAGTCTGTACAAAACTGCATAACTCTTCCCAACGTTTTCGCCCACCCCAATCTCGTTCAATCATCCCTCCCCGAATCTCGAATTCCTTGAACCTCTGAGCAATTGTCTTCAGGACTGTTCCCATTTCTCTTAAAAGTATTGATACTACCTTCACTTTATCATTAAAAAAGGATTCCCTTCTTTGTAACAAGTTCCGTGTTCTTGCCTGGATAAAATGAACCGTTTTCGAAGGAATTGTATGTTAATTCGCATGATTAGTCTTCTGTTTAAAAAATAAGAATATAGTATAATATAATAATACGATAATCAAGTTTTAAACAGGTAAACATACATCAACGTATGTTTACCTGTTTAAAATGTGTTAGTTTGTAGAATTTAACACGTTTTAAACAGGTAAACATACATCAACGTATGTTTACCTGTTTAAAATGTGTTAGTTTGTAGAATTTAATAAGTTTTAAACAGGTAAACATACATCAACGTATGTTTACCTGTTTAAAATGTGTTAGTTTGTAGGATTTGTAGTCGCGTTGTCGGTTTTACGTCTTATTGAACATGAGTCAATTACCGTATTCCCTAGGTTGAAGACCCGTCCCAAACAGTTACCCCTGCGTCCCACAGGCCAAGGATTATTTTCCATAGGGCTATCCTAACTCCAAAGAAGGTAAAGTGTACTAGACAATAATCTGAACTCCGTATATGCCCCCTGAATGGAACTAATAGACGAAGACACGTCACTTCAATGCACTGAGACTTGAGTGTGGAATACCCACCAAAACAAAGCTATCAACTAATGATAACAGTGTCTCCAGCTATCTGCATAAATGTCATGCTTTTTATTCCAAACGTGTTATTATCATTAGTCGTTATACTGATATTCTAATGAAGGTAAAACAAACACTGCTTGGCCGAAGACAGAATTGTTGAACTAGAATATCGTAGTGCAGGCGCAGCTCTATCGTAGCAACTTGCAGGGCTGACGAAGTTGGTTCTTTCGTACCGAATTTGGTTAGTTTCATATGAGTTGGCTCTTTTGGGAGGCCTTTTTTTAAATTGGGTACTTTTATTTTATTTCACTAATTTAATTTAGAATCGCGATAAAATATGAAAATATTTAAAAACAATGATAATTTCTAAATTTACAAGAACTTTCTATTCTAAAACGTTTTCTGTCATGTAACACGTATTATGTGCGTGAGCGTGAATTGTCTAGCTCAAGACGAAGTGAGGTGGCTAATCTAGCTCTTTTGAAGCTAGATCTAGAATTTAATTTATTGTGGTGTATTTATATCTCTAATTATCTAAGTATTTTAGCTTAGTTATATACAATATATATACATATATTTATCATATTTGGTTCGTTTCTTGCAAAATATGGTTCTTTTCTTGCAAAATGTCGAACCTTTCTTGCAAAATGTGGTTCTTTTCTTTCAAAATGTGGTTCTTTTCTTGCAAAATGTCGTTCTGTTCTTGCAAAATATCTTCCTTTTCTTGCAAAATATGGTTCCTTTCTTGCAAAATATGGTTCTTTTCTTGCGAAATGTGGTTCTTTTTAAGTGGACATTTTGGTACTTTCATTTAAAAGCTTTCGGCAGGCCTGCTTACCGGTAGACACATAGGTAGGAAGTAATGTGACAATTATGCCGTGTCTAAGTGGTTGGGTCGTTCAAATACGGAAATGGTGAGTAGAACTGTCTGTAATTTATCATTGCAATTCGACAATGATTTCTATTTAGCTCGGATTGTTTCAAATTATCAGTCTCGTTGACGTCTGATACTGCATGTTGGAGGATATAAATACATTGTTAATGATTTTACAATAGAAATATATTGAAAATCAGAAAGAAAGAGATTTGCAATGGTCAAGAATTGAGACTAGCATTACTGGAAGAATATAATTATTACGTATATAATATAAACCCATGGTTAATGATTTTCATATTAAAATGTATCAGAATCAGAAAGAAAGGCATTGTCATTGATTACTGACATAATAATACTAAAAAGTAAAGTAACGCGTCCGTCCAATATGAATAAATAAATAGAAATAAGAGAAGTTATGAAAGAAAAACAGAACATTACATTACTTGAAATAGAAATAAGTTCCATTCAAATAAGCTAATATCGCCGGTAGGCAATTCTATGATTGCCAACATTCTTTTGTGATTACTGTCGAACAATATTTTTTCTATTTTTTTTCGTCTTGGTTAACGGATGTGAATCTTAACCCAGTCTTTTGCGTAAGAAGACATATGATAAGGAACACGTTTTATTTCTGTATTGTCAAATGTTCAGTTATTTTCTCCCCGGGAATCCATGTTTGACTTTCCGGATCAATTGTCAGCATCTTCGTAACGGATTTGAAACCAAATTTACTGAATACATGTTATTGTCTTCATTTTAGGTTTTTAAAGAATTTAAATTTAAAGAATACTTTCTGTATGTTATTTTCTCCCCTGGCAACGCCGGGATTACCTGCTTGAATTAAGATTACCGGATCAATAATATTGTCAGCATCTTCGTAATGGATATGAAACCAACTTTACTGAATACATGTTATTGTCTTTATTTTAGGTATTTAAAGAATCCCGACCTATGTTCTCTTTCTGTATTGTCAAATGTTCAGTTATTTTCTCCCCGGGCAACGCCGGGATTACCTGCTGGAATTAAGATTACCGGATCAATAATATAGTCTGCATCTTCGTAACGGATATGAAACCAACGTTACTGAATACATGTTATTGTCTTTATTTTAGGTATTTAAAGAATGTTTTCTTTCTGTATTGTCAAATGCGCAGTTAATTCCATCCCGGGCAACGCTGAGATTACTTGCTAGTATATGATAAAAAAAATTGCCAGAGAACCGTTAAACATTATAGTGGAGTCGCTTAGCTGAAAATGTCAAGCCAATTATGCATTTTGTGATAAAAACATAGAATTTGGTACACTTATAGCCACAATTTCGTGAATTTTCAATAGGTCTCCCATGGTAGCCATTTCAAAATGGCTGCAAGTGACAATTGTTTTTAGATTAATTATTTAATTAATTAATATCAGCAATGGATATAATATGATATTGAGAACATAATTAGTTGAATTTATTTACCATACATAGTTCTTGGGAATTACCATTTGGATAATACATGCAAGTCATTGAAAATTCAAGATGGCTGTCATGACTGGTATGAAAATTGTAATTGCAATAAAGATGCGTAAACTAATCTGAAATGAATGATCTCGGGGTCAAATCCTACGCTTTTTATGATGCAGAATTCGAATTTGGAACGTTAGAATTGCACTGAAGCCTCCATCGATCTCACAATTTACGATAACCACCATGTGTGAGGTCAGATGCTGGTGTCAACAACACAACTACTTCCACTGTGTAGAATGGGCTGATATCATATTATAACCATTGCTGATGGTAAATCTGATCTAAAAACAGTTGTCACTGGCAGCCATTTTGAAATGGTTGCCACGGGTGACATATTGAAAATGCATGATGACTCCATATCCATATCTTTTTGGAATGCCCTTGGCTAAAAGTGTATCAAATGTTCTTCATTTATCACAAAATGCACAATTATTTGGCTAAGCTCTTAGGAACACAAAGGGGGAAAAGAAAGACTGGCGCTAATCGCCCCTTCTACGGATGCTGTCAATCTCTAGTCCATAACTTGAGGACCAATTATATTTCGTTTCTCATAAAGTGACAGGTGAGAATTCTAATTGGGGTAAGAAATAATGGCTGACTTTAGGAGTGTTTCCTTTGGCTAATTGTCATGTTGATGCTATTTCTTCCATTGCGAAGCCTAATCCTTGTCATAAGTGTATAAATAAAAATGTGATGTCAAGTCTGGTTAGTCACTCAATAGAAACCGTTAAGTAACCAATGTATTTTGGCTGCATGCCGTGTTAGGAGTGATCAATTAAAAACATCGGAAAAAGGTGTGATCAATCGATGAGTTACTTCTCTCGCCTTTAGTTGGGCAATGATCATTAGAAAAGTCTGAATTTTCAACCAAAACAGTGGGCACAAACTAGTGATCAATTTAGCATAAACTTGCATTGCACAGTGACTAAATTGACTACATTGACTAGTAACTTATTTAGGGGTGGGTTATGAAAACAAAGAAAATGTTGGATTTTTCAGCCCTCTACCTCCATCGGTGTGGCCTGTACGCGTAATACATACAACAGCCAGCCAGGCAGACAACTGAAAGAAACCTATGTTGACATCATGTTACTTCGAATGATCATTGTCTTTAATCAATGTATACGTATATTAAGCAATTTTCTTACATGCATATTTTCCAATGTTGTCCCTGTACTGACATACCGCTGTTTTATATAAATAGATTATAATTGCTGGCGAAACGTTCAACATTAAACAAAGAGCGAAGAGAAAAGGCCAATTGACTGACTTCTAATTGTGCTTAAGAGACAACTCGCAATGTAGTTTCAAGTCTGGTCGAGACCAGGACTTTATTCTTACAAGTGTTAATGGCCACCCCCTTCGCAGGATGTAAGGGATGCATCCACACTAATCACACAGCTTAGAGTGCACTTACTTAGCTGCTGAATGCACAGGGAAATGTATCGTAATGAAGAGTTTGTAACGGACTCGAGTTGAAACCACTTGACTCATTTTCCTTTGGAACAATCTAGGTTGTTATTCCGAGAAATAAGGTTATCTCCTCTTTTAGATAACATATTTTCAGGACATGACAAATCCGTATTCGACTCTCATTTAATATGCTTTGTAGACGACACGTCTGGCAAAATCATGTATCTTGTCACTTCACATTCCATATTGGAACTCTTAATGATACACAGTCCAACACACCTCAAGTATTACCAGCCACACACCACCACTCACCTCTTACTATAAGAAACACAACAATTTTTCATCTTTGTTTAGTCCATATTTGTTTGCCTAAACAAATCTATGGCTGTTCCGAATTTCGACTACGTACGTACGCATTCATACATATGCACACACACACACACACACACACTCTCTCTCTCTCTCTCTTTTTCCTAACATCTTCAAACAAACTACAGACATTTTTATTAAGTAGAATACGGACACTTTAAAATGCATTCCTTCTTCTTAGCTGAGGACTATCTTTTGTTATATTCTCCTGTAATAAATATACTTATTATCAGTGCAGAGTATTTTGTATTTCTTTATTCACATTGATTTGTTTACCATGTGCAAACTGCATTCCTTACACATGCATATAATTCCATTTCCTTTTACTACTGCAGAACAGGCAGAGAATGAATGATCTGTCTTATGCGCATCTTTAACATTACCCTCTTTCTTTCTCTAGTCTTATCAGAACGCTAGCTTCACTTACGGGCAGTCAGACCCTATAGGCATTACTACTGCTACTACTACAGCTTCACTACGCCATTATCATTGTTATTGTTTATTCGGTAACTTTAATGGAGTCAGACAATATTTTAACATAGGAGTTAGTTAGTTTACTATTTAGACTTACTTACATCCCATAAGCAACCTATTTACAAGTTTGCCACACTCCTCGCTCATACTGGGAATATGAACCGAGGGCCCTCTGCGTGTGAGACAGGCGTGCTAATCATTACACTATCCGATCGGATTTTAGTAGAGAATCAGAAGATACAGCAAAGGGTGAGAGAAGAGAAAAGGCACGAGAGTATGGATAATCTTCGTTGTCAACACCCGTGGAATTTCCACTAGTCCAGATAGTTATCATTATTATCATAACTACCTTAGGAATGAGGCAAAACGCATAGTAATTGAGGTTTAAAGAGGGAATAACAATAACAAAACGTTACTAATTTGACTACTTCGATAAAGAAGTTAGGCAAGAATAATACAGGTATTGCCTCTTAAGTGTCTATAAATTGCTTAGAAATGGTATTAGTCATACCATTTATAATTGCAACCGGACTAATACAGATATTACCTCTTAAGTGTCTATAAATTGCTTAGAAATGGCATTAGTAATACCATTGATAATTGCGGCAGGACTAACACAGATATTACTACCTCTTAAGAATAGAATAATACAGATATTACATCTTAAGAGTCTATAAATCTCTTGGAAATGGTACTAGTATAAACATTAATAATTGCGGTCGGACCGTAGGTGAAGTCGCTCTCATCAACCGTATCGACCACATAACTGCCTCATATCTCGGAAACTATTAAAAGATAGAAGCGTGTTATTTCCATCATTCGATAACATGTGTTTTGAAGATTCAATTAGATTTAAATAAAACAAACGACACGATTAGGTCCGGTACGTTCGTCACGCTTTTAAAAGGTTAATAACTTGGAAACTAATAAAAATAGAAATATGGGGTGTTCACCAATCGATAGACCATTTTTAACCATTCATTATGTATGGGACTAGAGTGGTTGCTTTTAGTAGTTGAAGAATAATTATTGTTTATGTGAAGCAAGTCATTTTTGGTAATTATGTATAAGCAAGGATTACCTCATTTTTCATTGGGAACGGATATAAAAGCTCCGAATATATTTTCGCCAAACGATAGAGCATAACAATATAAGTAAAAACGATGTTTAAGAGTATTCGCTAAATTCTAAATCTTAACTATGTAATTGTCAGAATATTCTTGTTTACATTGTGTAAAAGACGGAGGAGTATGTCCTCACATTTAGAATTGTTTCTAGCAGTAACGATGAAACGAATCAATTCTATTAATTGTCATGAAGTTGCCTAAGGCAACAACAATAACAAATAGGAATAATGAATGAAAGTATAGCCGGTATTTGCTCAGTACAAACGAATCGATGGTGAGTCATAACAAAAGTAGATATCATCACAAGCCTCAAATAAGACAAAGACAATAAATGAAATGATTGCAACAATGAAGAAATGATTTTAATCTCAACTAGTGATACAGAAATCGAAATGTGAAAGAAAAGACTGAGTACAAATCATTACCCTCGAGTAAAGACAATACTTGACTTTATTATCTGGTTGATCAGGCCTGAAGCATCGATGCTACAAACATGAAGCAGGCTTTTTGATTCTGGATCCGGTCTCCGTATGGAAACCTCCATGAACACATCACTGGAGCAGGTGTTCTTAAACAGGGCTATACAGGAGCGTTGTCAATTGAAAATGATATGAGAGCCTGTCACTTTTGAACTGTGCATAGAACTGGGTTACTTGTTGGAATACCGTGATTTGAAATCACAACCAAGTGATTGGTATGCGGCTCTCTTAACAACTGAGCTAAACTGAGAAGTATTGTATATTTTCGAATGTATTTATTTTATAAACAATACAAAAGTACAGTAATCATCTGGCATTTGAAAAAATGTTTAGAAACATATAATGTTGTTAAGCTCCAGCCCACGTTGGAGTTGACTTCCCCGTAACAAGAACAGCAAGAACAAACACAATCCTCACATAATTCAGGAGAGTAAACCCTTCACTGTTTGTCTATCGCATCAGGTTAAACCAAACCGATATATAAAATTAACATTTCCATACCGTGATTTGAGATCACAACCAAGTGATTGGTATGCGGCTCTCTTAACGACTGAGCTAAACTGACAAGTCTTGTATATTTTCGAGTGTATTTATTTTATAAACAATACAAAAGGTACAGTAATCATCTTCAGTCGGAATAGAAGTAAAAGTGAAGTTTGACTCTGCAGCAGCCAGGCTTGTTATATAGTATTGTTTTATATCGAAAAAAGTATCTTCAACACTGGTACTTATGGTTTGAATAGACGTACTTATGTATTTAAATAAATGTACTTAAGCTTTCAATAAAGGTACGTGTGGCTTGATACTTATACTTGATACTTTTTGCGGTTTCAGTAGCAAGTTGGTTTTACGGGGTGGAGTTGGTAACCACATATCAAGAGGCTTTTACTTAGATGAACTGCAGAGAATTCTGATCGCTTGGCGGCCTTTTGGCTAAGATCAAAATGTATATAACCTTCGGGGTTCCTTGTGGCATGCTCGGGTATCGTCCTGGAAGTTGCACAGGATATCCTGGCCTGCTGGTCGTTCACCATTAGCATGCTCGTCACGGTCCTTGTGGAATTTGTCTCAGTGACGGGGACATGGGATCCCCCCTCCTGAATTCAGCACTAAATGACCCACCAATTGTTGATGTGGCGTTAAACAAAACAAAACAAACAAACTTAGATGAACTGCATTATCGTGCTAATGGGCCTCCAACTGCCATACAATTTGATCCTGCTGTTCCTAAGTGTATAAGTGAGAAGTGAACGTCTCGGCTGAAATTCGAACTCGGTTCGCTAATTCCACTTTACATACCACTAACCACGACGCCACTAAACACCTCGTACGTTTCGTATAAATATACTAATAACTTTGAATAACTCTACGCGTAGATAATTGGAAAATCGTTTTGCCCTAAAACGCCTCAAAATATGTGGGCCATTCGATAGCTGTGCGTACAGTTCCTTTCTGTTAAGAACTGCAGTTGGCATAACAAGTGCGGAGATATTTACCGACCAATGTCAATAAAGATTAACAAATTATAGGAATTTAAGCACGCAGGTCAGAGATCAAGTAAATAAGCTCCCCTCAAGGATTCTCCGAATTAAGGAAGAATAAAATGTTTTATAGGAAAATGATGCGTCAGACCAGATAACGACGAATGGAATCCTCTTAACATTTGACTCCAGCTTTAGATGTTTTTACTGATCGGTCGGAGCAGTTTATTCTCAACACATTGAGACACATGTTGGAAAGACCACAGAAAGGGAACTTCGGTTATGGCCGTATATTTGATCTGAGCGTGCTAGCTACCAATTCGATGGCCGTACGAAATTGTCCCTGTAAAATACGAGAAGCAATGAGAAGCAGCAAGAAACAGAATTAATGTAATTTTAAAATAAAAGGTTTTATACAAAGATTTGTGTTAATTAATCAACTAAATCAGGGTCGGATTTGGGGTTATTCAT
>VCCN01000682.1:2241184-2254073 GCA_006491835.1 Architeuthis dux
TTGGATGAAAGATCCTTATCTCTTCTCTGGACAGTCGAAGTAATCGAAGCAACCCGAAAAGAAAAAGAAAAAAATATATACATATGTGAGAAAGAGATAATGGGAGGTGGTGAGAGAGGGATAATTAGAAATTTGAATATTTAGCAACCTTCTTTTCACAATATAGATATATCATCAAGAATGACCGATGTGGCTTTGATGCTATGTATCTTTTAATTCTTCTAGTTTTGACAGCAATTCCACAACATCAGGACTAAATAATCTCTTCTTTTAAATTTAGGATTTCCTTTGATGGTGTCACCTGTTGGAATGTCATTATGCCATACACTCTTATGAATTATATGTCCCTTAAAAAAACAGTATTTGGATTAGTACAAAAATAAATGTTGGTACCTGTTTTTATTTAGTGCTTTATTTGTACCAACATCTTTCAGGGGCCGTTAAACTCGATTTCAAGCCATTTCCTATTTATATAACGTATATTATAATTATTTACAAATAAATGAATAAATAGACTACTGAATACTGAATAAACCCATAAGGGGGAAACAGATATAGTTAGCATTTAATATACCTAGAGTTATATCCCTTGAGAAAATGGATGGTATAGATTATCGGGGTGAGAGTGAACACATATCTCACACGATTAGTATTATGTTGCGAATTGGTCTGGACATTGGATAAACGGTATTGTGCTAACAGAAATCATGCTACACTGTGCTGTGTTTGCTATGTTTCATGCAAACCAAACATACAAACAGACTAACAAACATACAGAAATCCGGCCATTATTATATAGATAAAATATTTTATTTGCATTTGCGTTTATATACACTTAATATCGTTAAATACTCCTAAGAACAGATGAGCCATTTCATTTCACATCATCAACTGTCTAACGTTTTGTAATCAATATCAATGTTTCCTCTACTCTCAGGAAGATATTAATCTTCCGACTGGGCTGAATGTAAAGATGCTGCTCTCAAGAACTTTTCTCGAAGCCATTAGCTGTGTTAGGTAACATACCCTGAGCGCACGCTGCTTCCAATGTGTTTCCATACTTTTGAAATTCATTGCGGAATCGGCACCATGTCGTTCTTTAGCTCATTAAGCTCACCTCATCAGTTTATTTTCTGTGACTTCCAGCAAACCCAACAAGAGACAATTAAGTTTTGCCTGGTCAATGTGACATTAGATCGAATGGAGACAAACTTTATTGTACGACGCCACACAAAAACATATAGTTGACTTGCAGGACACAACAACTTTATACATGAAATGAATCAGACAAAAACATTTCAGAAGTCAATGAACGAAACATGTATATAAGCATGCTAATACATGCGATTTTTTTTCTTTCAACTGTCGCTAAAAAGGTTGGAATCATTCAAAATCTAGTGATAAAACCACTAGATTGGAAAATCTGTGGCGGAAGCGGAACATACATAATACCCATACTGGACTATGTTCAAGGATCGATATAAATGTTGGAGTATTTGGAAAGATTCACGCGGCACACCCGAAAGATAGTTGCGGCACACTAGTGTGCCACGGCTCCCAGTTTGAGAACCGCTGGCATAGAGTGTTAATACATGACGTAATCTATAACAGCTTTGTTTGTTTTAATGAGGGGGTGTATTTTTGAAAGGATATTTAAAAAATAATACAAACCAGAACTATATAAATCTTGGGGTGTATCTTGGCAATGTTAGGAGATAGCATGGTAAAACTAGATTGGCAAATCTGTGGCGGAAGCGGAACATACATAATACCCATACTGGACATGTTCAAGGGTCGATATACATGTTGGAGTATTTGGAAAGATTCACGCGGTACACTCGAGAAGTAGTTGCGGCACTCTATTGTACCACAGCTCCCAGTTTGAGAAACACTGGCATATGGTTTTAATATATAAAGTAATCTATAATAGCTTTGTTTGTTTTAATGAGAGTTGTGTTTTTGAAAGGATATTTAAAAAAATAGAAGCAATAACTATATAAAGCTTAGGGTGTATCTTGGCATTGTTAGAATAATACAGATGATTATTTGTTCCAGCTTGGCCCAAACCCAGCAATCCGAGTCACACGGACGATACCATTTCCAGCAATCACTGTAATATAGGTTACCCCATGTTGACGGATCTAAATAGAGAAAGTAATGTTCAACGATAAAGTCCGAAAACGATCATATCAATATAGAGGAAGAGGCTCTAGAAGAGGTTTATGAATACATTTACCTAGCGACATTGAAGAGCACCTTGCCAATGCGCTTAAAGTGTAAAATATGCAACGGTTGCATAATATCAGCCATGACTTACGGATGAGAAATATTGAAATTAACAAAACGAACTGAAAACCAAACGCACAGAGAGCCAGGGAAGGAGTAATACTAGGAATAACTCCGAGGTAGAAAAAGATCAACATGGATCAGAGGGAGGACTAGAGTGAAGGATATTACACATAGTTAAGCAACAAAATGGAGATTGACTGGTCACCTAGCAAGAAGAGATGACAATATATGGGGCAAAAGACTAACCGATTGGTGCCCATGAGACAGTAAACGCAATGGGAAAAGACTAGACAGAAGATGGAGGGATAAGATAGAAAGAGATGGGAACAGCCTTTGTCCAGCAGTGGTCTCCTGAGAGCTGATGATAATGAGGATAATACTATTATACACGGGATGCTCTTTTAATTGCCTCTTAATGAGCAAAGACAAATGATAAATGCTGCACCCTTCAATGTTTCATATCTATTAATTGAACATTACATGAAGGTTCGATTGGTGTAGTCTCGTAACGGTGCGGACAATGGAATCGGTGACCCGAGTTCAAACTCCGGTCGGGGCTGGTTTTGTTCACTTCGCACGAATGCTCTTGGGAAAGGCATGGATACATCTCTTCTCCCCCAGCTATAGCAGGGCAGATTCAGCTCTCTAGTCTTTGGAATGCAACCAGTCTAGGAGAAGGACAACTCTTATATCAAACCAGGGAGTGGAGCCCCCTAAGGTGGTCTGCCACCCAATTTGACGCCCTCCGGACAGCTCCTGCATCCAAGCTGATGCCAGACGCATCGCTCTCTGCTTTCCTCTGGACAACATCAGCAAGGCCATATTGGGATTATGATGACTGGGCACCCCATACGCCTAGCCCCAGCACGCGCCCCTTTCCATTGTCTGTAGATACAGAAGGGGGTGGGGTCATTCATTATTTGAACTCCAACTGAAAGCAGATAATTGAACACTTGAGACGTTGCAGTTATAATAGATGTGTCATAAAGCGGAAATTCAATAGTCTTAACACATCTTGCAATGATAATGACTCTTCTCAAAAGTTTAGACGTCTAATTAATCCATTATCTCACGGTGTGATCATGCGGAAACAGATTTATGAATTGTCCCAATGTTCATTTTAAGCTGTGTAGTCAGTGGTGGCAAACATCTTTGCTGTGCAAATCTTTTCATAAAATGTATGTGCGCACTTTTGAATTTGACATAGGGAATCAATGTTTCTTTTTCAATATAAACTCAATAAGCTATCTAAGCCCAAGGGGAACTATGGTTATAACCGTTAGCCTATGTCCATATATGACTAGATTGCAGATTGATCTTCAATTCGTGTAAGAGGTATATATCGAAGAAGAAAGGATAAACACTAGATGTATGTTCGGAATGTATCCAACTATTTATTATTAAGGGGAATTAGCTTACCAATGGCAAGGGCGCCTCTGACTACGTTTTGTTCTGTTTATTCCTCTGTTTCTTTGTCCGTAACACCCAATATTCATTACTGGGGAACAATCTATCTATATGATGAAATCGGTTTGACTTTTCGGTCTGTTTCTCTGTCCGTAGTCAATAGTTTAGAGCATTTGTAATAAGTAAACAAAATCCGCCCGAACCCGATCACAAATCGTATGTAACTTCCAACCAAAACTGTCACCAAAACTGTCAAAATAGGTTTCTTCAGTTTTCAAGTCGGTCCGGCTGGCTATGTATGTATCACGCGTACAGGCCACACCAATGTAGCTAGAGGGTTGAACATTTCAACATTTACACCGTATTAAGTCTAGAAAATAACTATTTGTTTCTTTTTAAATCCACCCCCTCTTAACTAGGTTTTTAATGGAAGTTCAGTTTACACTGTAAGTTTATGCTAAATTGATCCCTAGGTTGTTCCCGCTTGTTTTTTTTTTTAAATTTAGGACTTTTAGTGATCCAACAAAAGGCGAGAGAAGTAACTCATTCATTGATCACCCCTTTCTTTTAATTGGTCACCCCCAACACGGCTTGCGGCCAAAAGATGTTGGTAACGTGACGGTTTCTATTCAGTGA
The DNA here is from genome assembly GCA_006491835.1 of Architeuthis dux. Lineage (NCBI taxonomy): Eukaryota > Metazoa > Mollusca > Cephalopoda > Oegopsida > Architeuthidae > Architeuthis > Architeuthis dux. The sequence goes on from VCCN01000682.1 coordinate 2,245,517, forward strand.
TTAAGCAGACCTGTTCTTTTACAATTTTTGTTTTATTTTCTCACCAATGTAAGTTAATAAACATGTAAATCCCCCCCACCCCATATCATTTTCTTCTGTGACGTACAGGAAAGTCAACCTTCTTGAAATGTTCTTTTCAATTTCGTTGTTTTCTCAGGGCTACAGCCATCACGGCAACAAGATGTGGTAATTAAAAACAAACTACGGTACATATGTGCATATATGTTTGTAGTGTGGATGTAAGGTAATCCGACAGAATGGTATATTTGATTAAACAATGTGGAAAAGAAACGTTGAGAAAAGCGTGTTACGTCTCAAACATATTTATTATCATGAATATAAATCGTTATGCATTTCGTCGTTGCTAACGACATCGTACAACCGTCCATGATGGGTGGTGGCAATGAAATGAATTTCATTTCATTACCACCACCCAGCATGGATCGTACACGATTCTGCTATGTTCAAATCACTACTGATGTTGTTCGCAACGACGAAATTCATACAGATGTATCTTCATGATAATAAATATGTTTGAGACGTAACACGTTTTTCTCAATCTTTCTTTTCCACATGAATCATCTCATAGAAATTCAAGCATATTCGTAGATCTTTTCACGGGTAATAACTAGTTGTGTAAATGTATGAGTATAACACCGTGATTTTTGTAGTAAATGCTATTTTCTGATTGCTCATATGTAGAATGTATAGAATCTGGCTATTATTCCCTTCTAATTTTTCTTTTCTGGTCAGTAACGTGATATTCATATATAATTGTTTTTATTTCATGTGATTAAAAATGTGCAAATATTCTTTGTAATATATGTTTGTAGTGTGGATGCAAGGTAACCCGACAGAATGGTAGATGTGATTAGACAATGTGGAAAATAAAGATTGAGAAAAGCGTGTTACGTCTCAAACATATTTATTATCATGAATATAAATCTGGCAATTGAAAATAAGTATACTTCTAATAATCACTATCCTAGTAGCAAAAGCAAAGTTTGAAAAAAATAATTTATATTTTCTATTCTTTTTAGACATAACCAATCAGAAAATAACACTTATTACCCAGGAACAAAAGAAAAGTGAAAAAAAGAAGATGCACAGTGTAATATTTCATAGAAGACTTGCGAAGGCGCATGGAGCATAGATCCATACATGTTTTGACTCATATGCCAAACGAAGGCCTTTCTCTTGCATTAGGGTTCCAGCTAACCGTTTCCCAAGAACAAAGAAGCCAATATCTTTTCTTCTCATTCCTTATTGTATTTATCTTTCTTCCCGATATAATTGATGCGATTTAACGTGTGATAAACCTGGTTGAACATTTCCCAGCGAGAGATTAAACTAAAAATATCCCGGAAATATCGCGTAAACGTCAAAGTTAATCTTTGAAGCTCGATGCTATTTTCAATCAGGAGATTGCTTGGCAGCACAAGAAAGATTAGAATCTGTGTAGGGTCCTTAGAATCTCCTGGAACTTACCACTGGAGTAAAAACAACAATACCTAGAAATATATAAGAGAACTGTCCTCGTATGCTGAGCTTGCTAAGACCCACGTAAACCCAATTATTATTATTATTAGCAATTGTGAGTTTTTATGTGGCCGGGGTGATAGCCCGACGTCCAAGATGAACCGCCTTACCGGGATAACGGAATCCAACTACCCAGCTATTTATCGATAGCTGGAGGGAGAAGTGGATTCATGCCTTTCCAAAGGTCATTATTGCGAAGTGAACGCTAACTGCCCCGACCGGAGTTTGAACTCGGTTCATTGATTCCATTCTTGGCGCTATTAACTGCTAGGTTACCTGACCCTCGAAAGGTTTAAAGGCAGAAGCGAAAACAAAGGAACTCCTGTTGGATTAGGGTCGTAGCTAACCGGTTTCCCAAGAACAAAACAAGCCAATATATATGTTTCTCATTACTTACTGTACTTATCTTTCTTCCCGATATAATTGATGTGATTTCACGTGTGATAAACCTGGTTGAACAATTCCCGGTGAGAGATTAAACTAAAAATATCCCGAGAATATCGGGTAAAACGTCAAACGTAATCTTTGAAGCTTGATGTTATTTTGGATCGGAAGATTGCATGGCAGCACAAGAAGGATTAGAATCTGTTTAGGGCCCGTAGAATTCCTTGGAACTTACCATTGAAGTATGAAATACACATCTTGGAGAAAATATTAGACGACCTTCCAGGATACATTTGGTACACACATAACATGAATTTCAAACTCTCCAAACTTGTATCAATATATTCGTTGACTCTTAAAGTATCCAGCCATTCAATATTAACGAACAGTATCGTCCTAGTCTTTTCTTTATCGGATATGGCAAAGAGAAGCCGGAAAGTGCTCCAAGTGAAAAGCTGAGAGTTCTATACTTGCTAAGAAAGAAGAATAACATATACTGAGGTTGCTAAAATTTACGGTAAGAACACATTTTATTTTATCATTTACATAACCTTGTATTACAGTATATTGTTATAATTGTCCTATTTTATTTTTTGTTAATGTTTCTAATCTTATATTGTGACTAATCCATAAACGATATTTATCATAGATGGTGTAATGGTTAGCACGGTTGCCTCACACGCAGATGGTATCGGGTTCGATTCCTGGTATGAGCGAAGGGGATGGAAAGCTCTTCATTGGGACAAATTTCCCTGTGCACTCAGCAACTAATTGAGTACACTCTAAGCTGTGTGATTAGGGTGGAGGTATCCCTTCGGTGGACTTGCAATGATCACAAAGCTGCAGCAAACACCTGGTCTTCGTCACCGGGTGTATACTCCATTGGCAGCTGTCGCCCAAGAGACGGACACTTTACTTTTATGTATATATTGTAGGTATAGGAAACTTGTATGTATGTATTGTAGTATAGGAGAATTCCCTTAAGCCTAAATAGCTTGAAGCAATGAGCAATAATTTAAATTTGGAAATAATTTGTGAGCATTCCCAGAACTCTAAAACGGTGATGATGGTATGTTAGACTGATTCGTCAGTGGTTGGGATAATGGGAGACTTGGGGATAGGAGTCAGAAGAAGAGGGTATTCGTTGCTGTCACGCTGGACACTATTTTCACTGTTTTCCCCTTTTTTTAAAAAACGAGGTGTAAAGCAAACTTGTATAAGAGACCTGTATATATAACGTTAGGTACTATTTGCGGATTTAGGCATATTGGAAGATATTCCTCGCAGATAAAGGGGATTTCTCTGTATTGAATTTAAATACAGAGAAAAGTTTAAATAAAATTTGAGAAATTTTATGTTTGGAATTCATGATTGCCGAGACAAACAAACAAGACAATTTTTAGAAGTTGAGTTATGCACATACATATTTGATTTGCACACTTTTAAATCTCGCCCTGCTACGAGCTAATGATACACAAACATCCTGTCATGATCGATTAGATACGGTATATGTACATAATTAGGGGTCATGCAAAACATATATGTACTTTTCAATCTGCTTAACGAGGCTGTTAATCCGCGACACTCATATTAGGTTGTTAGATGTGATATGTAGTGTTTTGAATACTGACATGCAGAATGATATAAACCACAGAAACGGTGAATATCTAATCAAAATATGACCCACTTGAAGCAATAACCTAATGATGATATGTCTCTATGAAATTCATTAGGTTTAATGGTCACAAATCAAGTAAAAGCAAATATTGAGGATGCCCTATTAGAAATCATCAACCAAAGCCGTCACCAAAACTGTCAGTATAGGTTTCTTCAGTTTTCAGGTTAGTCTGGCTGGGTCGCTTGCTGCCTGGCTGGCTATGTATCACGCGTACAGGCCGCATCAATGTAAACATTTCCTATTTATTATGTATAGAAAAAACTTATTTTGTGTTTTAACCCCCTCGTAAAGAGGTTTTTAGTCGGGGGGGGGCAATTTGCAATGTATGTTTATCCGTTAATTTGTATACGGCAGCATTCATGCTTGTTTGTTGAAAATTCACACTTCGTTAGTGATCACTGCCCAATAAAAGGCGAGAGTAACTCATTCATTGATCACCGCTTTTTCGAATCTTTTGAATTGATCACCCTCAACACGCCATGCTGCCAAAAGATATTGGTTACGTGACGGTTTCTACTGAGTGATTAACCGGACCGGTTATTAAACCTTTTATTACTGATATGAAGTGCAAAATACTTGAACATATGATTATCTGCAGGGGAAATCCAAAAAGAACCACCGCCATCCCGCTTGTAATATACCCGTCCCGATCCACCCCTCACCAATGCACTGTCCATAAAAAAGATCTTTTTGGTTTGTTACATTTCGAATTAACTACTATTTATGTAGATGTTATATTATACTTAGCAAGTGTAGATCAAACTTATTATAGGGGATCATTAGCAGCCTTCCATGCACCTGTTTCAGGGAATATATATATAATCCATGTACATCACTTGTGTGTCAAAATAATTCATTAGACCGTGGTTTTTTGTAGGTTAATCTGGTGTAGAGCCGTAATATACATGATATTTCTTTATTGATCCTCAACGAGCTGTACAACTGGTTTCACTCTCTGGATTATTCAAGTGGATATAGCCTTAGTTAAGAGTTCCAATTTATATTAAAAAAGTTTTTTTCAATCTTTTAGTTTGTTGTTATCCATTCATTGTTCTTGTGGATCAATAATGAAATAGTATACAGCATTTTACGAGAAAACTTCAAGTCCACCGTTCAAAGTCTATGGATCGTAGAATTAATTTGTGATGGTGGTATATAGATATATATATATATCGTTAGAAAGGGAATTTCATCAGCTTTCCAATTAGTATGGTAAAATAAAGTGTATTTTTGAATTCCCCATGTCTGAAAACCATGATTTAGCCTTTTAAAGTACTCGGATATGTCAACTGGAAGACGAGATATGCAATTCTGTCTTTTTCGGTGTGTGCTGGCGGACATTTTGTTTTATGCAAATGAGGTAGTTCCTCCCAACTTCTTTCTTGGGAACATCTTTTTTCTGGAGGAGGACATCCTAAGGACCATTTTGATACCCTAAATGTAGGATCATGGGGGGCGGGTGCACGATATGCCCTGCTGGTCCCCGGCCTACAGTCAGCTCAGAGATGTGTGGGTTCTGGAATTGTTATGGTGCAATTCAGTCGGTCCACGTGAGACCGATTTTACGACATTTCAACTTTCACTATTACCTTGAGATGACGTGATATGGTCGCCGTTGAGGCCCTAAAATCCACAGAAAGTGATTAAACCGTTATTCTTGAGTCACTGGCCACTGCCGTCGATAATCCTTCATCATTAAGAACATATTTGGGCCTCCCTCAAGGTTTACCTCGGTATCATTACTGGCTGCTGTCAATGTTGATAACAGGTGTAATAGCTTCTTGCTTTTACTAGACAGGCAACTGAGTTGACGGGTACTGACGCTCTTTCTCCGTCAATTATCATGACTTGACATTGTTCATACCCTAGTCGTGAGACCTGGTGGTGGGATCTAAGGGTGGGAGAACTGGGTTCGGTGTATCCGGCAGCATTCATGCTTGTTTTTTTGAAAATTCACACTTCTTTAGTGATCACTGCCCAATAAAAGGCGAGAGAAGTAACTCATTCATTGATCACCGCTTTTTCGATTTTTTTTAATTGATCACCCTCAACACGCCATGCTGCCAAAAGACATTGGTCAGGTGACAGTTTCTACTGAGTGACTAACAAGACCGGTTATTAAACCTGTTATTACTGATATGAAGTGCAAAATGCTTCAACATATCCTTATCTACAGGGGAAATATGGGGTAAATTAAGGAATGCCGTAAGGCTACATCGGGTGGGAGAACTGGATTCGGTGCTTTTCTGGGGGCTTGAAGTGAATCATGACCTTCTCATCCGGAATTTGACCCCAGTATTAGAAATTGTCAATCAGATCTGTTGCCAAAGGTTTCTTTAAATTTTAAGTTGGTCTGGCTGCTGGCTGTCTGACTATATATGTATGTATTGCGCAACAAGCCGTACCAACGGAGCTGGGTCGAATTGTCTATATTCACTCCTTATTATGTCTAAACGTTTTTTTGTTGCTTTTTTAAGATTCTCCACCAAATTAGTATTTTATTCGGGGTTTCAATTGGCAATGTAAATCTATGCTATATCGGTTCCTTAGCTAGTGTCCGGCATCATTTATGCCTGTTTTCTTTTGAAAATTCGGACTTTTTAGTGATCACTAATAAAAGGTGAGAAGTAACTCATTCATTGATCACCTCTTTTTCGAATCTTTTTAATTTATCACCCCTAACACAGCATGCAACCAAAAGATGTTATTGAGTGACTAACCAGACTCGTATCGATTCTTTTTTTCATGCTGATAAACGTCATGCCAACACGGCAAGAAGCAGGAAAGCCTCGTGCCTCGTGTCAAGCTTCTCTTTCTAAGAAATACACAACCACAAAGAAAACAGCTTTTAATTCTGGCCTCCAATGACAAAAGCATGTAAGTCCATAGAATGCAAAGCCTAGAAAAACGGCGGAAAATATATTTCTAGCAGCCCTCAATAACGATAATGCTTTGATTAACCCATGAGAAACCGGACCCATTTCTACTTGAAGGAAGATTATGTGGGATGTAAAACAGACCAAATGGACCACATTTTTCTATATACATTTGTTCAAGAAATATTATCAGCTTAGGTTAAATGTAATATTGGACATATTATTAAAGCTTTAGAATTGTTAAATGAGTTAAAGCTTACCCTTTAGTGACAAAAACAAGCTTTTTAAAAAGGTGCTATTTCTCTTCCACGTGGAACCCGGGTGAATTACCCTTTTTAAAATGGAATTCTGGTTAGGCGAATTCGCCCACACTCACGTAACTGCACCGCGATGTTCAGTACATGTCACTCCATAAGTTAAAATCAAGGATAACACTGTATACTGGATTGTGACGATCATTTAAATTGTATGTCACACCTGTGTCACACTGGGTTCTTATGGGTTAAACAAATTATGACAATTCTAAGGTGGGTCAATAATCAAACTTCCAATGGCAAAAACAGATAAGTCCAGCACAATGGATATACACGATTTTGTCATTTGGATTTGGATCTTTCTGGATTTATCTGATTTTGTAAAATAAATACCTCGACATCTAGAAGACACTTAACAAAAAAACAATACATGGACTAATAAAACACTTAAAATATTACACAGTTTTGGTCCTAACTCAATGTTCAAGGAAAATCGACTTACCTGCTTGTGGCATTGCACAGCAGAATAAAGATTGATGAAAACAATTGTGTTAATAAAAGTGTTTTATACACCTTCTATCTCAGTGCACCTTTCTTGTTAGTAACCGACTACCAGAAATGTCAAATTATGTTTCTTCAGTTGTTAAGTGAGTCTGGCTGGCTGGCTATCTATCTATTAGAAACCGTCAACCAAAACTGTCACCATTGATTTCTTCAGTGTTTAAGTGATTCTGGCTGGATGGCTAGCTAGCTATTAGAAACCGTCAACCAAAACTGTCACCATTGATTTCTTCAGTTTTTAAGTGATTCTGGCTGGATGGCTAGCTATCTATTAGAAACCGTCAACCCAAACTGTCACCATTGATTTCTTCAGTTTTTAAGTTGGTCCGGCTGGCTGACTAACCAGGCATGTTGCCTTTGTTTCCTTTTGATGTTGTAAGTTGAAAGGAAAGGTTTTTTTATAAGCCGGGGATATTATGCTGGAAAAAGAGTCAATCAGCACTAAAGGCAGATAAGGCTTTCTACAATTCTGGATGGGATTGATACGAACGAACGTGGGCTTACTGATAGATTAATACGAACCGTAAGAAAAATGTGGGGTGTGTTAAAAAGAGAAACATGTAAAAGAAAACCAAATAGAGAATAAAGATTGAGAACGTTATGTGAAGGTTGGGTAATAAGGAATTTGCAGCTTGCAACGTCAGCTCGTTGTTGGCAGAATGTCAAAAACCGCAAGAAACTAATAGGGCAGGTCAAATTGTTAAGGGACCCAAAATGACAGATGAATAGATTAAAAGATGGGATATAAAGGAAGACATTAAGCGCTGATAGAACTGAAAAAGACAGGGTAGATCATAGTTGTTGATCAATGATAAAAAAGGGGAAAGTACGAATGGTAATGAATGGGGCGATGACACATTCGCATGCAGAGGATCGTGGTGCCAATACAAAATGATAATTAAAAAAACAAATAAATCGTCGATTTTAACAAATCAGATTCTTCTTCTTGGCGCCATCTTAAGAAAGATATTAGACTTGCTATCTCTATCTTGAAGTCCAACAACAGTGACATTTGTTCTGATTCATCTTTAAAACCTGAGAAGCATTTTGAAGTAACACTGACTTTTTGTGTGTTCATTAGCCAGCTTATATTATTTCATAAGCTGATACCCTCCTTTCTTTCTTGCTTTCTCTTCCTCTCTCTTTCACTCTCTCGATCTATCTACCCCTCGTCCAAATTGTACATTGTACTAGTAGACAATAGACATTGCTCATAGTATTTCCAAATTGTAAGATAATTATTGTCCTGGCTTAGTTGTGTGGTC
>VCCN01000682.1:2508654-2518663 GCA_006491835.1 Architeuthis dux
AGGAATAATGTTCTGTGTATAATCAAATAATATCCATTAAATAACATGATTATTCATAGGTATTTTTCTTCGATCAATTTTCTTTATTTAAATAATTCTTACCAGTAGTGGTGTTATTTGAAATTAATATCCTTGCCTCAAGGTGTAGAGATTACATTTCTGTTCATTTCATTGTTTATTGATTTTTATAAAAAATAATTCTGCGAAAGACAAAACTCTCATGGAAATTACCATCGATCATATCTGTTTATTATATGAGTGTATTGTGTCAAGGTTGACAATGGGTGTAAGAGGGTTTTCTTTCAGTAACTACCTGGATAAATGTGTCATGAGGACGTTTCACTCTAGTATTTACTTCCTGTCTTTTCTCTCTCTTTCTCTATCTATCTTTCCCTATTGTCTTCTCTCCCTCTTTCTTTTCTCTCTTTCTTTGTGTATCTTTCTTCTCCTCTCTTTTTTCCTCTGTTTCTTCCGTTCTCTCTTCCTCCCTCTATTTCTGTCTTTTTTCTTCTCTTTTTTCTCCTTCTCTTTTCCCACTCTCTCTCTCTCTCTGGACACCTTGAAATTTGGAATTTTCGTCGATATCCTGTTTATAAGTTTCAACACCTATGGCGGTCAAATCTGTGAGCTCTGCCCACGGCTGCGTAAATATCCAACATTACTTGCAATCGATACCTTTCAATGGATCACTTGGATTGCTATCTTGCCATGGATTACCAAGCAATGGACAAGGACTTTTATCTTGCAACGGATAACTATTACACGTGTCACCTTCAGCTCTTAATGGGTTAAATATCCCTAAATGATAAGTGGACACAAATTAGTCAAGGATTGCCAACAGACAGGAAGAAGACAGCATTGCCGTCGAAGCAATATTGGCACCGAGGACATCCTGTTCGGAAGAAGAGAGAATGCAGCTAAATCTGAATCACGTAGCAACTTTAAGTCTGCCTGTTCAGAAAAGGTTGCTATGGGGCACAATTCGTGCCACTAATGGACGTGCTAATTTCTTAAATGACGTGAAAATGGGCCAATTTGCTACACTTTTATTGATAGAATTACCTCGATGGCCTCCAGTATTAATTATCACACAACGAACACATTTACCTTCCAGTGAGGGAAGAAGTGCACTTCACATATTTTACAACAGATCTTGACAAAATTATTCATCCTCTCTATAGCTTTTTTATTTATCTCTGCTAATATAGTTAGAAGAGATGGATACAATCATGGTTGTCTGTTTTGCGACTCCATATCTCCAGACGTTCCCAATGAATTTAAATGCAAGTTTGGGAAAGATGAATAATGAGCTAAGGAAGGATTGATTAAGTTTTATGGTGGATCCAGGAATCATTTTTCGATTGAAAGATATTTCACTCCAGTTTCCATCTATATATGAACTCACTCATGTTTGTCTGTTTTTTCCACACGATATCTCCAAAGGTTCCCAATGAATTTAAATGACAGTTTTGGAAGGATTGATTAAGTTTTATGGTGGATCCAGGAATCATTTTTCGATTGAAAGATATTTCACCCCAGTTTTCATCTATATATGAACTCACTCATGTTTGTCTGTTTTTGCACACGATATCTCCAAAGGTTCCCAATGAATTTACATGACAGTTTTGGAAAGATGGATCATGAGCTAAGGAAGGATTGATTACATTTTAGGGTGGATCCAGGAATCATTTTTCGATTGAAAGATATTTCACCCCTGTTTTCATCTATTTATATGAACTCACTCATGTTTGTCTGTATTTCCACACAGTATCTCCAAAAGTTCTCAATGAATTTTAATGACATTTTTGGAAAGATGGATCATGAGCTAAGGAAAGATTAATTACATTTTAGGGTGGATCCAGGAATCCTCTTTTGATTGAAAGATATTTCACCCCTGTTTTCTTATATTTATATGAACTCACTCATTTTTGTCTGTTTTTCAACACAATATCTCCAAAGGTGCTCAATGTATTCCAATGACATTTTGTTAAATGTTGAGCCATGGGAAAATTAATCAAATTTATTGGTTAAATTTCAAAAATGTTCTCCGGGTTAGGGGAGGGTTCTAAAGACCCTATCCTGGGAGCAGGCAGCTCTGCGTTTCCTCACTTTTGTTTTTGTACTGTACCTCTGCTTGTATGATGTAATTTGATGTAGCTTGAATCCACTCCTCCCAATGTTCTATTCCCTACTGTTTATAACATGTGATCCAGCATGTTACTTAGAGAGGAGCTGGGCACTGCCAAGTAATCCCACTTGCTCGAGAAATGCTGTCAAGGACCCAGCATGGTAATCCGACGATCTGCTAGGTATGGGGATAATTTGATTTTTTGATAGTATGTTGTGACTGGTGGGAGAGAGATGTTTCTCATATGTCCAAATACTCATTCCCTACAAACTCAAAACATTTCTGAAATTGGTTAAATTTCAAAAATGTCCTCGGAGGTAAAGGCTAACCCGAGAGCAGGCAGCCCTGTGTTTCCTCACGTTTTCTTTGTATTGCACCACTATCAAGGAATGTTTTCCCTGAACACGAGCAGGTTTTATATAAGATCTTTTATAGTTATCCTGTACATACTTATACATATGTTTCACTTGGGATTTGCTAAAGATGGTCATTTAGTCCAGATTTAATATATCGGCAGCGCCTGTTAATTTTCTTTTCTCTACGTTCTACCGTGTTCCAGATCTTGATCTCCAGATCTTGATCTCCAGATCATTATAATTGGTTATAATCCTACTTCAACGTAGTTAATACGTTATATTTATATGTTCTTTTACTCTTAATAGATTTACAACGTCTAAGGATCGGAGTATCAATGAAAACGTAGTTAGTTGTCTTCTTGTCATAGGCTGTAGTTATTATTTTCCTTCTAATTCAACCGCATTGTATTGAATTATTTATTCGTGTATTTATTAATTTGTTTACGTATTCCATCTGTTAATTTGCTTATAGTTTTCTCCGGTCGGATCGACACCTCGAATTGATTGGGATGAAGACACTTTCCTTGCTCTCAATATCCATCTTAACCCGCCACAATTCAATTAGTCCCTGTCTTCAATATTAATTGAAACCTTCATCCGTAAATTATCTAATTTATTCTCTTTTCATCCGTTCTCGACACAATGTCTCTCTAGTGCTTATTACAACTATGTACTATTACGGTGATAAGTACGTCCTTGTGTTTTTTTGTAGACACCTTCAAACAAAACTGTCATCAAAACTGTCAACATAGGTTTGTTCAGTTTCTAAGTTGTTCTGTCTGGCTGGCTAGATATGTATGTATGAGTCACGCGTACAGGCCGCACCAATGGAGCTAGAAGATTGAATATTTAAACATTTACTGCTTATTATGACTAGAAAAAACGCTTTTTTGTTTTTAAAATCTTCCCTCCTGAATAGTTGGGGGGTTCAATTGTTGTCCGGCAACATTCACGCTTGTTTTCTTGTTGAAAATTCAGATTTTCTTTGGTGATCACCATCAGCTACCTCGTCACGTTCTGCTTAATCTCGTCCCCGGTCTGAACTATTCTCCCTTTCAATGGCGATTTTAACCAGGAAACCGAATATAAGCCAGTGTACGTTGCTTTCTAACTAGATTTCAGGTTCTTCATATGCATTCAGGTCGACGAAGGGTTAAAGCACTCAAGAAAGTGTCAGTACATGAAATAGGTCAGTAATTCCATTTCGTGCACTACATGAAATCTCCATTTGTCAATGTGAATCATGTGAGCCATTTTCTCATTGTTTTTCTTTTATTTCTCGTCGACAGAACGTCTAAGGAATTATATCCATCGCTAAATTAATAAATATCTTTCTTGATAGATTTTTTTCTCCATTATTACAAAACTTTGATTAGATGAAGTACGTTTACAAAATGATTGTCAAAGCTTCAGAGACAATATGCATTTACAATGAATCCCTCTTCACACTTCTCATAATAATAATAATAATAATAATAATAATAATAATAACAACAACAACAACGACAACAACAAACAGATTGGTGGGAGAACTGATGGCGATGGTGAGAATGTGGCTCCTGTTCCAGAACACATACATTAAGTTGAAACAGAATTTTATGAAAATGATGTTAACGAGGACACACCATTAATATTATTTAGGTTGAGAGAACTGTACCGTCTGGAGAATTCTCCAGAGCCAGTTAATCTACGTCATATTGATAGAAGACGCGTGTCAGTATATAGTGATAAAGTAAATGCTGCACTCAGTTACATATGAACTGGTAATATCACAGACTTGAATAAACTCCTTAGGGTAGCTGCATATCTTGTTGGCGGAATATTGGGTGTGAAGCGTGGCAGTAAGAAGGGACAGACGGTTCCATGATGGAAGAGCAGACTTGGTGGCGTCATAAGTAGACTGAGGAAAAAGCTTAGTAAAATCGATGCTTGGCATTGAGGAGAATGGAGGAAAACAGAATTTGGCGACGAGAAGAAGTTGGACAGCAAATATAAGATCAAGGCAAAAGGAATGAGCGTAGTAATGGAAGGAATTAAGGAAAGAATCCCTGCCAAAGCAAATAGGATCAAGCGATAGGATGCAAGACAGAAACAATTTGAGCAGAATAAACTGTTCTCTACCAATTAAAGACAGTTTTTTATAAACTTACTAGGTTTCAGGTGGGGTTGATACTCCTCCAGACCCTGCAGGAGCTACAAGATTCTGGTCAGATCTTTGGGGTGTAGAAATCAAGCATAATGAAAAGGCAAAATGGATTACGAATGTGGAATAGAAGCTAGCATAGAAGGCAGGGTGTGAAGAAACAGGTCACTAGAATACTATACTGAAATGCCAAATGACATTGAGGGATTTTGGCTAAATCGCTTTTCAAATCTCCATGCAAGACTAGGGCAGCACTTAAATGAATGTTTAGACCAGGGTGAGGTGCCTGAATAGATGTTTGAGGGCAAAACACCATTGATAATGAAAGATTGGTGGGAGAATTGATGCTAAAGTGATACAATTGTGGAAAATTATCGTCCTCTCGATTGCTTGAACTTGATTTGGAAATTACTGACTGGTATTCTTTCAGAGAAAGTTTATGACCATTTTCTTTCGAATGAGCTGTTGCCGGACGAACAAAAGGGACGGCGCAAGGAATCTCAGGTAACCAAATACCATCTATCCATTGATAAAGCTGTCCTGCGTAACGGTAGAAGGCGCCAGACAAACTTTTGTATGACATGGGTAGATTTTAAAAAGGCATACGATATGGTTCCGCATACATGCGTGCTCAAGTGTCTTCGGGTGTTTGGGGTAGCGGAAAACATCATCGGTATGATGGCATCAAGTGTGCCACAATGGAAGACCAATCTGTATTCTGGAACTCATCATCTAGGCTCAGTGCCGATCAAGCGAGGAATCTTTCAGGGAGATTCATTATCACCTTTGATGTTTGTACTTGCAATGATTCCTTTGTCAATGGTTGAGAAAACGGCCTTTATTATTTATGGATGACCTGATGCTTTTTGCCAAAGTTGAACCATAATTAGACTCATTGGTACATGCTGTTCGTCTTTGGTGTGATGATATTGGAATGCAGTTTGGGATTCCAAAGTGTGCGGTGCTAGTTATGAAAAGACAAGCACCAGAATAGTACTGGAATTCGGTTACCTGATGAAGAAGTAATTACAGATCCCGATGAAAGTTGGTACACGTATTCAGGAATATTGGAGTTGGATTCTATTCTGGATGAGCAAGTGAAACAACATGTTAAAAATGCATATTTATTCATAAAGGAATAACTGAAAATAGATAGATATTTGGGATCAGTAGTACTCGAGAAATCTAATAAAAATAAATAAAACATTACAGATTATAGATCTCTTATCTAAAATTATAGATCTAAATTTGGATATAATTTGCATTGGCAATTGATCTAAATTTAGATATAACATATCTAAATTGACAACACTGAAGAGGTACTTCGTAGCGGTAGTTTCGATGACGGACGGAGAATTATGTTACATGACTATTATGGCAGGCTGCTCAACACACCATAAAGTCCGGTCCCTTCCAAACATGCACCTTTGGAACGGGCATTTCCTTAGTACTAATCGCTACAATTGTCATGACTTAGCAAAGAAACAGTTGTGTTGCCTCATTTGCCTTTACTGCTTTGTTTTCAGACAACTTCAATCCTCGAACTGAGAATTTATTGACAAAACAGATTGCAAAAACATTTTTATGATATAGTAATATATCTTTGGAATAAGTTGTCTAGTCATGTTAATGATAGCAATAGTGTTTAAAATAAGGTAGATAATTTTAAAAATTATGGAAAAAAATGAGATTACAAGGACAATAATAATAATGATGATGATGTTGATGATGATGTTGATGTTGATTTATTACAAGAATGCAAGGCAAAATAAAGCATTGCTCACCCCCAGCAGAGTCTGCAACAGCAATATTGGAACAGGACATACCTTCAACTGGTGATTCTGTTCCATGACAACGTACATCAAGTTACAAATGCGATGCAGCACACGATCGAAAAATAATAAATAAATACTAAATAAATCTAAATGGTACACGGTTATTTTGGTGGTTTTCCTTGAGAAGAAAATTGCTGATCTGAATTCATCTACTATTATTATAAGCCACGTGTATTTGTATATCTATTTATTGCTTATAACAGCGCAAAGGAATGGGGAAAGGGGGCGATGAGTGCATACATCAGTATGCTGATATAAATGTTTCGTTTATTGTCTACTGAAATGTTTTTGTCTAATTCATTTTATTTTTACAGTCGGTATAATAAGGATTTAACAAAATATCAATTTCATATATGCCCTCATCTGGGACAAACGTCGGTAGGTACTATGAATGCCAATATCTTTTTATTTGAGACCAAACTGAAAAAAAGGTTTAACCCATTTATAAAAAAAGTTTGAAAGTAGATTGACAACATTGAAGAGAAGTAACCGAGGTACTTCGAAGCGGTAGTCTCGTACGACGTACGGAACATTATGTTACATGACTATTATGGCAGGCTGATCAACACACCATAAAGTCCGGCCCCTTCCAAACATTCACTTTTGGAACGGGCATTTCCCTAGTAGTACTAATTCCTACAAGACCAAACTGAAAAAAGGATGGTAGAAGAGGGTGGACGAAGAAAGAGGTATATTTTTTTTCTTGTTTACGTCATAATATTCCTTTTTTAATCAATTATCAAAATAAACAATAGCAAGTACCAGAAATAAATAAATACAGAGAGAAAGAGAACAAAACATAAAGAAGGAAAGCAGATTAAACAGTGTTTATAAATAATATATAAACTTCATATATATATTTATAACTTTTGCATTTCCCAATGGATTATATTGCATTTGGTACATGTTTATTTTTTATTTTTGAGCAATGATTATTTATTTTTGTTTCAGACGTTTTAACGGGGTTTAAACCAATAGTTTTATTACAGAAACAAATGTTGGCAGATGTTGCCAAAATTGTATAAACAACGTCGCAGGTTTTGAACGGACTATTCCTTCTCTTGTTGAACGGCTCAAGAAACAAATAGCTAAATAGAAATGTCCGACGGCGCTCTCCACAGCTGATGTTTGCCAAAACCCACACACGGGTTTATGAAAATCCGTGTACATAGCTAAGTTCTCTTCTTGCCGCTTCATCACGTGCAACTCACGGCGACTGCTTTAGATGAAATGGACAGGACTCGCAAATGCAACTGAGTTTTCTCACGAAATCACCTGCTTACATACCGCCCATTTCCCCACCCGAACGCCAAACAGAGAAACATTTCGCATTCAAAAGTGCCCAAAGTCACGCAAGGACCTGTCAACATTAGCGGTTGTATTTCAACTGAAGATTACATGATTACGATCATAACTGCCTTCTCAGTCGTCATCGACCATTCATTCTGTTATGGTGTCTTTCCAAATGGACCAGATTTATCACGGTCAGTATGGCCGAATACGGCGGCCTGTCGAAATTCTGCATTATGTAACAGGAAAGATATTTAAACCTGCTGCGCGAATATGTATATATATAGTTCGTCTCTTGGTGCTGAAACATGCTTAGATAAAGAGAATCAACAAGACATAATGTAAGGAACGACGACGACAGACAGAATATCTAAAACAAGCTCCTCACATGAACACCTGTAAATCAAGCCGTTAAATGGATGCGAAAAGGCCAGAAAGAGACAGGGCAGTCCAAGTGGAGCTGGCAACAGACAGTGGAGAAGAACCTACATCTGGTTAGCAGATGATGGAACAACATCAGCAGACTGAGGACCGTAGACGGTTGTGTGCCTTGACTGCATCATATGTCACGCGAGACGGGAGCAACTGTCTGTGTCTTCTTATCCAATCATAGACACCTATGTTGTTTTAAAGAAAAAAGTAAATATTTCAAAGAGTAGACGTATCTGTTTATAGCTCCCATCCATGTTTCAAGTCTTTGCTCAGTAATTAATCGAGTGAGTCAACGCTTTGAAGTAATTGTTTCATAAATATTTATTTCATCATTAGGAACCTATTGACGAACATACATATACGAGGTTGGATCAGTAAGGCATGTAGCTGGACTCTGATCTGAAAGTATCACTGTATGATGGCCGATATAGGTAATTAATACTCATCACGGAATTAAGTGCATTGACAAGGAAAACAATTATTAAAATAAATAACTGTGTAAAATAAATGTTTTTCGATCATTAGACAACGTACTTATTAATTTACCTACGTATATAAGCAATGAAGTTAACAGGACCAATAACGAAAAACAAAAACTACAGTCTGGGGACTGCATACCTTTTTATGCTGTTTTATGCTGCTGTATTATATTGCGAAAGGACATTATTAAATATTGGATATAACTGTTCTAGCGGATGGAACGGTAGGGCGAAACAGAATACCAAATGAGAATAGGTCTGGTTAGTGACTCAATAGAAACCGTCATATGACCAACGTTTTTGCCAACATGCCGTGTTGGGATGATCAATTAAAAAATTGGAAAAAAGGGATGATCAATGAATAAGTAACTTTACTCGCCTTTCGTTGGATCACTAGATCGAATTTTCTAAAAACAAGCGTGAACGCTACCGGACACACACTAAGATACCACTTTAGTACAAGTTTACATTGTAAATTTAACTTATTTGGGGTCGGAAAAGTTTTTTAGATATTTTCATCATCATCGGCCGTTATAAGTCTACTGCTGGACAAAGGCCTTTCATACCTCCTTCCATGACGACCTAGATTGTGCTAACCCCTGCCACGTCTTACCGGCAAACTTTTCTATCTCGCCCCTCCATCTTGTGTCTGGTATTTTCTTACTGCGTTTACTGTCCCGTGGACACCAATCGGTTAGTCTTTTTCCACATCTAGTGTCATCTCTTCTTGCTAGGTGACCAGTCCATCTCCATTTTTGATGCTTAATTATTTCTATACTATCTTTGACTCTAAGGAGTAAATGTTTAAATTTTCAGCCCTCTAGCTGCATTGGTCCGTCTTGTACGCGTGACACATACATATCCAGCTAGCCAGAATCACTCGAAAACTGAAGAAACCTATGTTGACCAGTTTTGGCTGACGGTTTCTATAATAGAAATAGCGTATACAACCGCTCAAGCAGAGAGAACGATACGGAGAAACAGAATACGAGATGAGAATATAGGGACCTCGGTCTACGGGGCCATATTTCTTATTGACCACAAATCAATGAGAGATCTCCCAAAGACGCATTGCAAGAGAAAAAGGGGAAATACTTCAATGTGTTTGATTTATAGGAAGGTTTTTCTTTGAAATGACATCTGAGAAATGTAAGAAACGCTACAAATAAGCAATAAATCTTGGAAGAAGAATTACGATGCTTTTGTTGGAAATCTCAAGTTGCAATAGATAAAAATTTAATAATGTCTTCCCGTCTCTATAAATTATCGACTAAAATAGAGAGAATGTGTTCAAAAGACTAATGAGGCTTCAGTAGTTATTACGAATGTACCTTTTGTATCAGACC
>VCCN01000682.1:2678274-2694961 GCA_006491835.1 Architeuthis dux
AATGTGCGTACGAGGGATAATTGATAAGCACATAGCCTAAGGTACGCGTTAAACAGTTCCAAAAACTTCACATACAATTCAACTCTTTGAAAGATTACACGGAAAGTTTGATGTTTATACCCGTTTCTTTTTCTGTTCCAGAAACTTGAAACTTGGGCGTCAGTAATCGGTGAGAGATGGGCAATAGCGCCAATGATTCAATCATCCGCTACCTCGGTATCAAGGGCTAATCAACTAAAGAAATACACGAAGGTATTGTGGCGATATTAAAGAAAGACGTAACTCTCTACAGCATGGTTAAGAAATGAACAGTTGCATTTGAACGAGGCTAAATATTCTGTTTCTATTCCCACTGAGTGTCGAGAAAAATTGATTGAAGAAACATCGATGAAGTATTCATTGCAATTTTTTAAAATGAGCAAAAACAATGAAAATGATGAAATAGGGACGTCACTCAGTTGCGAAGGAAGGCTAATTAAATCGTTTTCTATCATAAGAAAATGATTGATAACCGTATAAATATTCAATCGTTGAATCACAAATGAAAACAGACTTATAAAAATACACTTATCGACGGAATTAAAACAACGGCATTGAAAAGAAGTGTCGTAAAAATACAGGAGTGATTCCAGAGTTTTGAGCAGGGGGTGTCCAACTGGAAGAAGCATAGTTTAACCATTTATGGGGCAAGTGACTATATATGATCACCTGATGACCCGCCGGCTACATGCAAATATTCTAGCCACAAAGACAACATAATCCGCACTAATGTTGTCTGCAAGCTTTGCAAAGTACACTTGTGCTTGAGACATAGCACGCCCCATTAAATTAACCTGTCTTTGGCCCACACAATACCATTTTAAAATCAACCCGGAGGTGCTATTTTTTTGTCAATATCAATATCTTGTATCTATTCATTATAGTGAATGTTATTCTTTAATTCTATGTTTTATTTAGCTTTCTACTTTAATTTTTAATGTTTTTATATTTTCCACTTTTGGTCACTTTTTGTGCGAGGCACCATATATGATCACTTTATCAGATGGGGTTCTGCCCCCATAAACAAACATATCTTGTAATTAGGTCTGGTTTAACATACAAAAAGGTTGTTTTGATATCTAAAATATGTTTAAGGGTACCCTATAAAGGGTTAATGAAATCATCATTTCCAATAATTTCGAAAAGCAACTAAAAAATTAAGATGAAAACATGAATGATTATGGTTTACGATACTTCATCTAATAAAAATGGATAATACAATATGATTGTTTTACTGATACTACCCTTGCAGAAACAAAAACATATATGGCGCCGGAATGATCGAGATGGAGAGTAGGTTTAAGGTTAGATGTGTTCTTCTGCCAAGCTGTCGAGTTCTCGTAGCTCAGGTGACTAAGAATGATGGGCATTTACCGGGTTTTCCAAGGCAAAATAGTGTTTCAATCTCACCTAGAGCTTATTGTTTATCTTTGATCCACGCTGTTTGAAGATGTTACGTGTAAATAAACAGAGGTCTCTCTATCACTCAACAGCGAAACGTTTTTCTAACAGATATAACGATCAGTGGCTTTTTTAATAAGTTGACTTCATACATAATTTAGTACTAAAGTGCCATGATACGTCTGACACCCTTGTAAAGATCCCAGTTATATTAGACTATTTAACTTTGGATGTTATTGTAGTTGAGATTCCAGATGTATATATTTACATATGATGCACAATAGAATAAAGGTTATCCGACATGATGATTCTAGGAAAGGACAATGTGGAGACTCAGAAAATAAATTATTTAATACCTTAACATGTTTCGACTTATTAAAGTCGTTTTCAAAAGGAAAATCGGAGGAATGGTGTGCCTGCATGAACCGAGGTTTCTAGACACCAAGAAATGATTTAATACCTTAACATGTTTCGACTTATTCTGTCAATGTTTCTAGATTCCTAGAAACCTCGGTCCGTGCAGACATATCATTCCTCCGACTTCATTTTGAAAACGACTTCAATAAGTCGAAATATGCTAATGTATTAAATAATCTCTTGCAAACTATTCTGAGTCTCCACATTGTCTTTTCCTATTTACATATTTAAACGCGATATTACTTTCTGAAGTACCAAATATATCCATATCCCCATAAAAATGAATTGCCTGCTATAGTTTTTGCAGCTTTGCTTTCGCCAAAAGGTACAACACAGCTATTCCCAATGACGACTAGCGTTGCTACTCGATACGAGTAAGGCGGCTCCTAGGAGCGCACACATTCATGTGTGCTCTATTAAGCAGCGGGTGCACGAAACAGTGCACAGTTCGGCAAGATGTTCTGCGACAGAGAGACGGCCACAGGACAATCTTATTGATGCATACGGACCTGTTATTCCCAGACGGACACCAGACGGTAATGACCAGGCTTGACATTGCTTAACCTCGGTGATACTCACGTGAACCGGTGTATCCAGCCCGATCCGACCGTACTAGACAATCCCAAGGCAGATGAAACTATAGTTGTTTTAAATTCACATTGCCAGTCGACCGCGTCACGTACTGACCAACCCGGCCTCTTCCCCATTCTCGGCTAGTGTTTATGAGAGAAGAAATGTTCGTGAGCTCAGACTATCTTTCAAGTGTGTGTCTGATTACTTGAGATTTCTTAAACGACGTTAGTTTATCCTTTGATCAGGTCTAGTTAGTGAGCCCGTTGGATTTTGATTGATTATCTCGTGTAACAACATCGTTAGATAGAAAGAAAGACGTGTACAGACTGAGAGAGAGAGCGAGAGCGAGAGGGATTCGGCGATCTCAGTTGTGAGAGAGCTATTTTATATCATTAGTGACATGGACTCCTTTGGCATCAATGTTTAGTTATTTACAGACTAAACCTACTTATACAAACGTCTACATTCAGTGATACAACATGTAGAATGAACTCGCATGCAATCGCTTGCCTTACTGCCCTACTCAAAACATGCGTACTGTACTACAGCATTTACTAAAATCGGCATTTGATTACCAAAAGCCTTTTACGTGAACCAACGATACATGCACATAAAACGCTGTCCCAACTTTGAACGATACCCGTAAAATGCAAGCAGCAACGGGAAGCAAACGAATGTAATTTTAAAAGAGTTTTCATGCAGAGGTCTGTTGATTGATTGGTTGATTGTTTTGTTTGGTGGGTCATTTAGTGCCGAATTTCTTTTTGAATACACAATTCATTTAGACGAATTATTGTGGACAAAACGTTTTTGTGGTTTTCTTTTAATAGAGTATTGCGACTTTGGTGAAAGAACAGGTGGCCCCTGTTTGGGGGCGGGGGTCATACCCCACTGCAGGGGAAGCGGTCGGCGTATTATAGGCCCCAGCCGACGGGTCCGACAGAGGTTTGTGGTGATTAATTAAATAATTTAGGGTTAGGGTTAGAGGTAGGGTTAGGGTTACTCATTCACCACAACAATTGATACTGGCAATGATAGCTGTGTTTCGATTCTCTTTGCTCACGCCATTTCTCGTAACGAGAAGAAACATGAATGTATTTTGATTGATCACATAATTCAGGGTTACAGTTAGGATATTTATTGATTAGAGAGATTGTCACTGCTAATAAATGCTATCTCTGCTTCGTTTCTCATTGCTTTCCGTTGCTGCTCGTATTTTAACAGGTCTCATCTTCAAAAAAAGAATCGTCTTGCCACTAAGCCGTACAATTTCTCAGGCTACGCCCGGCTTCTTTGCTCTCTTCTGATTAATAAAACATCAGTAATGAATAAATCGAGTTTGATTAAAAAATATACACAAAAGAAGAAATACATTTGAAATATCAACAATACAAAGAAAAATAATGAAATAAAAATGGCGTACGTCGCCTCCAGCTGTCGAGAACTGTTTTGCCGCGTTTATTTCATTAAGTCGGAGTTGAACGAATTAAATCAGAGAACTCTGAAGGCCTGACTACGCATGCGCATCAGAATTCATCAGTATTTGCCGTTCCGTGTAACCAAGAAAACACACCACCTAGCACCATATTGAATCCCAGAGCTGTACTTTATTACGACTAATCAAAACCGTTGTTTTTCCGCTAGTCCATGACCTAGCGATCAACGGTCGGTTTTGACGGGTCAACTAGTTGAATACAATTATTTTCGCAATTTCGGCTTGCAATAAAACGTGCAGGAGGTCTGAGTGCCGTAACAGTTACCGGCACGGAAAATGGAATCAGCAAGGCGGTTTGCGTTCAATTTTCACTGATGCCCTTGGGAAAGGCATGCTTCCATCTCTTCTCCTATCTGCTGTGGGTGAAATTACAGGACATACTTCGCTCTCTAGCCTTCGTTGGCAAGCACTCTAGGAGAAGAACAACTCGGAAATCATAACCTTGATTGGAATCCAGTCCTTCACCAACTATGTGTAAAAAGAGCAAAAAAGTGGGGAGTGGGGCTTGCAATCCCATCCCGTAAAATCCCACTTGCTAAATATTGCCGCTATAACTCGCTAATATTTGTTCCTCTATCTTCTGTTGTGTTCTTGATTTAAGTTTAATTTTTTTTATGTTTATTTCCAAACCCTTTTATACAGGGTGTAACATTTGTCCCAAAATTAACCTCCGTTCTAAGGGAAGCAACTATTAAATTATTATTAACAATAAAAAATGAAAATGAAAAACAAATATTACAATTCTAAAATTCTAAATTTAAAAAACAAACATAAAATTATTTTAAAAACTTAAACTTTTAAAATTAACGTTTTTATGAACGTAATTCCGCCTTGTGTATTGGTGTATGCCTTCTGGTGTACATGGTACGGCCATTTAGGCCATTTTCAACATCCTGGCTGCCAGGATTATTATTAAATTACTATTAAATGCAACTATTAAATAGTTGTTTCTCTTAGATAGAATTGGCGTTACTTTTGTGACATATCGGGCGTTACTTAAGGGACACCCTGTATATAGCAGGTTTATTTAGAATGTCGATTGCTTGACACCCTTCTTCAATTTCAGTATTTATATTCCTTCATTCTTTTCATTGATATAAACAAATCTGTTTTTTGTGTATAGATTTGTTCGGGCTGTTGTCCTCATCGTGGTTCATCTTTTGAACACGAACGTTACGGTCGTTGTACGCTACGGCCTTCTTCGTGTGAGTCTCGTAAATGGGAGTGGGTTTGGAATGCTCGAAGCGTGGGAACTGAATGTCCTCATTGCGCTGTCTATTTTCGGGTGGGAGAGTTCCTAGGTCTTAATCCTGTTGCTGTACATTTTTTGGTGTTTTCATCATGTTGATATCCAGTACTGGTGTCATAGAAGCGTTCTTGTAAGGGGTTATTGAGACCTCACGGAGCCATGAAGAAATTTCTGACCTCACGTGTCGAATGGTATAGCAGTTACCCCCCCCCGTGTTCTTAAGAAATGGTAAGTGGTCAGGGGAGCTAATCTCTGTTTGCCGAATGGTCAGAAGTATATGCTTATTTATTTACGGATATAAGGGAGATAACCCCAGTCCTTTTTTGTAAGCAAAATACGTACATATAAATCTATGTATACATACATATATTGTATGTATCTTCATATATTCCCCGTTTTTTTACCTAGAGTTATTTACCACCGGAAAATAGACAGTAGAATGAGGACATTCTATCTCCACTCGTTGAACGATGGCACCTCGTCCCACCATTCCAAACCCTCTCCATTTACGACACCAATATGTAGAAAACCGTAGGGTAGAACGGCCGGAAAGTTGTGTTCAAAAGATGAATCAAGAGTCCGAACAAATCTATACATATTGATGATCCTTCATCCAAAATGTTCAAACATAAATCTGCTTTTTTTTATATGAAACATCGTAATTATTAATAATTCTTTTACTAGTATTCATCATCTTATGGTTACTGTCTATTGAAGATCTCTCGGTTTCAAACCATCCGAACGTTAAACTAAATAGTGTGAAGTCGTAATAATGAATTAGCTTCTGACAAGATTTTAACTCGCATTCCAAATTCCGTTAGCTCCTCTTTCACGGACGATGCCTTAGTCAATTTAGCCATGGAAGACTATGGCTAGGCGGTGCAAAATATACGGTCATTTTAACAATAGTCGCCGTTACATCTTCACTTTAGTTTCTATACTATATCAGGTATTATTGATATTGGTTAGCATTACCTTTCCCGTCTCCATATGGCCGCTGCTTCAGCTGTTGCTGATACCGGAAACTACCGAAGTCTGCCGTTGCTGCTGATGGCGAAAATTTAACGAAAGAGACGGGAAGATGTTTCGTTTTTTTAACTGGTCTGCTGATATCAAGAAATTTCATGTGGTTCAAGAGACTGTTTTGGTTTGTTTGTTTTTCCACTTTTGTTTATTCAAGCAAAAATTGCTAAATAAAATTGAACAAAGGATAAGTTAGGGTTAGTAGGTATGTTTAGGGTTCGAAGGTAGGATTTGTTTTGGGGTTGCTATTTTTAGGGTTAGGGTAATAATGTGAAATCCAGTACAGAATATTTCCTAATTGGTTTTCTTTGTGTTTCTTTCTCTACATAAACTATTGTAAGTAAAACATAAATAATTGGTCCAAGGTACCATGCATGCTACGAAATTGTGCCTTCGCATGGGCCCCAAGAACCTTCCACTTGGTTTGTGTGGATTGTTGGATCATTAGGATCTAGAAAATGCAGGGAATCGTTCACCGTAAATGTCCCGTCTCCAGCGGAAACACCCGAGTCGTCGTGTTCCGAAACGGCAGCCATATGGAGACGGGAAAGGTCATGATTGCAGTGATATTATTGTTACGTTATTTGAATTTCTTTTACTGAAAAACAGCAAGTGAATCCTAGAGCTCTATTTCAATTTTCGACTAATAAAAACGTTTTCCGTCAGTCGATGACCTTGCGTTCAACGTTGGATTTTGACAGGTCAAGTAGTTGGATAAAATTATTTTCGCAATTTCAACTGGCATTAAAACGCGCTGTCCATTCGTTGAAAATATTGCTGCAATAACTCGCTGTTATATTCTTCTCTCTCTCTCTCTCTCTCTCTCTCTCTCACTCTCTCTCTCTCTCTCTGTCTTGCTTTTATGATTTGAGTTCAATTTTTAGAACAGGCGAGGATGTTAAAGACATCGAACAGATCGTTCAAAATGATCGATGACTCAATATCAGAATGATTGTAGAAATGGTCTCCATCGATAGAGAGATGGTTCTTGACGTTTATGGGCGTCCGGAACGTTCATCATCTCCGGCATCCTTTCTACATCAAAATATGGTGTGCACCTCGAACACACCTCCGCCATAAACTACAGTTAGCATACGAAAAGTGTCCATATGTACCACGATGCACCCGTGTTGTGCACCGTCAACATACCGTTGTGGAAACTCCGGTACCTGACGAGACTGTTGGTTCTTGTTTGAGTTCCCCCAGATTTTGAGAAGGTGGGTCATATCGAAAGATAACGAGGCAATGCGAAAAATAGGTGATATAGGAATTCGATTTATTTGCAGTTTTTATAAACTGCCCGATAAAAATGCGAAGACAACAAAGCGAATTACTGTTGTCTACATCTACCCCTCGCGCCCTCCTTCTGTATCCTGTCATCTCTCTTCATCGCACCGTCCCGTCGTCAGTAGCAGTCGTATGGTCCAATACCTTCTACGTCCACCCTCGTGGTCAGCCAGCGGTTACTCTCTTCAAAATCCCCAACACAATTCAAAAGTTTCCTTTGCTTTCGCTCAGCCAATCAACGCGCAGCAAATGCACACGTTGTCCAAAGCTCTGCCACAGCGGCTGACCTATATTCGGGGAAGACCTTTCTACCCACCTAACTACCCCCCTATCAAACAACTCTGCTACAACTTAACAGTTTTATTAAAGTTCACCAACAATTTCAAATTGATGCGTGGCTCGGTCTTTGAACTGACCATTTTTATGACACGGCAGAAAAACATGACTACTTAATGCGTTGCGTAACAGCGAACTAAATAGGGGGAGTCGATCAAAACCTTTTAGGGATTGTATTTGCATGCCTATTGTCAATGTATATCACGCGGTTAGAAAATGCGCGCTATGGTACAACTTACATAATCCCACTCTCGTTATTCAATAACCATAATCATCTTCATTAGCAATCATTTACATACAGATGTTCTTCTCATTTTCCACGCCATGAAAATCCTCCGTTTTCCCAGCATTTCTTCGTCAAATACCGACAGATAACACAATCAGGATTATTTTTTAAAATCTGTCTAATGTAATGTGCAGATCTGTTAGTTAACAATACTGGCTTCTGCAGGGTTAACATCCACTGCAACTTCTATTCCGACTGAAGATGATTACTGGAAGATGATTACTTTGTATTGTATAGATAATAAATAAAAGATTATAAAAATATATATTTTTTGTATACATGTATTTAGTTATTAGAATGAAATAAGCCGGTGCGTATCTGTATGAGACTTGTCAATTTAGTTCAGTCAATAAGACGTCCTCTTGACAGTCAATTGGTCGTGAGTTCAAATCACGGTGGGAGAATTTGCATTTTACATATCGATATCCACCCCTAATCTTAGTGAGGATTGTTCCTGTTGTTCTAGAGGTTCTTGTTACGGTAGGAACTCCAAACTTTGTACTTTTTTCAACCGGGAATCTTAGAGTTTAGCTATTTTAGTGGGAAAATCCCAATTTCATCTGGCCAAATCCTCGAGGATTAAAGATTGTATAGTTTTACAGAGTTAATCCCAAATAAAGCTGGTCGCTCATAATCCAACATTATCATTTTATATTAATCCCTTACACTTATGTTTAGTTTTGGAGCATATATTTCTTGGTTTTAATATAATGTAATATGATTTTAATGTAATATAAATATAATGAAAACATGCTTTTTCTTCTTTTAATCAATTCTTTGCTAAACCCATATACATATCTACAGCCTATAAAACACTGGGCGAGCATTCATATTTTATCAGATTGTATCATAGATAAATAGATGAATAGGGGAGGAACATAGTTAAATATATAAATAGATAGACAGGCAGACAGGCAATGTGTGACGTTATGTGCGACCTGTTAATTAGTTTTAATTAAACCCCGCATTTAACGGAATTGATAATTAAGTTAACACCAGAAAACCTAAATGTTCTCACGGTCTGGAAAAAGCAGATATTTCCAACCAGGCTATTTAGTGTCAACGGTCGAGTTCGTCGGCAACATTTAGGAAGTTACCCCATGCGAGGATTTTCGCGTGGACATCACACTTTGATAACAAAACGATCCGCTAATTGATTCGGATAGCTTATCTAGCAGAACAGAGACAGTAAGTCTAAGAAAAGAAAAGCCGGTACCAAAATTCACAGCAGGAGTCCTAAATAAGTCAAAATGAAGACGGCTGAGAAAGCCAGCATAGTTTATTGATAGATGAGTTAGTTCGCGACGGGCCGGCTTATCACGGAGCACAGATGTATCATGATAAAAGATAATTAGCGGAAGTGGAGACGAAGAGAGCCAGAGCGGTCAGCAGGCATAAATAGGCCCGGTCATTTCCAAGAAAATGTAGTTAGAGGATGGGATTTGGTAGAAGTCAGAAGTCCCAAAATAAGTTCCACGCAGCCACAAAGAAACCGCCGTCTTCAAAAAGTCCGAAAAGAGGCACTTGGCCGTAATTTAATCGGATCACCAAATTAGTCACAGGCCATTGCTCACACGCGCCTACACAAGCAAAGTGAATGAACACTAAATACGCTCCATCGAAATACAGTCTCGTTTTCATCAGCAAACCTTGCAGGTACACTCACCACGGTACAAATGAATACAGATAGAAACACATGAATGTAGTAATTGAACATCTACCTGTGATTTCATTCTGTTTGTTCCGCTGTAATGAACTCTTCCAATTAATGGTAACCATTTTGCTGATAAATATATCTATCTATCATTTGAAGCGCGTCTAATGAAACATTTTCAGTGATTTCATTCTGTAAAGATCGTCCGATACAAATTAAAATACAACCGTGATTATTTTCACGGGGATTAACTAATGTATTCAATAATCGGAACAATCTGAGTATCTCCGGCTTATTTTATTCATTAACCGTCAGTTTATTACAATTTAAAGAGTTGATATATCTCAAGTTAAGGCTTCACTGAAAACTGTGATCGCTGAATTCTTAATGTGAACTGAATTATATTCGCACAAGCAATGAATCAGGCTTGTGTATGTTGGGATATCTCGAGAAAAAGACATAAAAGACAAAAGAATATTTCCAAACAGAAAAAACTTTTTAATTTTCACTAATCCGAAATGTTATCTGTCTACTTGAAAATCCAATCGACATCGTGAATATCTTTTCAAGAAGGCTTCACTTCACTTGAAGATACCTTACCACAGAAATCTTAAGTGCATTTTATGTATTTGTGCTTAACATTTATTCGCATAGTTTTTAAGTCATTTTTTTTAAGTGTTTTTAAAATCATTGAAAAGGTTTCTCAAAGAATTTAGACGGAAAATAAAATAACTTTTCACGGCGATAATGCTAACAGAAAAGTACGAATAAAGTAAACTGTTCAAAATAAGCCAATATTTGCCTAAAGAATCTATCAGTAGTTTCCTTTACCTCCCTCTTCTTCTTTACACAAATAATCAAATATATGAACGATAACATATATTTTATATTTCTCTGGCCAAAGGCGAAGGAATTGATAGAAATAATTTCAGCTTATTTAGATGTTTCCTGTCGAAATAAAGGTATACCCCGCTATATAGAATTAGAGCATTCCTATGAAAACATTTCATGGGCCGAAACTGCGTAGAGAGAAGAAGCAATTATTATTAATTTATAGGTGAGAAAATGGTGATGCTGGTCGAACAAAAGCCAAAGACCGGAGCTTTTTCTTTTTGTGGTTGGGAGAAAAACTGTATTTCCATTGTAGATTCTAGATATTTTTCTAGATATTTTCCTAGATACATGGCATGGAAATCTCTATATAACCGCATTTTCAAAATACTCCCTCACATCTCAGTAAGTAAGGTTCCGAAAGACACAAAGATTCGCTAGAAGGTAGCTCTGAGGTCAATCTTGGGATTGGTTGACGTCCCATTGACGGCCCCATAACAGTTCCAAAATGCATAAAAGAAATCCACTGTCCCAAAAGGGATTTGAAAATCAATGATATCTAGATATTTTTCTAGATACTTGGCATGCAAATCAAGATAATTCTAGATGAAATCAAGGAATGGATAATTTTATATGCGACAGAATTTGATAATTATGAAGACATTTATTAATTGGGTACCCATATCAGTCCGGAATCGGTGTTAACGATTGGTAAACGACCTAGATCATATAAATGAAGAAATAAACGAGCGCTGTGCGGGGATCGAACCCGCGTCCACCCTGGAAGCAACCTATACTTGGCCCTGCTCTAACCACTGCGCTAACAGCACTAATATTGAAAGGTAGCGCTCCGAAACATACACATTAGCTCGCCTCAATTCACCCCACATGTTATTTGGCCTAAAACTCAGTGTATACAGGTCTGAGAGACACCAACATGCGCAAAAAGGTAGCTCTAAGGTCAGTCATGAGATTAATAACGTTCCCATTTGTCGTTTTTGTGGTGGGGAGAAAAATGTGTTTCCATTTCATCTAGATAATTTTCTAGATAAATGGTATGGAAATCTAGATAATTCTAGATATACTCGCATTTTCAAAATACACCCCCACCTGTTCTTTGGCCTAAATCTCAGTAAGTCAGGGACCGAGAGACACCAACATGCGCTCGAAGGTAGCTCTAAGGTCACTCATTAGATTGGTCAAGGTCCTATTGACGGCCCCATAATAGTTCCAAAATGCATAAAAAGACCAATGTCACTAACGCGAGCCGAAAATCAATGGAAACACATTTTTCTCCCAATTGTTATTTTCTTACGCCAACCCTCCGATGGCGTCCATCAAGATTATTATATCATTACACCAACTCCCTGATGGCGTCTATAGAGATTGTTTTTTTCTTACGACAACCCCTCGATGGTATATATCTAGATTGTTATTTTCTTACGACAACCCCCCCCCCACGATTACCTTGATTTAGATTGTTATTTTCTGAACGCAACCCCCAATGGCGTCTATCTAAATTGTTATTTTCTTATGCCAACCCCCCGATGGCGTCTATCGAAATACAGTAAGCAAAACAAAAGTACGGCTTGGAAATTAAAGACTACTATAATGAAATTAAAGACTACTATAATGAAATCAAAAACTACTGCGAGAAAATTAAAACCTAAGGCGAGAAATTTAAAGAATACAGCGATTAAATTGAAAATAACAGCAAGCAAATTAAAAAATAAAACGAGCAAATTAAGAAATAAAGCGCGCAAATTAAAAACAACGACCACTAAAAGGCACTTACCTCTGTCAACGCCGCTGTCAATAACCATAAACATCATTGAAATCACTTAGTGGATAGATCAGAGACGGGGTAGTTAATTTCGACTGTTGCATATAGTCTTTGATTCATATATGAAGAAGCTGAAAAGGAAATCAATGTAACGAAAAGCCATGGACATATAACTATGAAGTAGGGGAGGTAATTGTGCATAGATCCGCTCAAAATCGAATCAGTTTTTCCTATGCCTATTGTTCACCCTTGCAGAAAATCTGAATGGAATTAATTTAGAACTTTTGGAGATATCTTGATAACAGGAAATAAATATGGCGATATTATGTGTTTTGAACATATAACTACGACGTAGCGGAAGTAATTGTGCATGGATCCATTACAAAATTTAATCGGTTCCTCCTTTGCTTATTGTCCACCCTCCAGAACATCTGAATGTAATTCCTTGAGAACCTTTGGAGATATCGTGCGGCCATGAAAAAATACGAACCAACCAACAAACACAAACAAACAAGCAAACAGACGCGACCAAAAACATATACCTCTTTACAAATTCGTT
The DNA here is from genome assembly GCA_006491835.1 of Architeuthis dux. Taxonomy (NCBI): domain Eukaryota; kingdom Metazoa; phylum Mollusca; class Cephalopoda; order Oegopsida; family Architeuthidae; genus Architeuthis; species Architeuthis dux. The sequence continues at coordinate 2,691,208 of VCCN01000682.1, forward strand.
GACATAGGTTAATAAAACTGAATCGATGAACATGAATAGTCAAATAATTACATTTACTCCTTCAATAGCCGCAAATTTTAATTTTTTTAGTTAAATTAGTTGAAACGTGTCTCCTAATAAAATATATGGGTCCTTTTTTGTTAGTCCCCATCAAAAGCTAACGCACAGTAGTCTTAATTACGACCCCCCCTCCACACACACAAAATGCTGTGGCTGTATTGTTAGTCCACGCCACGAAAATCCTATTCCTAATTCTTTAGTTTTTGTTGGGTTCCAGATCACGTACCGTTTGAATGAAAGGACAGTCTTGCATATCCTTTTAGTTGAGTTCCAGATAATTCAAGTTGTCAGATTTTTGCAACATTACCCTAAGAGGAGGCTAATGCTAAGTTTAAATAAGAAAATGATAGCAACATACCGCAAAGTACCTTAAGGCTCTCTTTTCACTCACCACCACACCACAAGTTCCATTACAGATGGGAATAGATATTTTAAGTTTGATTCGTTAGCCCAACCCCCTTTCCCCAGGTTAGCAGTCAGAGTTTCGGGGACAAACGATAAAGACCCAGCATTCTGGATGTTTCTTTTATTTTTGCGGGGTGCAGACATAGAAAAGGTTCATTTTTGTGGGCATGGGTACACTTAGTTTCGTTGTTATTTGAAATTGGGTTCGCAACCGTAAAACAAAACCGTCAACATAGGTTTCTTCAGTTCTCGAGTTGGTCTGGCTGGCTAGCTATGTATGTATGTATCGCGCATACAGGCCACAACAATGGAGTTAGAGGGCTGACAAATTTAACATTTACTTCTTGTTATTTCTAGAAAAAAAAACGTTTTCCTTTTTTAAAATCCCCTCACCAATAGTTTTTAGTTGAGGTTCAATTTGAACTTTAATTTATGCTAGATCGATCCCTTAGACCAGTATTCACGCTCTTTTTTTTAAAGAATTCGGACTTTTTTCTAATGATCACTGCCCAACAAAAGGAAACATAAGTGTAGTATAATCGTCTTGTACATATTCTGCCGACATGAAACGTCTCGTTTCAGTGTTGTATATCGTAAGAAGAATCTGTGGCGGGAAACAACCAGTTGGTTCATACAGGAGAAAGGCTCTCCCAGAAAGACGACAAAAATCAGTTATTTCAAAAGGGAAAATGGTTCCTTTTATTTCTGTTGATAAACACCGGTGCCGGACAGATTCGCGGATCAATCGCGGTATTGAATTCTGTTTTGTTGAAAATCTAGCGAGTTCATTACGTTCTGTTCCTAATTGCTTTTATTTCCTTGTATTTCCGTTGTATGTATTCATGTATGTGTCACGCGCACATGCCATATCAATGGAGCTAGATGGCTGAAAATATAAACATTTACTCATTATTTCTAGAAAAAAACGTATTTTATTTTTCGAAATCCGCCCCCATGTTTTTTAGTTGGGGATTCAATTTTCAAAGTAAATGTATGTTGAATTGATCCCTTATTTTGTGTCCGGCAGCATATAAACTTTGTTAGGTATCACTGCCCAACAAAACGTCAGAGAAGTAACTTGTTCATTGATCACCCAATTTCTTTTATTTGATCACCCCCAACATACGTTGGTTTCTATCGAGCGTCTAACCTGACCTGTTTATTTTTTGTTTAAAAAGGAAAGTATAAACAGATAAAGAAGCCACAGATTCAAATGGCTTTGCAAATTGGTTTCCGTGTGAATATCTGTCAAGGATACAATTGTAAATCTTATATCTTTACTTATACGAACGTATATAGACGTTTGGGTTTACTTTTCTTTCACTTCTTACCGTTTTTACTTAGAAACCTCATCTATTTAATCACATCTTCTGGATTTGCCGTTCGGTGACAGATTGATTTGATGTTTTTAGTAAAACAAAGAAGATTTACAATTACTTACTCTTCCATATTAACCTTTTCCCTCTCGGTATCTGCAGAGAGATAACTCAGCGTCTCTAATTGGATTTGAAAGACACGGTTGGGGGAAGAAGAAATCACACAGATTGGAAAAGTTAATACAGCCTTGCAAAAAGAGAATGAAGAATTCAACAACATATTAGAATCCTTGGGGAAATGTGAATTCAACAAATATTTAATGGAAGAAAATATATCAGAAACCGGTCTGGTTATTCACTCAATAGTAACCGTAACGTGACCGACGTCTTTTGCCAGCATGCCGTGTTGGGGGTGATCAATTTTAAGAAAATGGGTAAAAAAGGGGTATTCAATGAATAAGTTACTCATGTAATGAAATACAGTCGGGTCGTGTGTTCGTTTGCTGAAGAAAGGAGGGTACATTGGGTTTTGAGCTCAGCTGGAGAGTATCATCTTCCGGCCAGAATATAGGTGAAACGGCTGACCGAGGGAACAAAGAGAATGCGTTCGATCAATCAGAGAAATTTTAAGGGTGCGCCGTGGTTTAAATGTGGAGTGAGTTAGGCAGTTGGACACAGAGCAGCGACAGATCAACAAGATAGAAGCTTGACTCATCACCCGTTACGGTACGGGAGAGAATGGGAAGAGGAAGTCAGTACGACCTTTCAGAAAAGCGATTAGGAACAGAACTTAATCAACTCGCTAGATTTTCAACAAAACAGAATTCAATACACCGATTGATCCGCGAATCTGCCCGGCACCGGTGTTTATCGACAGAAATAAAGAGGAACCAGTTTTGAAATCACTGATTTTTGTCCTCTTTCTGGATGAGCCTTTCTCCTGTATGGACCAACTGTCAGATATGTACAAGACGGTTATACACCATTTATGTTGCCTTTCGTTGGGTAGTGATCACTAAAAAAAGTCCGAATTTAAAAAAAAAAGAGCGGAATGCTGGACTATTGGATCGATCTAGCATAACTTAAATTTCAAATTGAACCCCAACTAAAACTTATTAGAAAATTATGCATTTATTTAATACTTTTTTGGTGTGGAGTTATGTAACAGTTATCGGCACGAACAGCGGATTCAGCAGACCGAGTTCGAGTGTCGGTCGGGACTGTTTACGTTCACTTTGAATTATTGACTTTGGGATAAGCATACATTCTTTTTCCCCAATCTAATTTGTCTAAATTAGTGTTCACAAAAAGTATCAACTATATTGCATTAGGAATGGACTGTGCAGATCAATTAAATTGTATGTGACACCGGTGTCACAGTGAGTTCTTATGGATTAAGTTCTTTTATTATACACGGATTTATCCAAACTGTTGTCTTCATCTTGGTTGTTATAGTCACAACGTTTTGTGTAGTTGTGTCCTCCGGCCTTCTTTAAGTACCTGTCATATTCTGTAATGTGTCGGAATTTTGAACCAAACTCTACATTCAATCCACGTGGGTATACATATCTCATTTCGCTGTGCATGGTTGGGGATATCGCCTATCAGTCGAATCCCTAGATGTATCTCCTAATACGGACAGCGTAATGAGACCATTTACCCACGTGGATTAAACATAGGGGTCTGCTTCACATTCCGAGAAACGTTACCGAAAATGACAGGCACAGGATGGACTCGGATGGTTATTTTAGATACTATCATTGTATATATATTTAAATTAAAATCCGAGAGAGAATCAAGCTAATTGAGCTACACAAATTGAGATTGGCAGGAAACATAGCGAGAAAAGAAAGACAGCAGATAGAGCAAAATGCTAACTGACGTGTATCTGTTGGGCAGTAAACGCAGTATGAAAAGACCAGGCGGATAATACCATGCCAATGTGCTTAAAGCGTAAAGTATACAACGGTTGC
>VCCN01000682.1:2759616-2778063 GCA_006491835.1 Architeuthis dux
ATCAATCATCTCTTTCCTGCTTTTGAAGATGTCTAATGAGCTGGTTTAAATAAAGATGAAATTGACTGAAATCCAGTGAATAGATATACTTTCGGTAATCCAAATCTGAATATTTGGTATTCTCCAGAGTTTCTTTTACAGAAGACAAACTTGTGTGTGTCTACAACGCGACTATTGGACAACTGGCCATTGTACGGAGTTGACGTTCGCCAGTTATATTAGTCAGCACACAAGAGAGTGCAGTCGAGTTTGAATTTTTTTTTTCGATAAGCGGTTCTCGAGAAATCTAATAAAAATAGATACAATATTATAAATGATTGATCTTTCTCCAAAGTTTCTATAAATTATCTCCCTTGACCCCCGCTCTTTAGAATCATCTAAATTTAGATATACAATATCTGAATTGGTGCAACTGAAGAGAAGTAACCGAAATACTTCTAAGCCGTAGTTTCGTACGACGTCCTGAACATTATTTACCATGACAATTATGGTTTCTCCAACACAATAAAGTCCGGGCCCTTCCAAACCTGCACCCTTGAACGGGCACATTCTACTACTATTTCTTTCATCGTAGACCGCTAAAGAAATGTTGTACGATTGAACTCCCTCTTGGTGTTTATATTGTTCACACGACGTTTCGGTCGATCCATTTTGCGGCCTACTCCAGGTGTACTATCCAAATGTAATGGTAATAAACACAGTTTTTGTTCAATAGCAACAACGCTTATAACGTAGGATGTGTGATGTCTTTTCTTTCCTTTCCGTGTCAGGACAAGGTTTCCATACTTTGTCCGTTTTGAGTGGCAGATCGAATTGAATTCCGTACAGGTCTGACATATACACTCAGTCGACATGTTGATGTATACCGCTTTTTTAATTTCTTTAAATTCTTCTAACGGCGTTCCCTGTCTATAATCTGGACTTCTTCCCAGCGAGGGGCTTTCTAGTTCGCCTTTGGATATGGCTTTTTTGTGTTCCTCGAATCTGATTATGAGAGGCCTGCTAGTTTCTCCTTCATAATTCTCCCCACATTTACAAGGGATTGTATACATGCAGTTTTTTGTCAGTCTTGTGTATTGTGGCGGTCCAACTATAAAACGTACTAGTAAAACATCAATAAAGAATGGCACACTTTATTGATTTGTTTAATTAGATGAAGCATTGTCAACATTCTTTATTTATGACCCACGTTGTTTATTGACCTCAGCCTGAGTAATTGCGATGAAAGACATCTAAAATCAACATGAAACGAATATTAGTCAAACATTAATAATGGGTGACGATGCTTCATAACATAAAACTTCAAGATTATATTACTATTAATGGCTTTAGAATAACTGCCAGAGAAGTTCCAACGGAAATCAAAGATAATGAAAATACGCTTAAAAAATGGATAATTGCTGACAATTCAACAGAGACCTTTATGAAATTATTTGTTTGTTGCTAACCCCCAAAATATGTTTGCTACCGTTTATTACTTGACACAGCCATAAAAAGAGTCCCTCTCTGTACATATGATTAGTACACCTGAAAAAGGCCGTAGAAAGGATCGGCCGAAACGTTGTAGGAAGAACAGACATTGACGAGAAGAATGAGGTCAATCGTCTGAAAGACTCTTTGAATGTTAATGACTCTTCTCAAAATGATAATATAAATCAAGTACAACATCATACTATCGGCTGGAACAGCACGCCCAAAACACGGTAACAAAACCGCATTAGAATTTAAACACGACCTCTAGAAACCTACAACTGCTATCGATTCCTCAACGAACAAAGCGGCGATGGTAATTTCTCTTCCGCCCGCCTATTTTCTGTCGGAAACTTTCCCCGATGTGTGATGGGAGAAAAAGTTGTGCGTGCTTTGCACATTAATGACCGATCGTGGTCAGAAGGTCGGTGATTTGAGATTCAACGGTCGTATTCCCATTGACTATTAATGGGGATTTTGATTCACTTTGTAGACACTTATCCGATACGGGCAACCAATCATACTAAAGACAACCTGTGCAAAACAAATCCTGACATGCCTGTAATAGTTTGAAAGACCGACGCGAAGTCTTGATCTCCTGAACCGTGCTAGATTTCACTAGAGAGACGTAAATATTGCATGAGAATAGTGTAAATGTGCGGATTAGATTGACTATTGCTGCAGAAGAAAAAGAGACCCATATCATGAAACATTCTGACACCATTCTTGAACTATAATAAGTGCAAGACTACCTGGCGTTGTCCGGGTCTCGAGAAGAATTAAATTGTGAAGGTGTGAATATATGTGCAAGCTGTTCACTTTAAAGGTTCGCTTAATTCCATCCGAGACAGACACGGCAAATAATCAACTGTACAAATTCAAAAACTATTCTCAAAACTATGTGTTTAAGTAGGCATGGTGTCTCGCATAGGGTTTATTAAACCAATACATCAACTCTTTGATTTGCTATAATTATTACATATATTTAGGAAGAAAGATTGGTGTCCTTGGGTTTAAATCTTTGCTAGCGAGAAGAACGAGGGTCGGTGGTTAATTGAGATTTTCAAAATAATTAATGGAATTTCCAAATACGGTACACCATTCTCTAATATCTCTCTTCGAACTGGAAATCTATTCATCATCAGCAGCAGCAGCTGTTATAAGTCCACTGCTGGACAAAGGCTTTTCCCATATCCTTCCACGATGACCTAGATTGTGCTAACCTATGCCACGCCTTACCGACACACTTTACTATCTCAGCTATGCATCTTGTATCTGGTCTGTCCCCTGGGAACCAGTCGGTTAGTCCTTTCCCCTATCTTCTTGCTAGGTGACTCATCAAAATGTTTCTATTCATACCGAATGCTTTCCAACCTATCGTTATGTGTCGTTTTATTTCGCTGCCGTGATCTTTCTCTAACTTTATTACATGTATTCATCAACCGCTTCTAGAGCCCCTCCCTCTATCTTTATGACCTTTTTAGGGACCTTTTTGCAGAACATTACCTTTGTCTATTGACATGACACATCTCAAAAACTAAATCTGCTAAACAATTATATTTCTTTTCTAATAGAGTAATATAGATGTGGAATAAGGTACCTAGTCGTGTTAAAGATGATAATAGAATACAAAGATTTTAAAATAATTTAGATAAGTTTAAAAATTATGGAAACAGCACGGTCAGTTTTGGAATCTGTCAGATGAGATTTTCAAGAGAGTCTGAGCTGTGAATTGTGTTAAATTGTAGATGTTGTTTTTATTTATGTACATTTGAACATGTTTTTATGATAGTATCTATAGTTTTGAGAAGGTTTATTAATATTGAAATGGTTATTCGGACGATTGAACTCTTTCTTCTTATTTGTGTTGTTCTATAGTTTTGAGAAGGGTCATTAATATTGAAATGGTTCTTCGGACGATTGAACTCCTTCTTGTTATTTGTGTTGTAAACACGATGTTTGGCTTTCACTTCTCAACAAATCTAAACTCGACAAGACAAAGACACAGAAACACCCGGGCCCTGTGCTATAAACATAACTTCTGTTTTAACTCATCACACTCGGATTGTACACCTGCAGAAGACCGAAGAATGGATCGGCCGAAACGTCGTGTTTACAACACAAACAGCAAGAAGGAGTTCAATCGTCCGAAGAACCATTCGAATGTTTTTTTATGAATGTTGTATTTGTTTTGATTTGTAAGTTGATGTGTAAATATTGTGTATAGTTGGAGATGCCGAAAGAGGCATAACAACAACAACAACAATAATAATAGTAGTAGCAACATCGGTAGTAGTAGTAGTAGTAGTAGTAGTAGTAGTAGTAGTAGCAGCAGCACAACACCGAATGTTGACGGTTAGATAGAAAAATGAAACATTAATCATGGTTGGATTTAGATTTGTTCGCTGCCATAGACGAGATAACTCACTTTAGTAAGTCGTCAGTCTAGTACCACAGAAAACATAAGTCGTCTTACGATAGTGTGTTATTCTTTCGCAAGATGACTATTAATGGGGTTTCCGATTCATTTATTCGATAAGGGCAACTGATCATCCTAAACACAACTTGTGCAAAATAAAACTTGACAACCTCTAATCGTTTGAAAATCCGATACGAAGACCTGGTCTGCTGCACCCTTCTCGATTTCACAAATAAAGACGTAAATATTGCATGTCAATATTGTAAATGCATGTATTATATTCACAATTGCTACAGAAGAAAAAGAGACCCATATCACGGATCAGTCTGACAACATTCTTGAACTGTAATAAGAGCAAGATTACCCGGCTGCCCCTGTACTGGATTTCATGAACAAATTCTGTGGGTGTATTAATATATATGCAAGTTGTTCATTCTAATGTTTCGCTTAATTGTAGGCACGGGAGAAGATCATATACTAAAATTTAGAAAACATTTTGAAAACTATCTGTTTAAGTAGGCTGTGATATCTCGGATAGGATTCATTAACCCTTTCAAACATAACATATTAAGATGCTTACTGTCTAAATGTTTAAAAATCCATTACAAATAAACCCCAAAACGACTTAATTTAACAAAACTATTCGTTTATCAAATCAAAACCTGTTCATATCTTGAAGAATACCCCGCCCCGAAAAAGTATTTTTATTTAATAAATCAAATGTTATTTCATGTTCCCCAATAGATAGATAAATAGTTAGAAGAGACGCGATTTGAATCGACGATAGAGTTTACTTAGAGTAAATGTTAGTTTTTCTCGTAAACAGAACTTCTAAATAATGACATTTTGTTGGATATTTGGGCAGCCGTGGGCGGGAGTCACATATTTGACCCCCACATGTGTTGAAAGTTATAAACAGGATATCGACCAAGTTGCTACAATCTGTTTATTTCACAAGTTGCTACAATCTGTTTATTTCACAAGATAGCTATGCAACAATTTCTCTTCAACAGATATGACACCACTTTCGATAATTTTCGAAATGGTAAATTCTAATGTTCAGAAATGCACCTAAGCAAATTTATGTATGTGTACTTACAACAAATTTACCCTTTGAGAACTGTACGAAGTAATAATTAAGGGAAGTATCTATAAATCTGTACCGTTATCACATTTAGGAGAGTACTATTGCAACGATACCATGTGCATCGCAGTGCATGCATGGTACTTTAAACGCATGGGTGCATTTCTTTTTGCGGTGACATATCTTTTGTTTATTCACTTGTGTCCGCAAACCCGTCTCAGGAACACAGCAAGTCCGTGTCGAAGATCATCGCACCATCAACCGAAACACGGGGGGGGGACAGATGTTACGAAGTGCATTTATATGCATTTTATCGCTGGCTGATGCCTGTGAGGAGAACGTTACAGGTTCGTGCGTGTAGAAAACTATCTCTCGTCGGAGAGAGCTAAATACGACAAAACTCCATTCTTTTATCAAAATAAAGGATAAGCCCGTTTATTCAGTTTCGGTGCATTAGCATCAAGACTCAGAACGAAACTCGGTAGTATGTTTCAAATAGTGAGTTAACTAGCCACTTCTTCCTCATAGCAGTAATCGTCTAAGTTCGTTTCTTAATTTTTGATCCTCTCTCTTATACAGATACACTCTCCCTTTCTCTGAACCGCTATGACTCATCATCGGTCTTAGGCATTTACGAATTTATTTATTATATATACAATACCAAAGTTGCAGTAATCATCTTCAGTTGGAATAGAAGTAGGAGTTACAGCAACCGCGTTTATTTTACATAGAATCATTCGGACCGTTGTCCTCACAACGCTTCGGTCATTGTACCCCCGGCCTTCTTCATGTGTCAGTCGTATTCTGTAACGCTTTTGGAATCTCAAGTCGAGCCCCCTACCGATTCCGCAGGGGGAGATTATTTGCATTCCACCGCATATGCCCGGGGGAATCTTGTATTAAACCATATGTGTTCAATGCCTCCTTTTAAAGACGTTGGCAGTTCTTAAGAACCTGAAATGATTATTCCAACAAAAAGTTCAAGTACTGATAAATAATTGTTCTGTTAGTGTGATTGTGCATTGCTAGCACATTATCGTTCTTCTATGTATCTGTCTATTTATTTATGCATATTTCACTCATTTTGGGCGCCGCTTCTCCTCCTAGAGTTATTGGGATATCAATACTTGTTTATTCTTAATGCTGAGTATTGCTCTTACATACAGTTTTGAAGAACGTTATTTTTTAAAAGGATTTAGAGGGGAGTTCTACAATGCAGCTTTAATGATAAACCAGACCGTTACTTTCCGCCATTTGTACAGTTTCGAAGTATTGGGTTACTTCTCTTGTGAAGGTTGTAGATTTCTTTCACAACTAATATGTTGTGCTTTCATTAACCTTGTGAATGGGGGGGGGGGGCTACGCTGCCGCGCAATCACACTTGTACTTCCTTCAAAGAAATGCAGGCTCTAATTGTATTTGTTAGTCTTGTCAGCAAGATTGCATCTTCGAAACATTTGGACCCGTTCCGTGGCCGTATTCGGAAATGTAAAGGGGATCAACCCTTCACTTACTGATGATAAGTAAAGTTTTCATGACCACCCGCTTGGCAGGGAAACGTCCACCCTAATCACATAGCGTGTAGTACACTCTATGCTGTGTGATTAGGTTACAGGTATCCCTTCGGTGGACTTGCATCCTGCCAAGGGGGTGCTCATGAACATTTATAAGAATAAATTCCTGGTCTCGATTACACTTTAAACTTGCAAGGATCACTAAGCTGGCGCAGGCAACAGAAACCGGGACTTCGTCACCGGGTGTATACTCCATTGGGAGTTCTTAAGAGACGGACGGTTTTAAATAAATATTTGAAACGGACCATTCCATTGTATTTTTAAAAAAGTATGATGGAATTATTTATCACCGGCAAATACAGGATCCTGCTATGTATAATGACGACTCATTAACTAAAACTTTCAATTCGGCAGCTATTCAGGCAAGACAGGCCATCTTGTTTCCAGCCAAGAAGACGTTCCTTCATCAGTGAAGGCGCGGCTTCTTGACCAGTCCTTCGTTTTGACATCTATTGGCACCAGGTGATGATCCACCGTGGCGACAAGGGAATTAATTAAGACAGACCAACTGTTCCTTGCGAATATTCCTGGAAGGCGGATGCCAAGTGCTTTAATTCGACTAATTGGTAACGTACTGTTTCCTAACGAGACATTGCCAGTCTGGGTCAGCAAGGCCTCTGGGTCGTCTGTTCTATACTATGTTGACCTCGACCAAGGTAGTCGAATAATACAGCCTTGCTTTATGGGTTCAGAAAAGGCAGACGCATGCAATATAATAGTCAGCATAATAATATTAATAGTCGTAGTAGCCGTAACGTACTGCTTCCTAACGAGTCTGGGTCAGCAAGGCCTCTACGCCATCTGTCCTACACTATGTTGATCTCGACCAAGTCGAATAATACAACCGTACTTTATGGGTTCAGAATAAGATTAGTTTTTATCTTGAGATTGTGTACCACAGATTAACATTTCTAAATCCACGTACGTACGAGTTCTTCCTTATAACAACCTACTGACATAAGAGTGTGAACAAGCAAACACATGAAATATAATAATCATAATAATAATATTGATAGTCGCAGAAGCCGTAAAAGTAGTAGTCATATGGACGGAGAAAATAAATCGCCCTTAATATCTACCTAGAACGTATATACAGGCAACCACGCTTTACGCGGTTAATTCGTCTCAATGTTCAAGCACCTAAAAAGAAGTGATTAACACAATCAATGGGAATCTAAATACAATTGAAAACATCTCTGTCTGCCTGTGTGTGTATGCAGTTTGAAGTTTTTTCGATCAGCGGTTCTCGAGAAATTTAATTTAAAAAACCCTTTAGAATATCTAAATTTAGATATAACATATTACGTGACCAACATCCTTTGGCAGCATGACTTGTTGGGGTGACCAATTAAACAATTGGAAAACAATTGTGATCAATAAATAAGTCACTTCTCTCGCCTTTTGTTGGGCAGTGATAAAAACAAGCGTGAATGCTGCCTGACGTAAACTAAGAAATCAATTTAGCAGAAACTTACATTGTAAATTGAACCCCCGGGCTGTACGCGTGATACATACATAGCCAGATAGACCAACATACAAACTGAAGAAACCTATCTTGACGGTTTTGGTGACAGTTTGGGGATGACGGTTTCTAACACAAACAAACATGACTGGTTAGGAACGGTTATCCACTGAGAACTATGCGAACGATTGTGATTTGACTATGTAAACCAATACAAACATCAGAATTCTGTGTGATTTGAGATTCAAACCCCGTCTAGCTGATTTAATCATTTTTAGAAAAATATTCCTCAGATAGTTGATGTCACGCTTGTTGATGTCACGCCTGAAAAGCATTAAACAATTTGCGAGAGAATTAACAGATTGTGAGATATGAGGATGTCAGTTGTAACCATAGTTATTGTCGCACTTGGAACTGTGACACAGAGGCCTGCAAAGAGGTTAGAAGGGGTGTATGAATGACCTCCGTTTCGTCTCTACATACAATGGAACGAGGGTCCCCTCCAGGACAGATGCCTGGGCGAAGAGTATGGAGATTCCGGAAGCCAAATCGTCAGAATACACACCTCGACCTCACTGATGGAGTCCACAGGAAAGCAGAGAGTGATACGTTTGGCATCAGCTTGGCTGCAGTGGCTGCCGGAAGGACATCAAATTGGGCGTAAATCCGCCTTACGGGGGCTCCACTCCCTGGTTTGGAATCAGAGTTGTCCTTCCCCTAGAGTGGTTGCCTTCCCAAAGGCTAGAGAACCCAATATGCCTTTCTATGTTATCCATAGATGAGGGGATGGAGTCAGATCATACTGGTAAAGCAGAAGCTATCAGATCGTACTGGTGAAGCAGAAGCTACAATATAATACGGGTAAAACAGAGTCTACCAGATGGTACTAGTAAAGCAGAACCTACCAGATCGTACTGGTAAAGCAGACACCACCAGATCGTACTGGTAAAGCAGAAGCTACCAGATCGTACTGGTAAAGCAGAAGCTACCAGATCGTACTGGTAAAGCAGTAGCTACCAGATCATACTGGTAAAGCAGAAGCTACAATATAATACTGGTAAAACAGAATCTACCAGATGGTACTAGTAAAGCAGAAGCTACCATAGAGTACTGATAAAGCAGAAGCTACCAAATCGTATTGGTAAAGCAGAAGCTACCAAATCGTACAGGTAAAGCAGAAGCTACCATATAGTACTGTTAAAGCAGAAGCTAGCAGATAGCTGTGGTAAAGATTCAACGAGTACAAACAATATTCCTTCTATAGAATAGTATCCCTACTGTTGGATTTTTCGAAAGCCTGGAAAGATAATGAAATACGCATAACGTGATCATCGTTCAAATGCTCCCAGTTGTTTTCAATTTCAATAAACCCCGGAATTAATAATAAGCTCAAAAAAATGAGACAATAGTTCAACTCAAATAAGACGAACGTGTTTGGCAAGAGCCCGTAGGGTGATTAATTTTACCAAAATAACAACGATTCTGGTGATGAAATATAAATGAAATAAAGAAGTCTTCAGTGTGAGCTGCGCTGAAAATAGAGAACAAATAATTAATCTTCGCAGTTTATTTTCTGTGAATCTTTTCTGCCTCAGGACGACGAATACGCAATTACGGTTGATCTGAAGGCGAGCAATTCCTGCAAAGTAGAAATTGTTGTAGTGTTGTTCAAAAGAAATAGGCAATTTAGATTATAGCAAAGAGTTATTGTTATTGGTGAAATACTATATCTTTCCACGGGAAAGTTAAAAACTTACAGCAAGCACATTATAATATAGAGCGAGACAATTAAAAATTACCGAGCGAGCAAATTAAAAAATACAGCGAGCAAATTAACAAATTGAGCAAACAATTTAAAAAATAGAGCGAGCAAACTAAAAGATACAGTGTGCAAATTAAATGATAGAGGGAGCAAATTTTAAAATAGAGCGAGCAAATTAAAAAATAGAGCAAGCAAATAAAAAATTAGAGCGAGCAAATTAAGAAATAGAGCAAGTAAATTAAAAAATTGTGTGAGCAAATTAAAGAACAGAGCAAGCAGATTAAACAATTGAATGAGCAAATTAAAGAATAGAGCAAGCAAATTAAAAATTTGTATGAGCAAATTAAAGAATAGAGCAAGCAAATTAAAAAAGTGAATGAGCAAATTAAAGAATAGAGCAAACAAATTTAAAAAATTGAATGAGCAAACTAAAAAATACAGTGTGCAAATTAAAAAATTGAGTGAGCAAATTAAAGAACAAAGCAAGCAGATTAAACAATTGAATGAGCAAATTAAAGAATAGAGCAAGCAAATTAAAAATTTGAATGAGCAAATTAAAGAATAGAGCAAGCAAATTAAAAAATTGAATGAGCAAATTAAAGAATAGAGCAAACAAATTTACAAAATTGAATGAGCAAATTAAAGAATAGAGCAAGTAAATTAACAAACAGTGTCTAACGGTCCTCTAATGACAATATACCACCTCTTTAATATCCTTTACGTTTAGTGGTCACAAATATTAAATCTATTAGTATGGATATAAAGTTTAAAATCCTTGAAAAGATTTGTAGCTGTAGGAAAAATGCCAGGTGTATATAAAGGATACTGCATGATTTAATATCCCAATTCTCTGAGCTTACATATCTGAAATTTGTGGGGGTCATTCGGTGTCATAGAGCCTTTCATTCGGTTCATGTGGGCCCAATTTTATCAACTTTGCAACCTTTCCTATTTCCTTGAGACGACGTGATGTGGTCACTGTTGAACTCCTCTAATGAAATACACTCGCGTCGCGTGACGTTTTGGGGAATAGTATTCGGACGTGCCCAAAATGCGATATCAGGTCCTCAGGGCTAGAAAATAGGTCAAACCGCCGACCAAGGGAACAAAGAAAATGCGTTCGAGCAATCAGCTCCGCCGGGTAGATTTTAGGACGTCGATTCAAATCGGGGGGCGGTTAAGCAGTTGGGCAGAGAGCAGCAACGGGTTAACAGCTAGGAGCCTGACTACTTATCCGTCAGGGTGAGGGAGGGGTAGGGGGGAAGAAACCAATACGGCCTGATTTGAACTGCTACCATCACCGTCAGTCCTTCAATTAAGTAACAACTCGTTAGAATTTTGACAGAAAACATAATACAATACCACGATTGATCCGCGAACCGGCCCTGCATCGAAGCTATCAACGGAAATAAAAAGAACCGATATTTTTCTTGAAATTAATTTTGTCGTCTTTCTCTGCGGCCACGAGGAAGAGCCTTTCTCCCGTATTGACCAAATGTTTTATTTCCCTCCGCATATTCTTCTCTCCCGTAAATGCACAACCCTGCGACGAGACGTATCATGTCGGCAGGACATGTACAAGACGATTATACTACAAAACGAACGAGAAAGAAGACTAAAATAATTATGAAGAGTATAATAAGAAGAAAATAGAACGAAATACATATGAGTAATAAGAAACCACTTTAAAAAAAAGAAAAGATGAATTATAGGGAACTATAGGGAAGAGGTTTTGGTCAACGTAATATGTTACTTCTTATGGTATGAACAAAATGGACGAAAATTTCAGCGTGAAATCGACACGTGAGACATTTTTAAAATTCTGGCAAAAATCAGCATATTATTTGATTTTAATCAAATTTTCGATACTTATGTATTAAAGGGAGAATTTTAAAAATTTTAAAAAAGAAATATTTCATTTCAAATTTCGGAATAGAACAATTTTTGTTATATATGATTCCTACCCCACCTTTATTAGTTTAATGATTTATCTATTTTATATAATGATGCTTTCGTTGATTTTTACACATTCTACGGATAGATCCCTGGAGATAGTAATTATGTTTACTTTTTTTAGAATAATATCCAGGAACTGCTGGAACGGAACTCTTGCTTTGGGATTACAAAAACAAATTACTAAAATAATTTTCTTTTCGGGTTTTTTAAAAGTTTTATTTGATTAATTATCATTCAGGCTTTTGATCTGTGAAAAAAACATTTTTTCACTCAATATTATTTAAAAAAAATATTTTTCATCATTTTTATCGATTTATTCCGATAGCTTATACATTTCTGAAATGCATATTTTTAATTCTTTTTATGTCTTGGTTCGAATGAAACTGATATAAAAAATATTATAACAAAGATGAATAATTAAATAGTTAAATAATGAAAAAATATATTGAATTTTATTCTGTTGTTTGTTTATGCAAATTGACTGCTCTTTCAAATTATGGGAGCTGCAGGCGATAACATGCATCTGATTATTTTGTCCACACAAACATATGTATACTGCATTGTCTACCATACATCTTTTTAAATCAGATGTCGCTTACATGCTTGAAATCGTTTTTCATTTTTGTATATTTTGTACCCGATCTTGAGATTTTACTTAGTATTTTGCCTTCCTTTGTTTCATTTCTTCAACATGATCACGCCAGTCCAATCGAAATTTGAAGACAAGCTATAGTACAAAATTGAGAAGAATGAAAATAAAAATAACCGAAAGCATTGTATTAAAACAACAAATGTTAAGCAAGTAGTCTGAATAATATATAGAATGACGAGAATACTTCATCTCAGAATATCAGACAAAACATGTACACACTCTCTCAAGCTCAAATAGACTAGATTGGCTCTTCTGACTAGAGGTAAAACATCAGAGTTGGTTACCTTAATATATGCTTTCAAATTAATTCAATCTGAAAATGTGTATCATTGACACAGGAAAGGTCAGGACTAGTAGAAAACTGAATAAGAAACATTCCTTTCTGGAAAATATACTTAGACACTGGAGTTGTGGCTACTGTTTTGGAAACATAACAGCTGACATTCCATTCCTTTGGGATCAGTCACTTTTTGGAATTCTGAATTTTTCGGATTTCGGAATGGTAGAATAGATATCGTATACAGGGTACACTATTAAGTCGATTGTTAGGCAATGGCAATGTTACTGCTGTGAACCTTGTAAATCACACTCAGTAGGGTGAATTGAGACTATAAATGATATTATAGTTTATTCGTACAGTGGTGAATTAATTTAAATAAATATAGACCATAACAGTATTGGTATACCTTTCATCCCCAAGAAAACAATGCTACGAAAATCGAACCTGTTTCGTTTAAAAATGTTCTGTTTTCTAAGGTTTCTGGTTTTCATAATTCCGGATTCGAGATTGTGCGTCTATACTATTTAGATATAAGATACTGAATCGTTGTGTTAATAGGAACAAAGATGGCGACAATGATCAGACAATGATCAGACAAAATGGTAGCATAAAAATGTTTCATCCGAAAAGCTCTGATAATGAATGAAAACTTATGCCTTCATTTATCTTAGCTTTTTGGATGAAACTTTTTTTATTGTACCATTCTTTCCAGATCATTGTCGGCATCTTTGTCGAAACTTTTTTATTAACAACACCATAGATAACGATAATGGTCCAACATATATACGGAAAAGTAGAAACATTTTATTTCAAAACATCTGCCAATACAGGAAAGGTCGAAACGTTATATTAATAACACGATTCAATCTCAGAAATTCGAAAATAACCATCTATTTTTATTATGCACATTTTATTGACAGAATTAATCTTGTTTTATTTGTGAATACATTTTAACATTTTTATCAATTTTCAGACAACTATTTACCTTCATCTTTATATTTTAGTTGCTTTTCATCTCAACTTTTACTCAAATGATAAGAAATTGATAATTGCTTTGAATACATTTTGTCAGGATGGAATTCAAGGCAATAATTATCAACATTATTTTGATATAAAATCAAATAGAATTTTGAATGTAAAAACTCTTTCTTTCTGGATCTTTATTAAGCTTATATCCGTACTGTAGTAGGCGTAATAAAAAGGTATGTGAATCAGAAGAGGGTGATACGACAAACGTCTAAAAGATGACGTGCATTCCATCTTTAAAATCAGCATTGGAGACTATATATACTAGATGCTGGAAGACCAACTTGGCACTGGGACGAAATACACAACTCATAATGCTTATTATATTCCTCTATTTCTCCTGAACAATGGGGGAATTATATTGTCAGTGTCGAGCGTACAATAACCAGGGTTGACAACAAACATAAATGTTTTCGACGATTTTGAGATCTATTACCAAAAACATTGACTTTAAAATTTCCCAAACTATCAGCAACTCTTTCTAATTACCCTTCGAATAAGAAAGAAATTGACTTTTCTGTCAACATTTTTGAAATAATGACGCTAGATTGGATAACCGTCCTTATGCAGTGCATCGTTAATTTGTTGTAGCGATGAAGATTATAATTTACGGAGTTGACAAGGCATGACAGACAAAAGTCTCTATCCGAGACGGCAAACGCATCTCTTCCAATCCAACTACGTACTACACGAAGATTCATTCTTTTGGCAGGGATTACGTTGCTACATAATTAGACCCCCTTCTCACAGTTTACGAGGAGGTGGCAGTGGTGGCCTAACGATTAACAAGGCTAAAACGAAATCGGCGACTCGGGTTCAGTTCTGGCTGGGAAACTTCGTACTAATGCCCTTGGGGAAGGCATTAATCCAGCTATGGATATATAGAAGGACAGACTGGGCTTTACAGCCTTTGTCTTCGTGGCAATGGGGAAATAGTAAGGTGGACTTGGTTCTCTAGCTTTGGTTGGCAACCAGTCTAGGAGACGGACAACTCTGATTCCAAACCAAGATTAAAGCCCTTAAGGCAGATTGGTTCTACTTCCTTCAAAATGACAGTTAATGGATTATTCCTTGCTGCTGGTGCTGTAACCTAGTACAATCTGACACATGTTACTTGGAGATGGAATGGGCACCACCAAGTAACTCCCATTGCCCAGAGAAATGCTATAAAGAGGAAGTATTCGTGTTTCGAGTCAAGTACCGTTTTTCCATGTTACGAAAAGTTGGTTATCTAAAAGCACTGTGAATAGATAAATTTGTTTCTCGGAATAAAACCCTGGGTGTTCTAAAGATGTGTGCCAAGTGGTTTCACTTGTTGACCGGAGTGTGTGAGTGCAGAAATACATATGTGTCCATTACACAAAACACGTGACATTCTAATTATGCATCATCAGAAAAGAGTACTTTATGAAATAAGAATTTAATTCTACTCATTGATAGCAGCCAAATGCAGTCTTACCGAGTATTACATGATGTTTAATAAGATAATTCTGAAAGAATCAGGAGTTTTTCTTAAATTTCAAAAAGGTGTAGTGCTTAAACCTTGACAACTATGTCAAAATTGAGATACAAATTAATTTTTGATGTTTGCCACATCTTTGGTTATGACAACCCAACTGAACGTGTCTGGCCTATTCACAATGCCAGACACAAACTAAGGGACCTGGTTAGCATAAACTTACATTGTAAATTAAACCCAAGTTTGCGAGGACAGAAGAGGTGTTAACCAACCAAAATTGTTATATCAATTCTGCAACTTAAAAATATATAATACATATTTACACACACACATACACACACATAACGACGCATAACGATGGGCTGGAAAGTATTCGGTATGAATAGAGACATTTTGAAGTGTACCCTGCCAATGTGCTTAAAGCGTAAAGTATACAATGGTTGCATAATACCAGCCATGACTTACAGATGCGAAACATGGAATTTAACAAAACGGGCTGTAAACCAATAGCACAGAGAGCCATGGGAAGATCAATGCTAGGGATAACTCTAAGAGATAGAAAAAGATCAACATCGATCAGAGGGAGGACTAGAGTGAAGGATATTATACAAACAATTAAGTAGCAAAAATGAAGATGGGCTGGTCACCTATCAATAAGATATGACAATAGACGGAAGAAAGGACTAACCGACTGGTGCCCATGGGACAGTAAACGCAGTAGGAACCAGACACAAGATGGAGGGATGAGTCTGCCGGTAAGACGTGGCAGAGGTTAGCACAAGATAGGTCGTCATGGAAGGAGATGGGAAAGGCCATTGTCCAACACTGGACCTATAACGGCTGATGATGATGATGATGATGGTGATATTGTCATTAGAGGACCGTTAGACACTGTTTGTTAATTTGCTTGCTCTATTCTTTAATTTGCTCATTCAAGTTTGTAATTTGCTTGCTCTATTCTTTAATTTGCTCATTCAATTTTTTAATTTGTTTGCTCTATTCTTTAATTTTCTCATTCAATTTGCTTGCTCTATTCTTTAATTTTCTCATTCAATTTGCTTGCTCTATTCTTTAATTTGCTCATTCAAATTTTTAATTTCTCACTCCACCCTAGAAGACGGCTGATGAGTGAACATGTTATCTGATCATCAAAGAAACGTGATCGAGCGTTAACCTGGTGGCATAATACGTCCTTTCCATTAACACTATCCAGACTCTTTTCGTCGATTGTTTCCTACAAAGATTCTAATTGGGAGCAGCACTTTTTCGAAACAACCGTTTGGTTCTCTGTAAGCAGGCATAGCAGAAGCCTCCTTTCCAATCGCACCATATACACAGTATAGTATTCTTTGGATGAAGGCTGTCAGTTGGTACGGTTAGTGGTGATCTATCCTGTTTTCCCAACGATTTATTGCATTTAATGTTGCAGTAAAGTATTCACTTTTCATCGACTGTAACAATTTGTTTTAAAAATAGATACATTTAAATACACTCAATAGAAACCGTCACGTGACCGACGTCTTTTGGCAGCATGCCGTGTTGGTAGTGATCAATTAAAAAACTGGGTAACGGATAAGTTATTTGTCTCGCCGTTTGTTAATATCACTAAAAAGACCACATTTTCAAAGAACAACCGGGCACAAACTAGGGACCAATTTAGCATAAACTTACAGTGTAAATTGCCCCCCCCGTAACTTGTTTAGCGGGTGGTGGATTCAAAAAATCAAACCAAAGGTTTTTCTAGACATAATAATGAGTTAATGATTAACTTAACTCTAGCTCCATTGGTGTGTTCTGGACGCGTGGTACATATAATAATACATAGCCAGCCAGCCAGCCACACCAGAAAACCGAAGAGACCTATGTTGACAGTCTCGTATTTCACTACTTTTTAGTTTTTTCCATCATCCTAATCTTAGTTGTTTTTATACAACTTATTCGGGCCAGTGTTTCTATGGCAATGAATAACAGCGCAATCGGAAATAAAGAGTAAGTCTTCGGTGAGAATCGAACTCACACACTCATTGCCAGAGAGAGACTAGTTTACGCCTAGCTGCTTTTACCAATCGGCCACGAAGACATCATGGTTTAGCAGAAGCGGTTTTACATTTATAAACTCACTTCCTACAACCTACTACCTGCGCCATATGTTATGTTGTTTCACATATGTATACTTTTTTTTATTAATCAATCATTCTGTTTCGCTTCACTTAAGTGTAAGCCACATATCAGTATGACTAACATAAACCAACAGGTGCAAATGCCTTTCAACGCTTGAGTTGTTTATTTGGGCCTATGTGCTATTTCCCACGTCCTATATAGTCCGGTGGAATTAATTCATGTGGGAAATATAGATATCGGCTTCCCAACGCTGTATATTGTCTATTTGTATCTGTTGGGTATGGAATGTTACAACCGAAAACGTGAAGCTTGTTATTCAGCATTTTACGATAGATATTCGAGAACACAGTCCAGATATATGGATTGTGGAATTAATTCCCAATGGAGGTATGCACACACACACACACACACACACACACACACACACACACATATATATATATATATATATATCGTTAGAAAGAGACTCTTATCAGTTTTCCAAAAGTGTCTCTTGTTAATTTGTATTTCTTGGGCATGGAGAGTTACAGGCGAAAACGTGAAGCTAGGTATTCAGCATTTTACGAGAACAGTCCGAGTACACAGTCAAACATCTATGGATTGTGGAATGAATCCTTGATGGATATATACACATATACATATCGTTAGAAGGGTAATAGTATCAGCTTTCCAACGGGCTATGTTATTCATTTGGATCTTGTGATCCAAAAAAGCAACAGCCGAAAATGCGAAGCTAGGTATGTAGCATTTTTCAAGGAAATTTCAATTACACAGCAATATCTCTATGGATTGTGGGATTAGTTCTTGATGCAGGTATACACATATAGATATCGTTAGAAAGGGAATATCCATCAGCTTTCGGACCGTGTATCTTGTCAAAAGGCACGGCCCTAAATGTGAAGCTAGGTGTTGAGCATTTTACGAGAAAACTTCAAGTACACAATTCTAAGTCTATGGATTATGGCATTAATTCCCGATGGGGGTATATACATATATATATATATATCATTAGAACGGGAATTCTATCAGTATCTCTTGGGCTTAAAACGTTACAGCTCAAGACGAGAAGCTAAGTATTCAGCATTTTACGAGAAAACTTCAAGTACACAGTTAAAGAGTTATGGATTGTGGAATTAA
Organism: Architeuthis dux; assembly: GCA_006491835.1. Lineage (NCBI taxonomy): Eukaryota > Metazoa > Mollusca > Cephalopoda > Oegopsida > Architeuthidae > Architeuthis > Architeuthis dux. Next base: position 2,778,019 of record VCCN01000682.1, read on the forward strand.
TTATTGATGCAGGTATATACATATATATATCGTTAGAAAGGGGAT
>VCCN01000682.1:2875669-2887629 GCA_006491835.1 Architeuthis dux
AGACCAGACACACATTTCATATTTTGTATACAAAACCCAAAAGTAGGTCTTAATGAAATGGTTTTTCGCCTTTTTCAAATTAACGCGACCAAATCCTCATCAACCAGAACATATTCACAACGTCATAGCTAATCTCACCCAAACACTTCATTATGTACTGACCGTTCCGTTCAAATCAGAACGGTGGAGTTTAGTGATTTGCATGAATTTAAATTCTAGCACCTATAACACATTTTAAAAGGAAAATAAATATATAAATACATATACACACACACATCTAGTACATATATACACACACACACACACATATATACATACATGTTTGGTATCAGGGGCGGATTGGGAGCCCGAAACGGCCCTGCCGAACACCTGAAATCGGCCGATTCATGTCGGCTATAATTCTGCTGAACGCAGTGAATCCATACAGCTGGTGGTTCGGGGTGCTGTAAGCCCCCAAGAAAATTTTACAGTTTTACTAATTACAGGGACATATGAAATGAGTATTATAACATACTAGGATATTACCCGTCATATTTCAATACTGGGAATATACTTATACACCTTTCCTGTTTTGGTCACGTAAATATACTTATATGTATTAATCATGTAGGTGGGGGGGTGATTTTATTACTTCACAACAATAGAAAATCAATCCCCAACTTTATTGATCCCCCCACGTCATGTACATAGATTTTTAGAAGAGTCTAACATCTGGGTTAAGTACGCGAGTCTTCGTAATCAGACATATGTTGGGATATAACTTAGAATAGCACAGAGAGCCATGGAAAGAGCAATGCTAGGGGTAACGCTGAGAGATAGAAAAAGATCAACATGGATCAGAGAAAAGACTAGAGTAAAGGATATTATACAACTAATTAAGCAACAAAAGTGGAGATGGGCCGGCCACCTAGCGAGAAGAGATGACAATAGATGGGGGGAAAGATTAACAGATTGGTGCCCATGGGATAGTAAAAGAAGTAGGAAACGGCCAGACACAAGATGGCGGGACGAGATAGAAAGGTTTGCCGGTAAGACTTGGCAGAGATTAGCACAAGATAGGTTGTCATGGAAGGAGATGGGAAAGGCCTTCGTCCAGCAGTGGACTTATAATGGCTGATGATGATGATGATGATGATATGAAACATATCAAAGTTGTAGCTGGTCTACACACTATTAGCGTGACCAAAATCAGCGTTACAGAACCACAAACCATGGCGTTTATAGGTATAGATGAATAATTCATTAATCATTGGAGGGTTCAGTTTATTATTTAGTAACAATGGAAAACTGATCCCCCATCATATTGACATACACATCAAGTATGGAGATTGTTAAAAAGTATAAAATTTGCTTTAAGTATGCTAACATATTTTAAGGTTGTATGTATTTCTTTTAAAATGTATTATAGGTGCTAGAATTTAAATCTATGCAAAACACTTAGTATTCTGAATTGAATGGAACGGTCAGTATGCAATAAAGTGTGTGGCTGTAATTAGCTATGACATTGTGAATAATTCCTGGTCGATGAAGATTTGGTCACGTTAATTTTTAAAAAGCGAAAATAATTTTTCATTTCGTACCATTTTATTACGACATAATTTTGGGCTTTGTATATGAAATATGAAGTGTGTATCTGGTCTACGACTTGTTATTCGAAGCAATAGTTATGGATATATTAATCATGGGGGTTCAGTTTGCCACTATATACCAATACCAAACCGATCCCCCTCTTTATTTTCATGTAGATCTCACAGCTTAGATATAATCATGGAGGGGAGGTCAGTTTAGTATTTTACATCAATAGAAAATTGATCCTCCACTTCATGTACAGAGATTTCTTAAGAGTTTAACTCTGTTTTAAGTACGCGAATCATGGCGTTTATAGGTATAGATATCCTCTGCTACCGGTACAAAATATACATTTGACTCAATGAAGTAATAGATATAGGGGTTCAATTTGCCACTTACCAATGGTAAACCCCTCTTCATGTACAGAGATTTTTAAAAGAGACTAAAATCTGTTTTAAGCACGCGAATCGTTTTTTTTTAAACCATCGTCTTCAGATATATGTTGGGATATGTATGAAAAAATGTCATGGTTGTAGCTGGTCTAGACACTTAGATATGCACATATATTTAGCGTGACCAAAATCAGCGTTACAAAACCACAAACCATGGCGTTTATAGTTATAAACTAGAATATTACCCGTCATATGACGTTTTTTTTTAATAATGGGAATATACTCATACATTATTGATAATCGCAGGATTCTTTGTTTGTAAATTCATATTTTGCTACCACAAAGAAGCCTGTAATTCCCTGGGCGTTCAACATTCATGAGTAAGAAAAATTGTCTCAACACTCACATTACAATTGAACTGGTTTTACAGGTAACAGACACACGTTAAAAGCAAATGTATTTTTCACTATATTTCTAGTAATGGAAAGAAATTCTCAACAGATATAAACAAAAAGCAGTGTGACAAGTTTTGAGCATTGCAAAGTGAAAAACTATGACGTTTATATGTATAGATATGAATAATTAATCAATCATTAGAGTGTTCAGTTCAGTTTATTACTTGGTAACATTAGAAGACTGATCACCTATCATATCAACCCGCACTTCAAGTATAGAGAAGTAGGCTAAAATATGTTTAGGTATAATGTACGTTTATGTATTCCTTTAAAAAAAGATTTGGTCGGTTTAATTTTAAAAAAGATTTGGTCGGTTTAATTTTAAAAAAAGGCGAACATAATGTTTCGTTACATACCATTTTATTCAGACATAATTTGGGGTTTTGTATACAGAATATAAAATGTGTATCTGGTCTACAGGCTTGTTACTTGAAGAGGTAGATGTGGGGGTTCAGTTTGCCACTATATGCCAATAGAAAACCGCTCGCCCCTCTTTATGTCCAGGTATATCTTACGCCAAGATGTATTAATCATGCGGGGTCAGTTTATTATTTCACAACAATAGAAAACCGATCATGTACAGATTTTAAAAAATAGTCTAAAATCGTTTTTGAGTAGTCGAATCTTCGTTTCTGTTATCCTATTGTATTTGGACATGCGGCTATGTATAAAAAATATCAACGTTGTAGCTGGTCTACACACTTAGATATGAACAGATATTTAGCGTGACCAAAATCAGCGTTACAAAGTTACAAAGCCACAAACCATGGCATTTATAGGTATAGATTCTAAGGTCAATATTACGTACTTCATCCCATTGACTATATGATTCGATCACTGAAATAGCCTTATTTTAATAACAAACACTTAAAAAGCAAATATGAATAAGATACATCTAACAAGAAATGTGTTAAATAACTCAGATGAAAATACAGACGAAGTTGATGAACAGTCCTCAAATAGCAATGCATTTGAGGCAACACGCTGTAGTCTAAGTGTATCCTCTTTATTCTAGAATGCATTGGATTTTAGAACTTATTTCTGTCGGCCTCGGCGACGATTTGAAATAATACTTCATACAAAATTGAGAAGAAAGTATCATTTTAATATGTGCTTGTCGCTAGTACGGCAACCCACAATAAAAATGGGAAGGGGACAGTCAAACGATTATTTTGTTGAAGAGTAAAACGCTGTCCTCCAACAAGCACAGCAACCACTAAAGATGTTGCTGAAAGAAAGATATATATATATATATATATGTTTTCTATTTTAATATAGAAAGTTTCATATAGGTTTATATTTAAGATGTCACTACGAAGAATTTTAAATTAAATATCTTACCTACAGAAATGTTTTAACGTTCTGTTTATTTCATTATTTTCATGAATGCATATATATGTTTGTGTAGGTGTGATATTCACCCCCCAACACACACATACATATATATAAATAAATAAATGGGCAGGGGAGAGGCAAGAGATTATTTTGTTACCTTTAAATTCAACGTTTTTCAGGTTATTTAAACATTGACACGAACGCTGGAGTGGCTAGATAAATAGGGAGGGGGCGGTTGAGAAAACAGTGTACACTGAAAACAAAGAGGAGTAAGAGAAAAGAAAAGACTAAAGAAGAATGAAATAAAGGGTGAAGAAGAATTGTTGAGAAAGAAAAAAATGAAAGAAAGAAAGATGAAACAATTATATCGTAAAAAATAATGATAGATAAGAACGCGTGGATGGAGTGACATGAAATGAAAAGATCTCTTTTCGTCGAGTTAAATGTTTTGAAACCCTGGAATAACCACGGTTACTGCTAGTACAATTTTAAACAAATGTACCAACTGCTGCTGGTTTGTTTGCCAACTGACTGGTTTTACTACTTTCTCTAAATGCTTCCTCAATAGTGGATTAGTATACTTACAGTAGGGGACATATTGTGGGGGGGGGGTACATAGGGTTAAGGCGTATGCCTACTTCTCAAATTCAGTGGATGTTATATGGTCTCAAAACGGCCCTGAAATTGGCCATATTTGTTAATAAATTATTCGCAGTTACCCGGAACTCCCAGCAGATGTACCCCTCTGTAATCCACAAGCATAACGCCTAGATACAGGATTACCGTATCTTAGTTACCAAAGTATATTTCCATCATTGTTTACTTAGTAAAATGAGAAATTCTAGAAAATCTCCATGATCTATCAATTTGGGCGTACCGAATAGAGGGGTGGTGGTGCTGGGATGCGACCCCCCGCCTTCCAAAGAGGCTTTTACTGTCGTCAAATCTCTTCTAGAGTTGCCATTTTCCCACTACATCTTGCAGAGTGTTTCCAATTTAGCCGATACAAACCTACGTTAACTGATTGGATCTGGTAATTAAATGCTCAATTTGAATTAATAATGTTATGGCGTATAGTTATTTTATTTAATAAATAGGCTTTAAATGAGTATATATTTATATGTATAACATATGAAATATATACAATTTAGCTGACTTTAGATATTTTTAAAGACAGTATCCGCTATAAATATAAATAACAATACTTGGCAACACTGACTTCTCCCCTTATTCGGAATGCACGCCCACTTTATCGGCAAATTAGAGGCCTGACCCCCCCCCAATAAAAACTATTAGGTACGCCCCTATCTATCAATGAAACATCGAATGTATATGATGATTTGGCTGTACTACTGCCTTAGTAGCTTAGCCGTTGCTTACCAATCAGTTCCACATTTGTAAACAATGGTTGTTCCGTATGGTTGGAATTAAGAATGTGAGTTTTTTTGCACAAAGAATGTGGTGTTAGCTGTTTTCATGTTCATTAATCTGTTGGCGTATATTCCCAGTTTTTAATACGCTCCATACACGAATTGCTTTCATGTACGCAGGACACACTGTACAGTAGAGTGAATTATTAGAATCATTGTAAGGCTATCAGATTGCGGTTGTCTTGGAAAAAATTGACACATGGTGTCATCTTGAATTGTGAGATAGAAGGAAGCTTCTGGGCAATTCTAAAGTTCCAATATCGAATTCTGCATTATAAAAAAATGCATGATTTGACACCGAAATGATACATATCAGACTAGAATACGGACATTTATTGCAATTACAATAATCATACGAGTCATGGCAAATATTTTCAATTTTCAATGACTTGCATGTATTATGTAAATGGCAATTCCTCAGAACTATGTATGGTGAATAAATTCAACTAATTATATCCTCAATATCATTATATCCATTGCTGATAGGAAAATTGATCCAAAAACAATGTTGAAATGGTAGCCATGGGCAACATATTGTAAATTCATAATGGCTCAAAATCAATTTTGTGTTGGGGAATGCCTATGGCTATATAAATAAATACATTTAAACTAAAAATATATATTGTTATAATTTCTTACATATATATTACACCGAATCGGCGAACTTCCCTAATTAGTACAGTTTGATTACATACACCTTTAATTGTAAAAAGATAGTTGTTTGTATCCTTGGTTTGAATAAATAAACTTTGGATCGAATTATGTAGTTTTAATTTGATCAAAAGTTTATTTAATCAAAACAGGGATAACATAACTGTTTTTTTTTACAATCAACATCTTATGTAATCAAAGTGAAATACGTAGTTGTATTCACTAATTAAGCAATTTCGCCGATTTGGTGTTGGTTGTAATACACAAGGTGCAGTAATCATCTTGAGTTTTATAGATATAGGGGTGGAGCTTGACGCTGGAGCAGACAGGCTTGTTTAATTATGTTAATGTTTTAGTTTGAATAAATATAGGTATTTATTTGTTGTAAAAGAATAAAAAGTTAAAACTACGTATTTACATTTTTCTTTTAAAATTAAATAATTACGTCGTTTTAATTTGATCAAAAGTGAATTCAATCAAAACAAGGATAAAATAACTTTTTTTTACAATCAAAATCTTATGTAATCAAAGTGAAATACGTAGTTGTATTCACTAATTAGGCAATTTCGCCGATTTGGTGTAACATATGCAATACACAAGTTGCAGTAATCATCTTGAGTTGTAATAGATATAGGGGTGGAGCTTGACGCTGCAGCAAACAGGCTTGTTTAAGTATATACATGTGTTCTGCTACGAAACGATAGCTTTGTTTGACACCTTTTTTTGTTTCTGTTTTTTTTCTTTTATTAAAAATAAAAACTTCTCCTGACAGATGCCCGAGCTAGCTATGGGGGTCTGTTTATCAACGGGGGTCCATACCGACCCGAGGAGGAGTTTGGGTTATTTAAGGGGTAAGCAAAATTATATCACATCTCGATAAATCAACTGTACGAGACATCAAGTGCAAAATGTATCCGATATATTTTTTAAAAGTTCATCTTAACCTCCTCATACAGCTTCGAAATTGACAGAATTTGGACCAAATTTTTTAAAAAATATTAAACTAGATTGAACATAAATCAATCTTCATTATTATTATTGGATATTATTGTAAAATACCACTTACTGTTATTCGTTGCCATAGAAACAGTGGCCCTGATTAATAAGTTGTATAAAAACAACTAAAATTAGGATGACGGTAAAAATTAGTCAAATTTAATACAAATATTTTTTTTTCTAAAACAAGAAAAGTGAACATTGAAAGGTTATGTATAAACATCAGGAACATTTTTCTACCTTTACGGGTAGTGGCGTTGTTATTAAATAACTAGGTTTACCCCATCTTATTGTTGCTGTATCAAAACACTCTGGGTTAATATACACTTCATTATTAATAATATGTTATGACTAGTTTCAATCCATCTAATTATTGTGCGTTTTAGATAAATCAAACATCAGAAACCTTGATTTCAAATTCTGTCAACGTTGAAGGTTTATAGATGTTACAATAAATGTTTGGGAACACATCGGTTACTTTCTACACTCACTGTATTTGCATTTTGTCAAAGAAAGGAAAAGTTATGAAGAAATGATACACTGTCAATTTACGAAAACAGCTGTAAAGGGGTGAAAAGCAGTATATGGAGTGGTAAACACTTACCTTGAAAATAAAAATATTCCCTTTAACCATACGATACTCTACGCAACTTATGTTGTCCCATATGTGACAGGTAGTCAAGCTGATGTAGTTGTATATATAAAGAGAGACATTTCTGAGTTACATATAACAGCTTTAATTCATCAGCAACACCTTGACAAAAAGGTCCGTGTGCATCTCAATTGAAGCGTGGCTTTACACCGTCACTAAAATCAAAGCGTGGGCATTAAACACCAGGCTATTTCGTAAGTTATAGGTGCAGGGGACTGAAATCCAACTATAATGCTAAACGGGACCCTCACTTTCCGTCCGTTGTATGGAAGGACGGCTATGAATTATCTTCTCTTCGTTATAATTTTATTTCTTTTATGAATTTTTTTTATTTGTTTTCATTTTTCAAACATTTTTAAAAAAAATACAATTTTTAGGGCTTGTTTTTTTTAAAATTCTGTAATTTAAATTTGTATTCTCTTTGGAGAGGTTACACGTTAAGTTATTTTTTATGGGGGAGGGTACATTTTTCTTGTGCTTTAATTAAGGTTTTAAGGGTGCTTGCTTGAGGGTTCTGTCCTGGAGTGTGCACCCCTCTAAAAACTTAATGAATGCACGGAAAACTACATGCGATTTCTTTCTTAAAACTTCCTTGGAAAAAAAGCAACGATGTTTTTAGAAATTAAGTCTCCAAAAGATTATATATTTTTAAAGACAATGTTTTTTTTTTGGGGGGGGAGAAGAGATATACGTTACTTATTAAATAATAGTGGAGTCGCTTAGCTGAACATGTCAAGCCAATTGTGATAAAAGCATAACATTTGGTACACTTAAAGCCAACGGCAGTCAAAAAATAAATTGGATATGGAGCCATCATGAATTTTCAATATGTCGCCCATGGCAGCCATTTTGGAATGACAACTGTTTTTAGATCGATTTCCCTACCAACAACGGATATACTATGATATCGAGGACATAATTAGTTGAATTTATTTACTTAAACAAGTCTGATATGGATGACCTTGGTGTCAAATCATACATTTTTATAATGCAGAATTCAAAATTGAAACTTTAGAATGGCCCAGAAATTTCCTTCTATCTCACAATGCAAGATGGCCACCATGTGCGCGGTCAGATGCTGGTGTTGACACCACAACTACCTTCACTGTGTAGATTGGGCTGATGATAGTGACCGTGGTGGTGGTGAAAAATGTTGCAAATATCCGTTTTCGTCAGCATTGGAAATTTGTTGTCAATGACAAGGGTTTATGTAACCATTAACCGATCTGGTGGCACCTCTGCTCCAGCTCTTCGTCGTGCGTCTGTGATTGACAGGTCACCATACACACTATTCATCGCTTTCACTTTCTGCTAACATGACAAACCGATTTAAAATCTAAACTTTAAATTTCTGCTGTGAATCTTTTAACTTATAATACCAACGTAAATTATATATATACTTCTAAAACCTGGTACACTTTACAGGGCCACACACACACACAGGTACTACACATACCTAAATATGTATATATATACACACACACACACGGGTACTACACATACATAAATATGTATATATGCACACATGTAAACATAAACAAATATGTATATATACACACACACACATAAGAATTACAAAATATGCTAACCGACCTAAATAGGGAAAGTAAAAAAGTAGGTTTAAAGATGAATAGAACAAAGACAAAAGTAATGTTCAACGATAAAGTCCCCAAAAAGGTCATAAAGATAGAAGGCGAGACACTAGAAGAGGTTGACGAATACATATACCTAGGTCAGGTAATAAAACTAGAGAAAGACCATGACTGCGAAATAAAGCGACGCATAACGATAGGTTGGAAAGCATTTGGTATGAATAGAGACATTCTGAGGAGCACCTTGCCAATGTGCCTAAAACGGAAAGTATATAACGGCTGCATAATACCAGCCATGACTTATGGCTGCGAAACCTGGAAACTAACCAAACGAGCAGAAAACAAACTTAGAATAGCACAGAGAGCCATGGAAAGAGCAATGCTAGGGGTAACGCTGAGAGATAGAAAAAGATCAACATGGATCAGAGAAAAGACTAGAGTAAAGGATATTATACAACTAATTAAACAACAAAAGTGGAGATGGGCCGGCCACCTAGCGAGAAGAGATGACAATAGATGGGGGAAAAGATTAACAGATTGGTGCCCATGGGATAGTAAAAGAAGTAGAAAACGGCCAGACACAAGATGGAGGGACGAGATAGAAAAGTTTGCCGGTAAGACTTGGCAGAGATTAGCACAAGATAGGTTGTCATGGAGGGAGATGGGAAAGGTCTTCGTCCAGCAGTGGACTTATAACGGCTGATGATGATGATGATGACATGTACACATAAACATGTATATATACAAACACAGGTACTACACATACATAAATATGTATATATACACACACACACGTACACATAAACATGTATATATATGTACTACACATAAACATATACACACATACATGTACTACACATACATATATGTGTGTACACACACACACACACACACACACACGTATATAATCGAGAAAGAAAAAAAAAGCCAACATTCGAAGCTTTTTCTTTTTTTCTGGTAGTGAGAAAAAAAAATGTGTTTCGATTTTATCTAAATACTTTTCTAGATAAATGCATAGAAAACTAGAATTATCTAGATATAATCGCATTTTCAAAATGCACCCCCACCAGTTGCACCCCCGCCGTGGCCTAAATCTCAGTAAGTAAGCGTCCTAGAGCCACCAAAATGCGCTAGACGGGAGCTAAGGCAAATCGAAATGGGTCATGGTCGCAAGAACGGCCCCGTAATAGTTCCAAAATGCATAAAAAAGTCCAATATCTCATACGCGAAAATCAATGATAACTAGATAAATGGCATGGAAATCTAGTTAATTCTAGATATAATCGCATTTTCAAATGCACCCCCATTTATTCTTCAGACGTAGGTAAGGGTCTGAGAGACAGCAAAATGCGCAAACAAGGTAGCTTTAAGGTCAACCATGATATTGGTAACCGTCCCATTGACGGCCCTATAATAGTTTCAAAAAGGCCAAAGTCCCAAACGTAAGCCGAAGAATCAATCACATTTTTCTCCCAATTGTTATTTTCTTACGCCAACCCTCCGATGGCGTCTATCGAGATTATTCTATCCTTACACCAACCCCCTGATGGCGTCTATATAGATTGTTATTGTCTTACGCCAACAACCCGATGGTGTTTATCTACATTTTTATTTTCTTACGACAACCCTCCGATGGCGTCTATCGAGATTGTTATTTGCTTACGCGAGGACGTCTATCTCCCCCCCCCCCCCGAGCGAGTTACAAATTAGAGAAAGCCAATTAAAGAAATACAGTAAGTAAATCAAAGTTACGGCATGCAAATTAAAGACTACGAACAAATAAAAAAACTACTGCAAATCTTTTAAAAAGGACGACACAAAACTATGTATTTTAGTAAGAGACTAATTCAACTAAAAGATTAACATCTGCGGCAATTGAAGGAGTAAATGTAATTATTCATGTACATCAATTTTCAATTACATATAAAATATAAACACACATCGGCCATAACCTCACCATTCTTTTTAATTCCAGGGGTTTCCTCAAAATTCAAACTAAGTTTCAGGAAATCAGTCAAGAATTAAAAAGGTTGGAACCGAACAGATGCCCTTTGGGAACCAAAAACACGTATTTTGTTTATAAACATAAACAAACAATCGGATCGCACATAACTCACTACACCAAAGTCTATATTAATATTTCGGATGGACTGATCGTATGTAACGATGGAAAATCATTTGGTTCAATTAGGTCAGTTGTAACCCATTTGTAACGTTTGGTCAGTGGCTGTTCGGTCTGATTTGGGGCTTTTTTTTTACGACCAGTCGCTTTTATTTGAATGGTAAGAGTACGTTTTTTTTAAAAATGACTTTACAATACACCAGACCGTAAAGGTATGCAATAAGATGTTATTCAACCAAAAAGATGTACGGTTGGTTAATTTTAGATGCTAGTCCTGAACCCTTTGATAGAAACAGAATTAATTGAGCAAGTGTATAAACCGGTTTTAGATAGAAAAGAAAACGCAGATGAGTGGAGTGCAGAATATTTACATGAAAAGAAAAGGTATTGGAGCATGAAGTTAAAACTTACAACTCAATGCACAATGACTAAAAGTTTTCAAATGCATGCGAATTCTGTACAGCCAAGGGCCGTCCCAAATTCCGGCAATTGATATTTCTGCTGCTAAGAAAGGAAGAAAACAGTATTCATTTTGAGTTGCATGTGGTGTGATTTGTTCTAACTCTGTATCGTCGATTGATAAGACCTTTCATTGTAAATTAGTATCTGTGTTTTTAATCTGCATAAAATCTTGGGCAAATCAAGCCCTCAGCACCCCCCTAACCAAACAGTTCCCATATGTAACGTTCTTGTTGTTTTGAGTGCCTCTGTTCACTTTGTTAGTCTTTGTTGTTCTAGCTGTGTGAGATTAGAATGCGTTTGATTT
>VCCN01000682.1:2969804-2980440 GCA_006491835.1 Architeuthis dux
GCTGTAGAGTTTGGTCATAAATAAGATCTGATAATATCTGTTCTGATTGGGTAATGTTCCACTAGAAATAATACAACCCTGCCATCCATATTTGGTTTAGAAAACAATTAACTTTCTGTTAAAAAGTGGTAGGGGTGTGCTCATTTATGGGTGATGACTGTAAATAGCCTGGCAAGCAGACTCACTTGAATTTATTTTCTTTGCACATCGAATTCTATAAGTGAGAATATGCCGTCAGGTTTTGTTGTTTAATATACATTTGTTTAAAAATGGATTTCTTTAAAAGTAGATTGTTATAGAATTTGAACAGCAATTAATTGAAGTCAAATGTTAACTTGTTCAGGGTGACTGGAGTCACTCCTCTGGGGATTGAAACCCGACTGTCGGAAATAGTTTTGTTACCACGTAATAGTTCCGACGGGGCAGGGAAGGGGGAAGAGATCCAAAATCCAAAGAACACTTTTGTTTAACTTTTGGAAGCGGTCAGGATGAAAAGAAGAAGCAAACTCTCTTACCTTGTCTATTGACGTCGGTGTGTATAACATTTGTTTGCCAATGAATTCCTTCTCTTCTCGCAACTTATGGTATGGTAACGCTAACTCCTGTCTCCGTGGGGAGGGGGGTAATGGACGCTTGTTCAAACAGTAATGATCGGAAATCCAGTGTAATTCACGGTAGTCCGACGAACTCATCTCTGTCTCCAGCTGGGGTTTAAATACAGAACATTTGTATTACCCTCCAGTCATGCGTAAATATTGGTTTCTGGACGTCCGGTTTACTTCCGGGACTTCTACGATCTATAAAAAAGTTCAAACAACTCAGCCCAGTTTTTCCCTGACACCCGTCTGAAGGTCAGAGATCTCACCTTCCCCTCCGCTCCGACCACATGGTAGGTAATGGATTTCTTTTCCACAGTGCTGAATAGACGCAAGTGTTAACTGTATGATATTAAAATTAGTTTCACTAATATTTTAATAATTTTACTAATCGACTAAAATAATTATTGTATTTTTAAATGTTGGCTATTATAATAGTATGTATTGAGATGCCCAGAGAGGCATTACATTTAAATAAATAAATAAATAAAAAGCCAGACTTCATTGTGTTGGTCAATATATATTATGGTGTATGTGTAATGAATTACACTCAGGTTGTGTGTACGTGTGTTCGCTTGCTTAGAGGGGGGTACAGAAGACTATCGTTTGGGGGAGAAGTATTGGGTTTTGCTCATCAGCTGGAGAATGAAAGATTTCGAACGAGGGTTGGGGCCAAACAGTTGACCGGGACACACAAAATGCGTTCGATCAAACAGCTCCGCCGAGATTCTTTAGTGTGCGGTGATTTTAAATCGGGAGCCAGTTAGTCAGTTGGGCAGACAGCAGCAACTAACGGTGGGAGTGAGAGGATAGAAACCAGTACGGCCTGAATTGAACTGCTACCATCACTGTCCTTCAGTAACGTAACTAAAAACGAACCAACATTCTTTTCAACAAAACATAATTTATTGCCCCGATTGATCCGCGAACCGGCACTGTATCAAAGCTATCAGCAGAAATAAAAGGAACACACATTTTCCTTGTGGGGGGCCCTTTCTCTGGTATGGACCAAACTGTTATACCGATTATACTACATATCCAACTGACCACAAAGACGTGACAGAAGATAATAGATGCAAGTATTTGAATCATATTTAACATTTAATAAATACACTAAAAAAATACAAGTCTCCGTAAGTAGAGCTTTCCTATAAAGCAACGCGTAAAGCGAAGATGCGATTACCATTACTTTATATGGGAAAGACTTTTCAGCGATCCAACAACCCAAAATAGTGATGATGATATGTTAGGTTGTGTCATCGGATATTGGGGTGGTGGGAGGTACAGGAGACCGGAGTAAAGAAGAGAGGAATAGGGAGTGCGCTGTCTCTATAACGGCTCGCTGCAAAACAAACGCTGAACGCTATTTTAACTTTTCGCCTTTTTTCCGTGAACATAAAACGAAAAAGAGGTGTGAAGGGATCTTCAGAAAACTGGGGGATAATATACATTCTTTGTAAACTAAATTGCAACTGTGGGGGTGATCAATTAAAAAGTTGGAAAAAGTGGTGATCAATGGATAAGTTACCCCTCTCACCTTTTGTTGGGCTGTGATCACTAAAAAAAGGTCAGAATTTTCAAAAAGCAAGCGGGAACAAACTAGTGACCAATTAAGCATAAACTTACATTGCATATTGACCCCCTCCTCTATAAAACCTATTTTGGAGGGGAATTTTCAAAAAACACAAAAAACATTTCCCCTACTCATTGAGGGGAGTGTGTGTGTGTGCAACAATTCAAGTTTCTGCTATGGACGGTTAGGGCGGGGCGAGGTCCGGATACATAAAAAGATACATCATCATCAGCAGCCGTTATAAGTTCACTGCTGGTCAAAGGTCTTTCCCATCCCCTTCCATAACAACCTAGATTGTGCAAACCTCTACCACGTCCTATCGGCAAACCTTTCTATCTTGTCCCCCCGTCTTGTGTCTGGTCTTTTTCTACTGCGTTTACTGTCCCATGGGCACCAATCGGTTAGTCTTTCCTCCCTTCTATTATCATCTCTTCTTGCTAGGTGACCAGCCCATCTCCATTTTTGCTGCTTAATTATTTGTATAATATCCTTCACTCTAGTCCTCCCTCTGATCCATGTTGATCTTTTTCTATCTCTCAGAGTTATCCCTAGCATTGCTCTTTCCATGACTCTCTGTCCTATTCTTAGTTGGTTTTCAGCTCGTTTTGTTAATTTCTATGTTTCGCATCTGTAAGTCATGGCTGGTATTACTCATTCATTGTATACCTTACGCTTTAGGCACATGGCAAGGTGCTCTTTAGAATGTCTCTATTCATACCAAATGCTTTCCAACATATCGTTATGCGTTTCTTTATTTCGCAATCAAGGTCTTTACTAACTGTCCTCGATAAATTAGATACATATACATGTCAGAACACATGAATAACCTAAACCAAGCAATAAACCAGTGCTATAGGTAGCAGTGATTAAAAATCGTAAATATACAAACTGTTCGATTATTCTCTATCAATGTTGGTAGGGGATAGCACATAAATTGGAATTGTTTGCCACCAGAAAATCTTTCACAGCTTCAAGAGGGAAACATCAGCCCCGAAAATAAAAAAAAAGTATTTTAAAATTAGGCAATTGTTAAAGAATAAACATCATATATAAAATAAATCACATTCAACGAAACAAATGAAAATAAAACCGAACATAACATACCCCTGTAATTCACCGTAATAGGAATCTCTAATTACCGTTTCTTGTTCCCGAAGGCTCGAAGACTCCACCCTTTTCCCAAGAGTCTTCTGAAACGAATCCTGCCGAAGGAATTCTTACATTTGATTCATCAAACATTTGTCTGCGCACTAATGATGTATTCTTTGATGCTAGTTTTTATTTATTTATTTTCCGACGGGGAAACCTCAAACAATTTGCTCAATAGTCTAGAAGATTTCTTTTTCCTGGAGGAACTTTGCAGTTTTGGGGAGGGCCATTTTAGATTCAACGTTAGCATCGAGACAGAAATATATGATGCACCGCTCTCTTTCACATATACAGGTTTTCCCCCGCTTTGCGAAAGTTTGCTTCATGCCTATGTTTCCCTATTACGAAAAAAAGCGAAAAACGAAAACAGCGTTCAGCGTTCAGCGTTTGTTTTGCAGTAGGTCTGTTTAGATGCAGCGCGCCCCCTCTCTTTTCTACATCAAAGTCTCTGTATCCCCCACATCCCAACCTTCGACAACTCTCTGAAAAAAGACCTTCATCACCTTTTTGGGGGTCTGGGAACACTAGCAGATTCTTCCCATATAAATTAATAGCAATTGCTTCTTCGTTTTACGCCATTTCAGCTAAAGAATATTTATAGGGACGCTCTACTTCGGATAGCGGGGCCAACCTGTATTGATAAAACTGATACTCATGTGATATTATTCATTTTAGATATTTAGAAACCCGGGCAAGGCCGGGTACTTCTGCTAGTATATAGATAGATCACATTAAACAAAACAAATTAAATTGAAGATAGAATATTTCTGTAATTCACCCATCAGGAATCTTTAACTACCATTGTTTGTTCACAACGCGTCGAAGAGCCAGCCCCTTTTCACGGGTTTTCATCAAAGTAAATTCAGAAACCCAGGCAAGGCCGAGTACTTCTGCTAGTATATAGATAGATAACATTAAACAAAATGAAATTGAAGATAACATATTTCTGTAATTCACCCCTCAGGAATTTTTAACTACCATTGTCTGTTCCCAACGCGTCGAAGAGCCAGCCCCTTTTCAAGGGTTTTCATCAAAGGAAATCTACGGAAGGCATATTATATTTGTATTCATCAGTTTGCGTTCTAACGATGTATTTGTCGTCGGAGGCTAGTGTGATGGGTAGTACAAGTGAATGGGGTGTAGGAGAGAGGGGAAGAGGATGTGCACTGTCTATATAACTACTCGCTGGGAAACAAACGCTGAACTCTCTTTCCGAGTTTCTAAAAAAGGGGCGTAAAGCGGTGGATATCCGTATTCATTGTGATTCAGAACATCGAGAGACAAAAGTTGCCGATGCTCAGCCAGAAAGGCAATGGAAATATTCGTGGCTACAACGAGAATAAAACAAATATCGTGTCAACCTGCTCTTGGTAAATATTTCATTGTTCGGAAAGTAATATCACATTTTCAAGACGGATTTAAAACTTCAGATAACCATATTTTAAAAAAATACACATTATATATACATAGATCACATAAACATAGATTTTAATTACACTATTCAAATGTCTGCATGATATGTGCCCTTATGAACTCTGTGCTCTTATTAACAACCGATATTTAGATTGTTTGATTTTAGAACTCGTCTTTATGAATATGACTCATGGGCGCAGGAGTTTCAACTATATAGCACCCAGACTTTGGAATCAATTACCCTATGATAAAATGCACACATTAGCAGGCTTTAAATAAAAAATGAAAATTGTCTTGTTTGAGACTTTCATAATTATATGAATTCAGTAAACAAATACACTTCGTAACTGTAGCTCCTGCCCTGTGTTTTGTAAAAAAACGTTAAGTTGCATTTTCTTCTTACTCTTCTTTAATATGCCTTATATTTTTTTACTGCAATTGATTGCGCATATTTTCAAGCGCTTTTGTCCAGCGGGGACTTAAGTATTGAGATTCCACAGAAATGGCGCTTTCTATAAATGCATTTTTAAAAAATTATTATTATTATTATTGTTATTGTTGTTGTTGTTGTTGTCATTGTCGTCGTCGTCATCATCAATATCAATATCACCACATAAACACACATCACTAAAGCAATGAAAACAAAATGGAAAATGATATCTCCCTCTAGCCACCCAACAAAGAATGTTTAATTACCATTTCTTGTTTCCAGAGCGTCGAAAAGACCGCCCTTTATCAAAGGGACTTCTCAAAGGAATTCTTCGAAAGGAATTTTACATTCTTATTCATCAAAAAATGTGTTTGTGTGTATTTGAGTTATCGTCCTTGGTCACTCAACAGGGGGCGTTCTTAAAGAGGGTTATCGTCCTTGGTCACTGAACAGGTGGCGTTCTTGAGGGGAGTTATCGCCCTTGGTAACTAACAGGGGGCGTTCTTGACGGGATTTATCGCCCTTGGTCACTCGACAGGTGGCGTTCTTGGGGGGGGGAGTTATCGCCCTTGGTCACTCGACAGGTAACAGTGAAACAGAAGTGAAAACAAGTGTAGGATCGAACTATTCCAGTTCACGTTACTGGTGTTTGATGCAATACAGAAAAGTCAGTTTACTTTTTTCAGCAAGGAAACTTTAAACAATTTGCTCACTAGTGAAGATAAATAAACCTTTTTTCCTGGGGAACCTTGATGTTTTGGGGAGAGACATTTTAGATTCAACCTTGTCATCAGGACAGAAATAAAAGCTGCACTTCTCTCTTTCACAAATACAGGTTCCGTCCGCTTTTCAAAAGTTCGTTTTACGCCAATGTTTTGCTTTTACGAGTAAAGGGCGAAAAGTGAAAATAGCGTTTAGCGTTTGTTTTGCAGCCGACAGTTATAGATTACGGCGGCACCCACTTCCTCTCTCTCTTCTACATCCCAGGCTCCTGTACCTCCTACCATCTAAACCTCCGACGACTCGCCCTAACATACCATCATTACCATTTTTGACATCTAGGAACGCTCTAAAGTTGTTCCCATATAAATTAATGGTAATTGCCTCTTCGCTTTACGCCATTTCGGCTTATCGATTTTTTTAATAGGAATGTTCTACTTTCGGATAGCGGGATAAACCTGTATTGATACAATTGATATGAAGTATATTCGTTTTAGATATTCAGAAACCCAGGCATGGCCGGGTACTTCTGCTAGTATATATATAGATCACATTAAACGAAACAAATGAAAATAAAATCGAAGATAACATCTTCCTGAAATTCACCCCCGTTTCTAATTACCATTGTTTGCGTTCCCAAGGCCTCGGAGACTCCGCCCTTGTTGAAAAGGGCCTTTTCAAATGAATTCCACAGGAGGAATCATACGGTTTGATTCATCAAACATCTGTTTGTGCGCTAACGATGTAGTCTTTGTTGTTAGTCTTTATTCTTTTTTCCCCACAGGGAAACCTTAAACAAGTTTCTCAATGGCTTAATTAATAGATAAATAAATTCAATAACGTTTTTCACACGCTTGTTACTTTATGTTTCGACATTGTCCTTTTCAGATTGATTTCTTACATGAATTTAAAAAGAAAAAAGATCTGAAGGCGTTTGCCCTTCAAGAATTCCCTTAGAATATATAAATAACTCAACTTATTTTTTAGTTTATTCAAAACGTAATCCTTAAACAAGTTCCTCAATGAGTCAATTATTAGATAAAGGAGGAAGGAAAGCAGCAAAGGAATACATCATAAACAAACACTTCATGTCATTGTTATCAATCTGTTGTCATTTGCCTTATATTAAGTTATTTGTGTTATTTTAAAAAATCAGATGATGCTTTGGGTAAACAATGAGATAATGAATAACACATACGTATTTTCTCTAAAGATGAATAATTTTGTTTTCCAGAAGCGCCTTGAAGTTTTCGGGCAACACATCCTAGATTCGACCTTGGTAACAAGACAGAAATATATCCTGCACTGTTTTCTTTCCAAATACGATGAATATCCGGAAAGTATCAAGCCATTTGATTTCACCGAGTGAGAAAAAAAATAGCCTACATACCGCAATGACACAGAACTCCTCTTGGAACTTTTATTCACGTTTAAAATGATTGTTGTATATCTATCTTGGATTTGGAGAAAAAGGAAGACTCGAAATTTGGTTAATAAAAATATGATGATATATTTTTATTTCATCAGATACATTTTGCCGTGGCGTAGAATGAAGAGTAGGATGATGAGAGCCGACAGACTGTTCTTAACAAGGACATTGGACTTGTGTTAGGCCCAAGCTAGGTGATCTCTGCCTCTCTGCTTTTCCGGTGGCCTCTGTGTGGCTTTTATCGGGTTCGAATGCCCACGCTGATTTCCCAGCCCGCCATCTGTAGTCAGGGTTTAGTCAATATCCTGTTTATGACTTTCAACACCTGGTGTGACTTCCGGTCCCTGACACCTTGCAGTTTGGGGTTTTCGTCGATATACTCTTTATAACGTTCAACACCTGTAGGGGTCAAATCTGTGACCCCCGCCCACGGTTGCCTAAATATCTAACACAACATCCTATCCACTTTTCAAACCTTTCTAAACTTTCAAAACTACAAAACAAATTTTAGAAGTTAACTACTTTTACTTCTATTCCTATGAAAAAGAAGCTGCTAAATATAATCATTTTCTGTTTATTTCTGGCAATTTGAACAGATTGATCAACTTGTCCATCTGTCAGGTTACCCAGCATTTCCCGTGTCTCACCACATTACAAACATCTGTTGGAACCATTCTACTAGGATATGAAGAATGACCTTTCTCTCAAAGTTATTTTGCATCTTACGTTTCCCAAACGTTATGGTAGCACTCATGTTAATCTCGGGCATCCATCAGGATCCTGTGGATTAAAAAGGTCCGTGGTTAATTTCCAACGGGTGGCAGTTCACCAACGAAGTTCACAGAGCTAAGTTGCAGTCTTTTCCAAATGACTTAGCGTCAAAACCGTATATAGGAGCGCTTAACCCTTTATGGGGCAAGTGACTATATATGATCACCTGATGACCTGTCAGCCACATGCAAATATTGTAACCACAAAGACAACATAATCCGCACCAATGTGGTCTGTAAGCTTTGCAAAGTTCACTTGTGCTTGAACAAAGACAGAAAATGTTTTGAGGCATACCACACCCCATTAAATTAGCCTGTTTTGGCCAGCACAATTACATTTTAAAATCAACCCAGATACGTTATTTTGTTTTGTTAATATCAATTTGTTGTATCTATTCATTATATTGAATGTTATTATTTAATTCTATGTTTTATTTAACGTTCTACTTCTCCATTGTTGGTAACTTTTTGGGCGAGGCCCCATATATGATCACTGCATCAGAGGGGATTTTGCCCCCATAAACAAACAAAATTCAGAAAACGTGTAACTGGAAATATCTTGTAATTAGGTCTAGTATAACATAAAAAAAGGTTGTTTTGATATCTAAAATATGTTTACAGATGCCCTATAAATGGTTATTAGTTTTCATGAGTGATATTCTGTTATATGGTATTAGAATCTACATTTAACACTTTCAACTTATGGGACATATATAATCCAAGGTTTCTATTACTGCTGGGATGTATAGGTCACATAGATCTATGTTATAGGTGTGCCGGGACATATGTGTCAGGAATAATGAGCACAAAAAAATATATGTCTACTGGGATAAATGCATCCCGTCATGATTTTAGTTCAAAATATAGAATTTGTTTGTTTTAATAAAAGAATAGTTTTCTTAAACCATTACATCTTTTGGGCTTTTTGTATATCCTTTTAGATTGAATATCAGGAAATGTTTATAGCAATAGAGTGGTAGGACTTTGGAATAGATTACCGGAATATGTAGTGTCATCAACAGATGCAAATGATTTTAAGAAGAATTATGATGTTTATTGCACCACAGCAAACGCCCTAGATATTTTGAAAATATGATTGCTATGATGTGTACTTGTATATACAAATTGTATATACAAATTATATACTTTTTTCACGCCAAAAAATAAAATTAAGAACCTTAATAGGTTAGTCTTGAAAGGGTTAGTATCATTTTCAACAAACCCACATGTACGGCTTACTTCACCATACAGATTATCCATTGTGGTTAACTTTCGAAAGATTGATTTCTGCATAAGAATAGCTGACATTGTTCTATCTTAATTTACTTATGATTCATTTTCTGTCAAGATCATATATGAAGTTTTCTTTTTCTGATAGATTTAACATTGAGGTTAATTGTGCAATAAATGACTTTAAAACAACAGAAGATTACTTACAACCTCTTTTGATTATATTCATTACATCGCACTAAACCAATATGGCGTTTGTTTTCCCAAACGTAAACAATATGGCCACCTTTCGCGGAAGTCTACAAGCGCTCTCCCATCTTCCGCCGACATCATGTCCAAAATTACCTCGCTTGTCCTGTCGGTCAGAGTAAAAAATACATCACGTTCTATCTTTTTTTTTTTCTTTTCGATTTTACACGTGGTCTCCCACGAAGACATTTTGTTTCTTCCAAACAAAATAGTTCTCCGGTGAAAAAGTTGGAATATCAACGTTTGTCATTTCCGTTTTGTTTGTTTTCAACTACGGAAAAAGATGGTATATCAAAGACGTCTGTTATTTTCGGTGTTTGTTCAACTACGGTTTGCTACCAGTGTTAGTGTAATAAATCACAGAATCAACAACTGTAAACCAACAGAAGAATACTCACAAAACTCTTTTTATTCTCTTCATTACATCACACCACGCGTCCGTCTACGTTTACCTCCTAAACCAATAAGGCGCTCGTTTTCCTGAACGTAAACAATATGGCCGCCTTTTTACAAGCGCTCTCCCACCTTATAACTCAAGGGGTTTAACTCAATATTATATTAAATACTTACTTAGCAGTTAATATCGTTTGCGTTGACTTTATAGATCAAATTCCTCCAAACATTATTTCAGTGAAATAAAGAGAGAACCGTTCATGTATGATCACGGATAATATTATCAAACAGTTATTGTTATCAAAATAAGTCCATCCAAAGCACATTATTTAAAATGAATTAAAACTGAATTTAAATGGATTGAAAATTAAAAATTAATTTCCTATTATGTATTTATAATGAAACGCTATTTATAACAATGGATTTATAGCAATTAATCTACATTTCTTTCAATGTAATGTCTTTCAATTTCTTTCCTTCGCTTAATGTTATGAGTCCGTTATTGCTATCTAAAAGATCCCTCCCAAACTGATCACAATAAGCGTCTCTGTAAATCTATTATCTAGTTTGTCAATGAGCTCTGGCGTAGAGCGATGGTTATCAATACATACCCCGTGTAGTGAATTCCCTGCCGAGTGCTCCTCAATTGTGGCCCTGGGCCAGACGTTAGCTAGCAAACTATTT
>VCCN01000682.1:3122666-3135546 GCA_006491835.1 Architeuthis dux
CTCCTCTCTCCCTCATGTTCGGTGGGGCGTTTTTTGGCCATGAACCTGCCTGGTCGCCAACTTCGATACGTCATCGTCTTTCCTGGGAATGATCTGCTAAAGGCGGCTGCAACTAAAACATGTGCATGGCTTTTGTTACATGGTCTCTTACCAACTGAGGTAAATACGCAAGGGCTTATTTCATTTTAATAAATAATTACATTTATACGAAAAAATATATTTTAATATGTTTTAAATTTATTATTGTGACGTTATGGTCATTGCGACCTGTACATTAGTTTTAATTAGAGCCCGCATTAACGAAAGTGGTAATTAAGTAAACACCGGAATCCCAACATTATTCTCACGGTGTGAAGAAAAACATATTTCCACCTAGACTATTTCGGGTCAAAGGTCGCGGTTGGCGTCAGTATTTTCGGCTCAGAATGTTAGAAGGTTACCCCATACCAAGTGCCGTGTCATAGGTCAAGTAGACTTAGGTCACTGGCGTCGGCCGTGCCTAGAAAGGAATCTTATAGAATTACCCAATACTGCGAGTTCGGTTACGGTTGATAGATAAGAACGGAAATGGATGCGCTAAGAATGTCATGTAATTAGGAGCAGATGGTTTTGAATAGGCTGGCTACGAATCAAGGGATTTGATTGTAAATAGAGATATGGAATGGGGAGAGCCAGGGGGGGGATCAAAATCAACACAGGCTAAAAAAGACCCATTTTTATTGTCAGTCAGAGATAGACGGAATTTGGCCGTAGGGGTCAGACACGCGCTAGCCTCGAGCGTGTGTAAAGTTAATAACCCGTGACCAACAGTCGCCTAAGTATTAACCTCTCTCCTTCTCTCTCTCCGTACCCAACTTTGTAATCTATACGCCTTTGTAATGTATATGAATGTCAGGCCCCTTTTCCTGAACCGGGAGTAATGTAAACATGTATATGTTTTGAAAACTGCTAGATATTTTCACATGACCGTGTACAAAAATAAAGATACACTGCGCCATTGTTTTGATCCTTCGATTTCACGCTGTCCTGTGCAGTTTCTTCCTGCATCTACTAACACTATGTCTTGCACGTTGCGCAATACTAACCACCGTTGTGCAACATTATATATACAATACAAAAGGTTACAGTAATCATCAGTCGGAATACAAATAGGAGTTGAGTTTTTGACCCTGCAGCAGCTAGGCTCATTTATATTATTGTTGTTTCTAACATTGTTATTGTCACTCTCATTTTCCTTTACCTCGTAGTAAGATAACATTTTGCGAATATTGAGTGTCGTTAAGTATAAAATGAAATACATATATGCATAGGTTTGTATAAGTTAGAAAGATCTGTTCGTTCTTCATAACTATCTACATGTAGATCTATATGAGACTGTTCACATATATCCCGCTTAGTATCTATTGAGTTATTTCTATCTGTTTTTCTATTCTCACTCGCTTTACCTCTTTTACACTCACTTCAGTGTGTCCCTCTTTATATTGGGTTGTTCGGAAAATAAATGTTGGATATTTAGGTAGCCGTGAGCGAAGGTCACCGATTTGACCCCCACATGTGTTGAAAGTTATAAACAGGATATCGACGAAAACCCCAAACTGTAAGGTGTCGGGGACCGGAAGACATCCTGTGTTCAAAAGTCATAAACAGGATATCGACTGAACTTGCAGGCGGTGGCTGGAAAATCAGCGTGGTCGTTCGAACCCGATAAAAGCGACACAGGCCCTCGAAAGAGCAGTGACAGAGAGACGCCTTCAGGGAGGGACAGAGAGCAACGGGGCTTGGGAGCACGGGGCCAGTTTGTCGGCAACAGTCTGTCGACTCTCATTATCTCTCTCCCATTCTTCATTTCCGCCACGGCACAATGTATTTGATATCATCATATTTTTATAAATCAAGTTTCGAGTCTTCCTTTTTCTCCAAGTTCAGGATTTTCCTCCAGCGGACTAAGATGGATATACAACACGGGTTGCTTCTGCTGCTTTTGTTCCAAGGTTGCATTCGTACAGTTGATACTATTGCACAACCAACTATTTGACCGGCATGTTTATTTCGCAAGTTGTTACACTCTGGTTCTCTCTGGTTTAAATCATCTGTGTAATTTTAATTTAGCTGAAAATGCTTACAGACTGTTTGAATTTGAAGGATTTATCTTTTTCTTAAAAGATCCCATAAAACAAAGATTGATATACAACATAATGACCTTTTTATTTTTGTTAATGGTTTTCGTTGAGTTCATATGGAACTCACTTATCGAGCTTTTTTTCACATTACTAATTTGATTTAGATGGTCCGATATTGTCACAATACCAACACCCAGGACATTTGATAATTTTCTGATAGTTTGGCCTGGTTTTTCAAACAACATCTTCAATTGTTCATTTTCAATTGCTGATGGATGTCATCTGCTCTCTTGATCTTCGCGACTCAAATCTCTACTACGACACTCTTGAAACCAACACTGTACTATACGATCAGAGGTGGTCCATTCACTCTATGCTAGGCTAACGTTGGAAGCTGTTTAAGACTCACAGTGGTCAAGTTTATGCTCCTGCAATTTGACTATACATAACTCCTCTGTTTTCATCTTCGGGTTTACAGACTATAAGAATGAACTGTGAATATTAGTGAAAAGAGCATATTTTAATCATTAAAACGAGCTATACATATTGGTACAATAGTGTATAATAATGGTGTAGGATATGACTAAAAGTTGATATCTATGTTATATTACCACGAGAGGTCATTTCAAGGCCAACGCCTGTGCGGAAGTTGGAGTGACCCGAGGACCTTGGGAAATATGTATATGCGTAGGTGTCCAAAAACAGGATGTTGAACACACAAGCGTAGGAGTTCAAACCTGATAAAAGAAAGACACCGGGCACCCTATACGGACGAAGCTCAAGAGACCCAGGCAGAGACAGCAAGACCGCCTAGGGCTGGGAAGGCATAATACCAAGTTCCCCTGTTGGGAACTGTCTCTCGAGCACACCTTATCTCTCTCACACTCTTCATTCTCCGGCCGTAAAAATGAATCTTAAGAAATCAAAATATGTCTCCATATTTTTACAAACAGCTTTCGAGTCTTCTTTCTTTCCTGGACCCAACGGATCTTCACCCACTATCCATCATCTAGAATCGGCCATTATTTTCAGAACAACATAATATGTGTCTTCCCCCTTTTTCTATCAACTGTTTTCATTATTCACTCCTTTCTTTGATTGTTTCTTTCTTTCTCTATTTCCTTCTTTCGCACCACCCATCCTTTCTTTCTTTCCCTTTCTCACAGTCTACTTCTTCCGGTTTTCCTCTTTCAGTAACTATATCTATTATTCCCTGGTTTTTTCCTACTCCCTTTTTTCCACCCCCATGTTAACGTTGTCTCATTCAAAGCTAATTAGCAGCTAAAATCTTTTATTTCACTTTTTTTTCCAGTTCCGATGTTTTTCAATTGCAAAGATTTCCATTGAACAATTACAGTTTTGTTCAAAGCAAACACGAATATAAAAGACCCTACCTAAAAAAATCATTGTATATGAAATTTCATAGAATATACGTTTTTTTATTATTATTTGATTTGCCCTTTGAACGTTTTATAAGAGAAAAGGAGAAATAAAAAAAAACATTTTCGTTTTGTTTTCTTTTCGAAAACGCATTCTGAAGTTTCAATGATATTTTCATCTTCACTTGTTTGCGTTATTCTCATCATTCGGTTTCAAAACCCTCCATAAATCCAACTGGGAGATATTCTTCAAAGATAAAAGCTCTTAGATTATATACTTCAATCCATTTTTAAAATGGAGTTTCATTCCCAGAAACAACGTTAAACTTGATCCTAATACCAGTAAAAAGGACACATTAGCATTATGATTCAATTGTCGTAAACATTCGCCATCTTCAAGTGTTGGTCTTATTCGTTAACATTATGGAGCTGAAACGTGGAACGTAACCAAAAAATTGGCCCTCAAACTAAGAGCCATGCAACGTGCACAAGAAATAATCATGTTTAACGTCGCATGGAGAGATCACAAGACAGCAGAGTATATTAGAGAAAACAAACAGGAGTCAGAGATATAATAGAATCCATTAGAAAACTCAAATGGCAATGGGCAGGTTATGTTGCAAGAATGTCAGAGAACCGCTGGACATCCTGACTCACAATGTGCATCCCCCAGAAATCATATGCGAAACTGCGGCCGACAGAAAATAAGATGGCGTGACGATTTAGACAGGTTCAGGTGATATTGGCGCCGCGACTCCCGCGATAGAGAGGTCTGGCGAATCTTGGAGAATGCGCATGTCCAACAAAGGATGTCAATAGGCTGCTGATGATGATTATGATGATGGTGGTTATGAACTTTGACTACAACCCCTTATTTGATTCAAGAGAGTATGCTGTTCTTATTACTGTCACAGGGAATTTTAGAACTCGTAAGCACCATGATGCTGATTAGCCAATCCACTTAGAAGAAGCAAAGATGCTTCCCTTGTCGTATCACACATGAGGCAATGGCGTTTGTCTCCATTTCTCGAACGATTCATGGAGACTCAATAATTCTTAGTAGCAATTGGGTTTTCTTATGGGACTTGCTTGCTAACCCGATGACCAATGTGTACTACCCCAAATGCCCTGCTATTTATCCATATCTAGGGGAGTGGATTCCTGCCTTTCCCAAAGGAATTAATTGAAAGTGAACGCAAGCTGCCCCACTCGGGGATTGAACTCAATTCACCTATTCCATTCTCCGTGCTGTTAACCGTTAGGCATATATGCACCTCCCAAACAAAGACGCCAATATTCATTATTCAATAATTGACCAAAACCAACATGGGCCAAAGTTATAGCGAAACAAGATTTATCTTCTGAATTAATTTGAACGGAAATAACCATACATGTTATTGATACTATTTAAAAATCCCTAATATTCCGACTTTTGTTTGTGATACAGATTGGTCATCAATTCCCTTTGTCTTTCCAGCCCCGCTCATTCCAAAGTCTTCTTGGACATTTTCGGATAGTTTATTCATGTCCTTAAATCTCCCTTTCATTTTATTTTCTTATATTTTTGGATTCTTCGCAATTCGCCAAACCTTAATTCACCGACTACGGCGTTTGTTTGCCCACAAATTCAACGACGTCTGTTTTCTATCGATTGTCGGTCATATTGATAAATGAAGCCTTTTGATTGGCTGCTTCGCTTCTCTATCATGGCCGACCGTATCAAACATGGCAGGTTCGAGAGAGAAAAATAGAAGTGCCAGCCACGAGTTTTGAATTAATGTGTTATTCTAATAACCCAGGCATCAAGGGGTCTCAGTTCTTTTTATTGTATCGGGTTGACAGAGACAAATTACTAAGCGCAACCTGATTTTCTTTGACTTTTTCCATGGACGCAAACGCGTTTATGTCTATTATTCATTCACCTCGAGTCTCTTCCATCTTGTTGCTGTTACTGAATTGCGCATGTGCACGAGCAAAAAGAAAACAGATGTCCATATACAGAAATAGCTCGGAGTGAAATCCGTGGGGTAGGATCAAAGCCATTAGACATATCCAAATAACGGTTCGACGCCTGAAATTTGACAGCTTCGAGATAAGGATTATTATTATTATTACTTTCATTCGTTTAGTTTTCACATCAAAAGTATTTCGTGGCTCTCACTGGAGATAAAGTGACAGCAAGTCTCCTCAATAATCCAGTAATATTCTTAGTATTCAGTCAGACCCCAGCACTGTTGGAGTCTGGACATTTTCAATGCTTCCTCGAATTTCTTCTAATTCTTCCAATCTTAATTTTAGTGTTTGTTGTTCTCAGTGCAATGACTATTATGGGTGTAGAGTTATTGCCATTGGTTAAAATAAAGTTTATATAAAACTGAAATAGTAGATTATAGTTATCTCCCTCGTACTGTATTTATAAAAGCAAAAGGGACACATCGTTTTGGAAAATAATAACATCAGTTATGTGTTAAACAATCAATTGCTGAAGTTTACAAAAAAGATGTTATAATATGAGCCTGAAAAAATAGTTAAGTTTTTAATTCGTGCGATTAGACGACAATATTGTTTAAAAAAACACTGGAAACCATGTACGATTAATACATGGGAAAAGAAAATTACGTATTCACGCTCGTACTATTATAGTTATTAGTTATCTTAGATATATGAGCGTACAATGTATGCATACGTTATATTTCTTTAAAATTAAAGAAGTGACTGCATTTGACGAAAAGTTTTATTTATACTTTATACAAAGTATTTGGCAGAGGGCCGTAGGGGATTGGGGGAAAAGGTGTTGGTTTTCTTTATTCTATCTTACTCTTAACTAGATTCATCTGCGACCCATTCCTACTACACTTTCTCTTTCACCAAAAGAATTCAACAAAACACTTTCATACTTCGCATTTACCATAATACCGCATTCATTCTTTAGGGCTGAATCTACATTCCCATGTTTTATGTACACTAACCTCATTTAAATAGAATTAAATAAAAAGAGGGGTTAATATGGAGACATCCTTCCCCATGCTAGAGATGTCCAGAATCAAGTAGTAACTTCCCTAAAGATGGGGGTGCCCCAGGGGGTGATTGATTGAGAGACTTAATGAGAAATGGAAGGGTAGGGTTCAGCATTGACACATCTAGTTAAGAGGACTGTTGGTCTACCTTAACCAGGGAAGGGTTCCAAAGGACATTTGCCGCCTTTCCAACACACGTGAAAAGCCACTCAAACCTGTCTCCTTTCGAATAAACAAAGCTTGCTTCTTGTAACCACCTTTTGTTGAAATCTATCACACCTGATTTTCGCTTTAAGCTGATGATTGGAGAATAAAATCAATTCCCGATGATAAAAGGACTCATTCTTATAGATTCCCTTCAAACGCGTGTTCCACACCACCATTCTAGCCACGGTCAGCAGCGTGAAAAACACAATCCGTGTTATCCCAGACCACGAGGGCGACACATTGTCACACACGTACGCGACATCTATGGGTATACTTTGCTTGAGTGCCATGCGAGCCGTCAACTCGCCGACATGATCCCATAGCAGGCGGACTTTGGTAGAGTAGAAGAAAGCGTGCTTGGCTGTTTCTTCTGTACTGCTGTCTCATATTATGCAATCAGACATGTCTGACAGGCTACCTTTGAAAAGCTTGTCATTGAGAGGTAGCGCATTCCGGACAAGTCGCCAGGTGAGAGAAAACTTGTGAGAGTTGTTGAGGTATTCCACACCCGGCACCCAAGGCCACAAAGAGCGGAGTTCCCCCTCCGACAAGCCGAGCCTCCCGCAGAGCAGATCCCCCCTACCAAATCCCGATAACGTTTCTTGACAAAAGGTAATGCCAAATAAGTGAAGCTAAACGCTGTCTATTATTGATATAATCGTTGTTTAGAAATTAGCGTTTGCTAATTTTATATTTAAAAGAATACTGTTGCAATGTATTAATATTTACAATCCAAGTAGATCAGCGTTTTATAATTTATGATTTGAATGTAACTGTATGGAAACGCCACATGGGTATTTATCTAAACTTCATGTTCTACAGTTTCACATGTTTCTATTATTGTTAAGTTTCCACACCAATAGTGACTGGTGGTTTCCACTGGAGGTCAAGTGACAACGAGTCTCCTCAATACTCCAGGACTATTCTCAGTATTCTAGCTTATTTCAGTACTGCTGTCGTCTGGATGGTCTCGACACAGCCCCTGACACCTAGTTTCTCCACACTCTATGTTAGTTTCTTTGGAACTGTTCACGGGGCTACGATCACTATTGACACTACTATTCGATAACCTGTTTAATTCTATTCCCTGGCAAGGCCCAGATACTTATTCAGCGTTTCACTTTCTTTCTGCCCCACCCTGTGGTCTGCCGGGTCAGCGAAATACACTATTTGACACGTTCTTTTCTCCTTGTTCACTACAATTAGATCTGGTCTTCTGGTCTGCAGTGGGTGATCCGTTTGAATCTTAAAGTTCCAAAGGATTGTATATGGTCCGTTCTCCAGGACAGATTCTGGTCCGTACATATACCATCGGTTTGTATGGTTAAAATGCAGTCGCTTGCACAGTACCGAATGAATCACCCTTCTTATCCAGTCATGCCTGTTTGTGTACTTCTTCAGGGCTAATTTGCAGCATTTACTAGGTGGTTGATTGTCTCGCCTTTATCCTCTACATGTGGTATTCTCATGTGTCTTGTATATCTCAAACTTTATACAGATCTTATGACGATGTTCTGGGCCGCTATTAAGAGCAACTCAGTTTCTCCCTTCAGAGAGTGGCAGTCCCTGTTGCCCCTGGTGCATATGTACAGGGATGCCTGGGCTGCGAGGGTTGCTGCAGCAAGCCTCCTTCGATCCCTCCTCTCTGGTGCAAGCCGACCACCCCACCTCATCCGCGTCTGCAATCGCCTTGTGGATAATATGTCGCCAGGCATCACGATCCCCAGCCTGTATTTCCCAGCTATCTGGAATGATATTGCAGGCCTTTAGCCCTCTCGTGCAGACGTTCTTTAATAGGAGTAAGAGGCGGCCGATCCGCCTAGTCCCAATGGCCAACTGTCCATACAACATTTATTTTGGTAGCCTCCCCTTCACCATGCGTCGAACATGTCCCAGCCATCGAAGGCGACGCTGACTCAACAGGGAGTACAAGCCGGGAATTCTAGCGCGCTGCAGGATCTCACTGTATGGGATGTGGTCCTGCCAGCTGACTCCGAGGATGTGCTTGAAGCATCGCATATGGAAGGCATTGGGGCGGCGCTCTTGCCTCATATAGGTAGTCCAGGACTCACTACCATAGGGCAATATGCTGAGAACACGGGCCTGGTAGACTCTGATCTTGTTGTGCTCTGTTAATGTCCTGTTCTCCCATACTCTTTTGGTCAGTCTGGCCATGATAGTGTTCGACTTCCCAAGCCGCCTGTCAAGTTTGACGTCAAGCGAGAGGCTGTCACAGATTGTCGACCCCAAGTACGTAAAACTGTTGACAGCCTCCAGTACGATATCGTCAATGTTAATGGACGGGGCATAGTTGACGTCTTGTACACTGACGTTGGTTTTCATCAGGCTAATGGTGAGCCCGAAGTGTTTACAAGCATCAGCAAAATGATCACCCAGTTTCTGGAGGGCCTCCTCGGTGTGTGTGTGGGGGTTACGAGGGCTGCATTATCAACAAAAAGCATCATCCCAATGAGCAACGTTCGCACCTTGGTCTTAGAGCGTAGTCGTGCCAGGCTGAACAGCTTACCACCAGACCTGGTGTGAAGATAGACGCCGGTGGGATCTTTAGCTCTGTAAGGCAGTCCATATAAGAGAAGGTTATTCAAACAGAAAAGAAACATATACGTAAGTCGCCATAGCTGGTCCAAAACCCAGTTCAAGGAGGAGGTTTTGGCGTGGAGCCAGTAACTCTATAAAAAAGAACTACAATTGCTTTAGAAAAAATGAATAAATCTCCAATGAACAAATCCCATGGCATTCAAAATAGAGACAAACATTGCCGAATGAGCCTTGTTGCCTTGGAGGACCTATTAATATTATTAAGGATTTCGGGTTAAAGGTTTTTATTTTGGGCTGATTTAAGACCAGAATTTGGGTTTGGGTTTGGATGTTGTAGATACATGTTCCCCCGCTATCCGAAAGTAAAGCATTCCTATAATAACATTTCGTAAGCCGAAATTGCGTAAAGCGAAGAAGCAATTACCATTAATGTATATGGGAACAATTCTGCTTTCCCAGATCCAAAATAGGGTAATAATGGTATGCTAGGCTGAGTCGTCAGAGGTTGGAAATTTGGAAATGCAGGAGACTGAGAGGGTGCACGATGCCTCTCATCATCTCAGCATCCCGGACCCGTAAATAACCTACATTTGCTTTAGAATCAATGAATACATCTCCAATGAACAAATTCCATATCATTCAAAATAGAGACAAACATTGCTCAATATGCCTTGTTGCATGGGAGGACCCATGGTTATCAAAGTATTATTATATACGCCCCCTACTTTATCTTCTGTTCTGCTTTGTGAATATACCAGGGGTTCGTATGATTAAATGACAGTTTTTGTGTAATTCTGTGTGAGTTCGTACCTAATCCGGTCTTTTTTACTCTGCTAATTTGCTGTATTTGTTTATGTGATTGGCGATTCCATCTGTATCCACGTCAGTGACATTTACAATTCTGTTGTGAATTGCCTTGACGTCAGTTTGTTCTAATACACTTCTTCTGGTTTACTAATTCAGAATACGAATTCAGTTTTGTTTTTCTCCAACTCTACTCTGCGACACTTGCTCTTGTAATTTCGTCTGTATTCAAATTCGTTTGCCTCTTGAAATATTCATGGAGTTGTTGGTCTTCTATTTTCGGCTTCTTACACTCCAGTTTTTAACTATCCTTTGTTCTTTTCTCAGTTCTTCTGTAGCTTTGAGTGTTTTAATAAGTTATGATCCACACGTCCTTTCACAACTAAGTTGACACAATCATTAATACCCCATTATTTCATAACTATTCTGAATATACAACTATTGTTTTTAATATACAGTAAACCTTCAATGTATCAATTTAAGAGGTAAGGAGTTTCCACTGATGCCAAATGTCCATTTTGTCCAATATATAACGTAGGAGGCAGTCTTTTCAATAATCTTTTTTATCTTTTTCATGTAAAAAAGCTCCAATATAATATACAGTACTGTACAATATAAGATTATTTAATTATGTTGTATAGTACCCCACTATACATAAGTCCTGGAGTTGGATAGAAAGAGAACTCGAAGACTTGCTTGTAAAAATATCTGGACATATTTTTATTACACAACTTACATCTTTGTCGGCCGGAGAGTGAAGAGTGGGAGAGAGATGATAAGGAGAAACCGCCAGTCTGTCCCCAACAGGGACAGCGGTATTGTGCCTTTCGGCTACGCTGATGTCTGTCTGTCCTCTTTGGGTGTCGGGATTGCTGTCCGCTTCTCGACTACGCTGTTCGGGTCTGCTTTATAATGCCTACGTGGTGCCACACGGTGTCAATCACCGGTCCCATCCTGTTTACAGCACTGATGCAATATACTTATTTCCTGATATGACTGGGTTCACTTACATTTCCGCCCAGGTGTCCGGAAACACATATCATAACGATAATAATAAAGAATATGTAATATGTGCTCATTTTTTGAGAATATGATACAGTGGTCCTTAACATTTTCTGGTGGTGACCCAAATTCTTATCTAAGAAATACCATGAAGATCCATATTCTCATAAATAAAATCTAGTCTAGGCACAACTAAAGATATTGGTTATTATAAAAGAAAATTCAAAAGTAATTTATAATATTCTATTAATGACTAATAATACACATACGTAAAATAGAATAGGTGTGGTTGGTCACTCAATAGAAACCGTCACATGACCAACGTTATTTGGTAGCATGTCGTATTGGGGTGATCAATTAAAACATTGGAAATGGGGATGATCAATGAATACGTTATTTCTCTCGCATTTTGTTGGGCAGTGATCACTAAAAAAGTCTAGAATTTCACTAGTGACCAATTTAGCATAAACTTACATTGCAAATCGACCCCCTCCCCATAAAACCTATTTAGGGCAGAGGATTTTCAAAAACAAAACTAAATGTTTTTCTAGACATAATGAGTACATGTTGAAATTTCCAGCCTTCTAGCTCCATTGGTGCGGCCTGTGCGCGTGATATATACATAAATAGACAGCCAGCCAGCCAGACTTGAAAACTGAAGAAACCTATGTGGATAGTTTTGGTGTCAGTTCTGGTTGACGGTTTCTAATATTCATTAATAATAGTTCGCTAAACCCGAAATCCGTTATATCGATAGTTTACTGTATTTGTATTTTAAATAATTATATTTCTAGTGCAGAATTCTTTATATTACATATCATGAAGAAATATGTCAGTAAATTGACGGAATGTTTCGAGTAATATGTTTGTTATATAAGCTAATATATAGGTACTCGCTTAAGGGCCGCCCTCGGTGGCCATTAGCTTCGATTTTAAGTCACTTACTATTCATAGCATTTATATTATGATCATTTGCAAATAAATAAGGGATATTACTCTATAAATAGCATTTAATATACCTACAGTTATCTCCCTTAAGAAATTGAATCATCATATTATAGATTATTGTGATGAGTGCGACACAGGCCGCACACTATTATTATTATTATTGCAAATTGGACTGGAAATAGCTTTCTCCAAGTTTCAGCTTTGTTCCCTATCACGCTAACAATCTTTCTGTAATGCACCGTTTTTATTGTGTTACGGTAACAAACTGCCAAAAAGAAACCGTGTCCTAATAATATAGACTACTAAGTGTCCCGGTTAAATAACACTTTTCTCCTAGTATATCTTACATAGGATTGACCATCGATAATTTTTCACCATGACCAAAGGTTCCTAGAGGACAGACTGGGTGCAGTAATGAAAATAGTATCGATTTTTATGAGTGCGTCATTTAATTATACACCAATGACAATGGCAAGCCATTCTTTAGAAGTTTAACAATATATTTTCTTGGTTTTATATTTCAATTCTGTGCAGTCTTGGCAGTTCGCCATCGGTTTTCTGCAGAGACCAACCAAATATCAGGATGCAATCGTTATTCTAACATTAATTTCTCACACTTTCAGCTTCGTCCTCTTCTGCTTCATTTTCCACCTTTTATCTCTTTTTTTTAACACAACAAACATCAACAAGATCATAAGTATCCTCTTCTTCTCCTCCTCCGCTTTCTCCTGCGTTGTTTTATTCTCCTTTCTTTGTATTCATCTTTTTTATTTCTTTATCTTCACTTTCTTTGTCAACTTTCCTTCGTTGTTTCTTCTTCTTCTTCTTCTTCTTCTTCTTCTTC
>VCCN01000695.1:4928-22777 GCA_006491835.1 Architeuthis dux
GTGTGTGTGTGTGTGTGTGTGTGTGTGTGTGTGTATTCAGAACATTACCAGTATTCCCTTTTTTAACATTATGCTCCCCTTTTTTATCATTATCATTTATATAGCAAACTAAATAAAGTAAATTTTACTCATAAGCAACAAAGACCATTTCAGTTGTGTAGTGTGTAGTGTAGTGTGGCCGTAAATCGCATGAAAATACTCCACTACTTCTTTAGAAAGTACATTGTGCTGGTAATTTTCTCTAAAAGCAAGTTGCATCCATGTATCAATGGATTTTTATAATCAGACATAAGATGTAGGTGAATCAATTAGTCATATGTATATCCAGTATGTATGCCTGTGTTTATACGTCCATGTTAATGAAGTTTAAACAATGTTAATTTGGAATGTAATTCAAATGATGATGGACTGATAAGAAGAAATAGCCATTGAAACTGGGTAGAAAAGGTATTATACTGCAGGGAAAAAATCATCAGTTAGGGTTTGTCTGAAATCTGAATCCAAGACATTTTAATTAATATATATATATATATGAATGATATACACAAATCAGCCACTAGACTTGGCCACAACTACGAGAAAACACAAACAAATGAAAGAATTAATTTGAAAAAAGGACAATTAACGTATGTTTTGAAGATTCTTTTTGTTTTATGCACGTTGATTGATATAACAAAGAAAAATGAATGAGAAAGAATTGAAAAAGGGAATGAAAAAAAAGATTTTTTTAAATAATGAAAAAAAAACGAAGAAAAAGAATCAAAAGATATAACTGCTTACACAATTTGAAAAAGAAATAATAGATATATACACGAAACTCAGACAAAAAAAAGAAAGAGGGGAACAGAAGAGAAAGAAACGACTGGACGATTGAGAAGAAATATAAAAGAAGCAAGAGACATTTTAATGAAATAACAACATGAACATTTTTTCTTTCTTTTTTTACTTCAATCGTTGTAAATGTCTTTGATATTCCATGCGCTCGTTTTGTTGATAAGTAAAACTGTAGTATAGTTTTTAAAAAGTATATACACTTTACTGGCTACAAATGCTAACTCATAGCCAAATCAGTCTCCTGACATGAATCCTGTTGAATATGTCTGGGCTATTTGGGAATGTCCAGACAACCTTCTACAAAACAAGATTTGCTTTGTGTGTTCAATACGACCTGGTTCCACAAGAGAAAATAATAGATTTGATAAATTTGATGCCTAAAAGAGTAAAAACTTTAAAATTTGCTTATGACAAGTCCACCAAATTTCAATTTGCATAATAAAATACTTAGATCATTGAATAAAGGCTCTTGTTTGAAAATAGGTGTTTATTTACTCTTGTCAAGTCTCTGTATAGTGGTGAAAATAATAATAACAACAACTTCTTTTAACTAACTCTATTGCAACAAAGAGAAGCAATAAAATAAAAAAATAACTAGTACTTATGAAATTAAAATCATTATCCTAAAAATGTCTTTACTTTGGATTGATTAGTTCAAATATTTGTGAGTGAAAATTTGGAAGAGAAAAATCTATCATCAAGAAAATATCAGTGCACTTCAAATTAAAATGAGGGTTCAAAAGGGAAAGAGATTACTTGCTAGAGTGTTCTTGTGCTGTATTCCATGGGAAGGACAAAGGAGCAGCCAATGAAGATTGACATTTTTTATGACATCATCAAAGCAGGGATCAGGTGGGAGAAGCAAATTGCTATAGCAACAAATGATATCACTTCCTGCGGGAAGAAGCAGTCAAGTTGAAAATACCTCTTTTGTTTTCTTGTCTGTTTTCCATAACATTACAAAATGCCAATTAATATTGCCATTTGAGCCACAAGTTGGCAATGTCCAATGTGGGCACAGATTTGATTAAAACGACCTCGTTTTTCATACCATTCCTTGAAAAGATAGTTTACAGAAAGATGATCTGATTGCAAAAATCTCATCCATACTTAATGAAAGGAAATATGGAAAATAGATGAAAAGTTGTAAAATAAAATAAAATAAAATGATATTCTAATAACTTTTAGATAGTTAAATTGTTTTACTCAATCATTGATTTTCAACTATCATATTTGTTTACCTTCCCTATATGATGGTTTATAAATACAGTAAAGTACCTTACAAAATATCACTTTATAATTAAATAAGGTACCAAAAGGTACTGATGATTTGGAACTTGTAATTAAGGTGAATGAAAATCTTAAGATTGAAATATAAAAGATTGCTCAATTAGAAATGAGCACATGCCAGAAATTGACTTCTTCTAATCATCAACTGAGTTGGTGAACATGAATATGAAGTTTGGTGTTTTCTGTTGATTTCTGAGAACAAATAAAGCATATGCAAACAGAATTAGAACCAATTTGTTGGTTTTATTTGCAGACATTTTACCCCTATGATTATTTACCATTGTGCACTTTCATTAATTAATAACATTGTGCCTGGCCACTACAAATGAGTAAAGTAAAAACTCGTTGAAGATGAATATCCTTTACCTTGGACTGTACAATCAGGAAATACAGGGTAGTTAATAACATCTTTTTCAATCCAGTGGTGGGATTCAACATTTTTAGGAGCCGGAACTGGTTCCGTTCCCCCACTTCTCTCTCCTCTCTCTCTATCCATGAATTTTTCATTTATGGGATTAAGAACCAGTTCTCGCTTTTTAAATTTAAAAAAAAACATCCCTGAATTTGTTGTGTATGTAACAGCATGACACAAACAAGTAACAACTGCTTTTATATAATAAGATAATATTATTTATCATCATGCTTCAAATATTTCCATATTGAAACTTGATTATCATTATACATTTCATTGGTTGAAGGTTTGAATCTTTTGTCATCAACTGTGTGATTTTTTCAATGGAAGGCCAATCAAATTAATCACCATGAGGTTTGCCACATTCTGTTTCATTTTGCTATACTGTAGACAGTAATGAAAATTTTACATGTGGAGCTCATACGTCTTTTGTCTATTTTATCAATGGTTTTGGTAATTGCATTCTTTCTACGTTCTTTCAGGTGTAACACATATATTTTGTGTGCTTTTGATGAAAAATAGTCGTTCATTTTTTTTAATAAGAGATGCTTGCTGGACGACCTTATGTTTTATTTATGCTTCAACACTGTCGCATCACCATTCTATAAGAAATTATTGTAGAGTGCGATGTTGTTTCTACAAGGTGGGATCTTGTTGTGTTGAAGTGGATATGTAATGAATGGTGAAGCAGGGGAGATGTTACTTGAGTTGTAGAAGAATCTGAACCGTTTCTACAGTTGAAATTAGTGGTGAAATGCGATGGCAAAAATGACCCGTCATGGCGGCCGGTAGTAGCAGCAGGAAAGGTCACGGGGTCAAAAGAGGAAGGACGAGAAAAGGCCATATGGTTTTTGGCGGTCAATTCAAACAAAGGAAAAGAATGAAAACACAAAGGCGTTGGATTTAAAGTTTAAACAGGCCATGTTTAATAAAAAAAATATGTACGGAAAAAGGGGTACAAGAAAAAGGAAATATATGCATATGTAAGAAAGGTTTTTGGTGAGATGATGGCGAAAAGAAAAGAAAAGGGATTTTGCCTCTAGCCATTTTTCGCGTTCCGAAATGGATTTTGTGAGACGGCAGTGTTAGTTTTACGAACTAAATTATGTAGGCTATGAGTGCTCTTTAATAATGTGTTTGCTCTCAACAAAAGAAATCGGTGTTTAAGTGAAAAAAGAGGGCTTTTGACAGAAAGTAGAGAAATGCCAGACATGAAGGAAATGGTTTTTGGACAGGAAGACCTTTAAGGGTTGCACCGCTAAACCTGATTTTACCAGAAACTAATTATCGATGGTCGTTATAAATTCTCGGAAGGGCCTATGTATTCCGAATTTTGGTGAAAAGGAATGGAGAAAGGATGACCAACGATTTTAAGTAAGAGACGGCATTTGAATTAATGTCCGTAGTTAGAAAGTGTGGGTTACGCGGCACCGAAACATTAAGTGGAAAAGGGAGAGATGTTTTTAGGTGCCAGAGAAATAGACACGCGAAGGTAGCGCTGTAGTGAAAACAGGCTACGAAAGGCCAGGAGAATCGGCAGACAAGTGTTTTTATAGGCGTGCTGACGTCACGCAATAAGGGAGCTATAATTAGTTGCGTACTTCATAGGGGTCAGAGCTGGCCCTTGACGAAGTGACAAGACCAGTTTGCTATTTTAAACCCTATTTTGGTACTTAGTGAAAAGTGACTGCTACATTGTTAAAATAAAGGGGGAGACACAAACACATTAGATTAGTTTACCTTTGCGTTCTGCAAAAGTACTCGTAGTGTCCAGTTTGGAAGAGAGAACCAGCTCTTCTTCCATAGGGTGATTTGTTAGCGCGAACGTGATCATACTGACTCAAAGTGTGATAGAAAGAACAACAATGCAAAAGGTTTTTTGGTCCGAGACAATCCAATCTTTATTACTTAAGAAGAAAAAGGGAAAGATAAAAGATATAGAGGGAAGGTAGGGTTGTTTTGGTTTGGTTATGGGGTTTTGGGTTGTGAAAAAGGTGGGATTTCGCGTGGAGAAACACTCACATATGTCATGGCTAAAACTCCGGCTAACAAATGTTCATTACGGATGGCCAATTGCAAGTGGTGGGGGATGATTCTGGATTTCTTGTTGTCTCTGGCAGCATTTCCTGCCAATTCGAGAATATCAGCGGCATGGTCAGTTGCTCCATGACGGTGGCCATCTTGGCATAGTAGTCTTTATGTAGAAGACGGTGGATGGGGAACTGAAGTACGGCACGGAATGAGCGGGTCTTGCTCTTTCCTTTAACATTTCCTCCTTTGCCTCGTCCTGACATGTTGCTGTGTAGTTTGGAGTAGATGTAAAATCAGAATGAAAGTTAGCAGTTCAGTCCCTTTGGGGACTGAAGCCCCTTTTTTCAGGTCTTGTCAGCACGGCTGTCGATTGCGAAGAGAGAGGGAAAGGGATTTTGAACTCTGCGGTCCCTTTTTTAAGCGCTTCTCATTGGTCTTGTCTCAACCAATGGGAAAGTGTTCTGTTTTAACCCCTTTAATATACTTAGGGGTAAGAAGGGAATTTGAGGAGAAAGGGATGGTGATAATATTTCCAATAATTCCTTTGATACATGGATTCCTTTGATGTTTATGGACTCAGATTTGACGTAGTGATCACGACCAAGTTTGTTGATAACAAGTAACCGATCATATCTTTTCTTCATATTACAGCAATCTGGAAGAGCACTATCCTCATGTTGTATATTATTAGAAGTTTCATTACATGTTGGTAAAGTTGGATGTTCAATCAACCCTTGGTAAAGTTGGATGTTCAATCAACCCTTGCTTCAGAATGTTATCAATCGTTGAAGTTGCCAAAGCTATTATTCCATCCGGATCTTGCCTCAAATTAATTCTTGGAATTTTTCTTAGAAGAAAGTCAGTTATATCATGCTGGCGCTCCATTGTAAGGGTTCAAGCTGTAAATAAAAACCTACCATTATAAAAAAAACTGTCACGCTAAAGTAAACAGAAAGATAGGAAGGGGGTGAATGTGAACTTTGTGTCAGTTTGTTCGGCTAAACTGAAGCACACAGTTATCTCTGTGTCTGTGTGTGGCTACCGTATTGTTTTAAAATAATCTTTTAAAAAAACAGGAAATATGAAGAACTGTAGAAACTCGAAAGGAAAATAAGTTTCGTTCAACGCATCAGTATAATTAGGGAAAAAGAAATATAAATGAAAAGATAATCAAGCAGTCATAGATTTGAAACTAACAGCTGTATTATAAATTAAAAGATAATCAAGCAGTCATAGATTTGAAACTAACAGCTGTATTATAAATTAAAAGATTTAAATTTAGTTTTTGTTGTTCTAAATTAGTTTAAACGCATCAATATTATGTTTTAAATACAGAAATATCAGTGACTATTTCAAATTTATTGCAAATTAATTCCATCCTAATAAATAAATGAATAAGTAAATTAATAATAATAATAATAAATGTAACTACGGTCCGTCTCGTTCAAAGAAGAGGACAGGAAAGTAAAAGGGTCTGGCGCTTCTTACTGATGTACATAAACGATCTGTAGTCTCTGAAGTCTTAGTACAACGTGATATATACATGGACAATTTCTAGTACAACGTCTAGTACAACGTTTTGATACAACGTGAAAACTGCAATACAATGATAAAGCCGCGAATTAGGCAAAATACACAAATACAGTTGTAGAGTGAGAGGTTGTTTCTACAAGGTTGAATTTGTAAGTGATTAATAAATGTCAAGGAGGGGCTACTAATTTGTTGAGTTGAAGTGGATATGTAATGGATGGTGAAGCAGGGGAGATGTTACTTGAGTTGTAGAAGAATGTGAATCGTTTAGCGGTGAAAAAGCGATGGCAAAAATGACCTGTCATGGCTGCCGGTAGTAGCAGCAGGAAAGGTCACGGGGTCAAAAGAAGAAGGACGGAAAATCGGCCGTATGGTTTTTGGCGGTCAATTCAAACAAAGGAAAAGAATGAAAACACGAAGGCGTTGGATTTAAAGTATAAACAGGTTATGTTTAATAAAAACATGTACGGAAAAAGGGGTACAATAAAAAGGAAAATATGCATATGTAAGAAAGAGTTAGCAAAAGGTTTGGGTGAGATGATGGTGAAAAGAAAAGAAAAGGGATTTTTGCCTCTAGCCATTTTTCGAGTTCCGAAATGTATTTTGTGAGAAGGCAGTGTTAGTTATACGAACTAAATTATGTAGGCTATGAATGCACCTGATAATGTGGCTGCTCTCAACAAAAGAAATCAGATGTTAAGTGAAAAGAGGGCTTTTGACAGAAAGTAGAGAAATACCAGGCATGAAGGAAAGAGTTTCTGGTCAGGAAGACTTTTAAGGGTTGCTCCGCTAAACCTGATGTTTAACAGAAACTAATTCTCGATGGTCGTTATAAATTTTCGGAAGGGCCTATGAATGAGGCATTCATTCCTAGTTTAGGCGAAAAGGAATGGAGAAAGGATGACCAACGATTTTAAGTAAGAGACGGCATTTGAAGTAATGTCCGTAGTTAGAAAGTGGGGCCTAAGCGAGACCGAAACATTAAGTGGAAAAGGGAGAGATGTTTTTTTTACGTGCCAGAGAAATAGACACGGGCGAAGGTAGCACTGTGTGAACAGGCTACGAAAGGCCAGGAGAATCGACAAACAAGGGTTTTTATAGGCGTGCTGACGACACGCAAGAAGGGAGCTAATATTAGTTGCGTACTTCATAGGGGTCAGAGCTGGCCCTTGTCGAGGTGACAAGACCAGTTTGCTATTTTAAACCTAATTTTGGTACTTAGTGAAAAGTAACCGCTACACAGTTAAACGTAATACATCGACATACATAACGTTTACTTTTGAATATAGCAAAACTGCAATACGACGATGAAGCCGCGAATTTAGGCAAAATACATATAAACGGTTAAACATTATAAATCAACACTCATAACGTTTGAATGTAGAAAACTGCAATACGACGATGAAGCCGCGAATTTAGGCAAAATACATATAAATTGTTAAACATTTTAAATCAACACATATAACGTTTGAACGTAGAAAATTGCAATACAACGATGAAGCCGTGAATTTAGGCAAAATACATATAAACGGTTAAACATCCTAAATCAACACATAGCGTTCGAACGTAGAAAACTGCAATGAAGACGATGAAGCTGCGAATCCTGTAAGAATCATCGATATACAACATACGCAGCATTTGAACACACAAATGATAAATACAAGTGAAGTACGATTAAACATTGACAATATACAACATACATAGCATTTGAACACAAAATGACTCAATAATTACACAAGGAAAGAATAAGTTCATGAAGGTTTATAGGTGTGGCTATATCCTAGTTCACAATGAATTGCAAAGAAGTTCGAGATGAAGGTGAAAACTCAGTCCTATTTACCGTAATTCGCCCTTTGCCGGTTGTAGATTCTCTTAGGACTTTGTGTTGTGATTCTGAGAAGAAAATCGTGCACCGCTCTGAAGGTTGGTTTGCGAGACTGATGTGGTGGAGTCTCGGGACTCTTAATATGGGCAAAGAAATGCGTGTGTGTGTGTGTGTGTTAAAACACATGTTTTTCCTTAACCCCGGTGTCATACGGTCAAGTTATTCTGACCCCAGCTTCAGTGCGATCAAATCTGGAGTCCCCTTTTTGTGAGACAGAGATATACCAAACTACTATCAAAGAACATGAAAAATAAAGTTTTTAAAACTTCCAGACAGGCAAAAATCCCACATGTTGGAATTTTATAAAAACAGAATGGAAGTTGCAACAGCTTTTTGATAAACATAGTAAATTCAGGACGGCGAGACGACAACAGTCCTCTCGCTGACGGCGATCAGTAAACAACACATTTGTCTTTGTCCTTTGTTCCTTTGCTTCATCTTTCCCTTTCAGTGAGACGCCCACGAGCTGGGAGACACTACATTTTGGCGACGAGGGACGAGATCCGTCTTTTAAAAAAAACACAAAGGAATAACCACCTCAACACACGATGGCTAATTTCCTGCCTCCGTTTCCACCATTCCAGGTACACAACGGAGAAAGCACAACCGACGTCAGATGGCGAAAATGGCTCGAAAAGTTCGAGAATCTGCTGTGCGCCATGGACGTAGAAAACGAAAAAAGAAGACGGACCATGTTTCTCCACTGTGTCGGCGACGAAATCTTTGAGATCGTCGATAGCCTCACGGATGAAGAAAAGGGACTCGGAGCGACGCACACCTTTTCTCGTTTTCTACGTCCATACAAACCTATAAAACGGAAGTGAGTCCCCGGTCATGCGCCAGGCAAACCGGGGAAAATAAAGAAGACCGCTCGGAAGCGAGACTACAACACTTCTCTTGCTGACGGCGATCAGTAAGCATCACATTTGTCTTTGTCCTTTGTTCCTTTGCTTCATCTTTCCCTTTTAATGAGACATCCACGAGCTGGGAGACACTACAAATAGTAACACTAACATTCGAATAGGCAAGGGAATTCAAGAACCGGTTCTGCAAACTTGTTACTTTAGTAACTGATTTGCACGAACCGATATGAACCCCTTGAATCCCATCACTGCTTTTATCCTTCACAACCCAAAAGGAAACTCCTTGCATTGGCCCTCTTTCCAAGTGGTGACCTTCATTGTAAAATAATTGATTGAGAACCATAAGTAAAAT
The DNA here is from genome assembly GCA_006491835.1 of Architeuthis dux. Classification (NCBI taxonomy): domain Eukaryota; kingdom Metazoa; phylum Mollusca; class Cephalopoda; order Oegopsida; family Architeuthidae; genus Architeuthis; species Architeuthis dux. The sequence goes on from VCCN01000695.1 coordinate 14,126, forward strand.
AAAGTACAACATACATCTTAAGTTAAAGAATTATGCATCTTTTCTGGCTATCAAAAACTTTGATTGCTAAGTGTGGCATGGTATGCTCAGCTTCTTCACCATTCAAGAAACAAATTTTATGAGCAGGTTGAATTCTTAAACCATAAATATAGAAACAAAAATATCTCTAAGGACATTCATTACATTGGTAAAAATATATTGTATTTATTTTACCTGCTGCCAAATAATCTTTGATAGATGAAAACTTTTTAATCTTGTGAAAATTATCAAAAGCTTCTGTTTATACCAACAGCTAATCCTGCTAAAAAGATTTTAAAAAATTTTTTTAAATTATATTAAATTATTTTGCTTAAACATCAATTTGCTACAAATGTTAATGGAATCCTTCCCATCCAAATCAATAGCTTCAGACTAATTAAAGTCCGAATTTAAAACAAACAAGGTAGATTATGTTAAAAATCACATAGAAAACACAAACTTGATTGAGTTAATGTTCTCAAAAGATGAGAGAGGGTGAACTTCCAGAAATATGGAAAATGGCGAATGTCACACCTATATTTAAAAAGGGTGACAAAGCCGTAACTGGTAATTATAGACCGATGAGTTTGACCTCGCAAGATCTGTAAGGGTATATTGTGTGAGGAACAACATGGCTTTAGAGGGGGGAGATTTTGTCTAACGAATCTGCTTACTACACTCGAAGAGTGGACACAATTGTATGATGAGGGTGTTCCTTTTGATGCGTTATACCTAGATATCAAAAAAGCCTTGGAGGTGCGTAAGTAGTGGTGTGTCACAGGGGTCAGTGCTTGGACCAGTACTATTTTTAATATTTATTAATGATCTACCGAATACAATATCTATAAAACGTAAATGATCATACAACAATCTTAGTCATACATTCCTAACAGATGTTCATCCAAGATATTAATGAGGTAAATGTAGATTCAATTCATGTCTATCCCAGTTGATGTTGTTAGCTAATTTCAGATTGGTCAGTATGTGAATAATGGCTGAAGATATATGTTTTACTGTGAAATTTCATCACTTGATCTCATTGCTCTACTGAATATGCATAGGTATTTGAGTTTTCATTTATTTGTCTACAAAGTGGGGCAGCTAATTGCAAAATCGTTCAGATGGTAATACAAGCATGACATCCTGCATGTAGTTTATCTTTAGGCTGCTTATTAAGAAATTAATGTTAGCCAGTGAAAATCCAATATGGCAGCCATTTTTCAAGATGGCCACCGAATTATGGCTACTGAATGCAATTATCTTCAAATAATCAAAACAAACTGTCCAAAATTAGTATTTGAGGGGTCAATTCCTATATTTTGAAACACAGACATTTTATTTTCACAACATCTGAGTTTGTAGGATGGATGTATCTATTACTTTTAGGAGGTTTAATATATTTAAGTCTCAGTTGTCTAATATTTTACTTGATTCAGTTTTCATGGTAATTAGGCATCTGGATGCATCATTGTGTATTTATTGGACCTTGGAACTGGCACACACAGCTACAAAGTGCAGTGCAGCTCAAACTGATAGCATTCGGTCTTACATCTGCATTTCGTCAGCTGTTGGTAACACTTCGCAATGGGTTGGAGAGTCGTTCATCAAACCTTCCATCCCTCGCTATGTTTTGTTCACCCAGTCTCTAGGATTCAGATACTGTGGCCTACATATGGTTGCCTGACTCCATACACATTCTGCCTGGAAAGCAACACGTTTTGCATGTTGAAGGATGGCATCTTGATTTGGTGGAATAGAGTTTCATTGTTTCCTTGCAAACAATTCCAGTTGTTCCTCGTTAACTCCTACAGCTGCCATTTAGGACCGAATCCTTTGCATGCACACATATTCATGTATCTGCCTCTTCATGAGTACAAGGAGATATATTGTTTAGACACATTGCTTGATTGGACTGTGCATTGCCCCCTTTGGTCACAATGATTGTATTGTTTGTTTTGGAAATGAGAGAGCTCTGTTTTGTTGGTGTTGTTTCGCCGAAAGTTTGTGACAAGGCATTCACTAATGCTGGGACATCAATAACAATAGCATCTGCCGCTCGTTCAAAATCTGGCATCTTGACTTTGGATTCAAGGATCTCAGCCAGTTGAGATTTCTTGGTTACATGAAGCTGTCCATTGTCACTAACAGGCAGGGAATGGATTGTTTTCATGCTGAAATAATTCTATTTAGCCATACTCCCTTCTTTGACAAGAGATGAAAAGTTGAGAACAGATGGAAGTCTTCCTTCAGTGTCTTTTGAGTAGAGCTGCTTGAATGTGCTTCTATTTTGAAGAAGTTAACTTTGTTCTTAATTGGCTGGTAAAATGTGCATTGAAACTCAAATTCAAGCGCTTTCAAGAATGCATGACACTGACGTGCACCTTTCTCAGTGTGTGACACTGTCAGAATTGGCAATGTTCTTTGTGTCAAGGGTGAGAAGGTAATCTGATTCTTCCTGAAAAGGATTTCCAAACTCCTGTCTAACAGCGGTTAGCTTTTTTACTCAGCAAATACCTTTTTGATTTCTCATACTCCTGAACAATCCGGTTCACTTCAGGCCCAGCAACCATCCATTTTTTGAGTGCTGATAGATCAGTAAGGCCAATGGCTCCTCCACCACCCTTTATAACAATAATTTGCCTGTTCATGTGCATTCCACACCAGTCTTCCAGATTCAACAAATCAATTGGTTTCTTGACAGCTTCTTTATTGTATTCCTCACATGCTGCTATCAAGAGTTTCTAGAGACTGCAGGCTGTTATCTGGTGTGCCTTATGTGCCTTTGTGACACTAGAGACTGACAAGAACGAATCTACTGTACCTTGGGATGCAACACCAGACTCAACAAGAGCACCTGTCCACCCACCACCTTGAAGTAGTGTTCCTATGGACCTCAGGGCAGCTATCTTTTTATGTAGACCACCAAACATGAGGACAAACTTCTCTTCACCATAAAACTTTGGCCATTACCACTGAATCTGCTTAGCTACTGCATACATTGGCTGATCTGCAGTTATAACAAGTATGGGCTATGGATTAAGGAAATCCACTGTTTCCTTAATTTTTTACCATCACATGTTTTATTGTAGCCACAGAATGAGCTTCATCTTTAAGTAGAGACATCAAGAATGTGATGTTTACTTCAAAATGTGAATTTTTTTTATTCAATGTCAATGTACAGTCATTCATTTCTTCAGTGAATTTCACCTTTTTAAGCCATTCATATTCATGTGTCGCTTGAATAAAGTGAGTGTTGAGGAGACATCTGGATTAATATGAGGTCTAAGATTCCTTTCTGTGAAATGAGATGGCAGAATATTAGTGAATGGTTCGGGAAGCTCTGGTATTGTTTTTATCTTACCACTTTGAATTTGCAGTGGTGAGCATAACTGATCTTTGTTATCTGAGCTGGGGTGTTAGAAAACGGAAATTCTTGTCTCATGGAATGATGTCTGTGCTGCCGTGGAAGTTAGGTTATGGTGAATGTTGTCCATGGCAGTTGTTGCGAATAACCCTTTCCTTAAGATAGGAGGGCCTACTACATCGTCCCCTAGTTGTGCTGATATTTATAGCACTCTGACATATGAAATATTAAGACCATTGTCATGCGTTACGGGTTAGAATACTTCTAAATTTTATAAAAAGTCAATATTGCCCAATAGGGCTAATTAAGAGATTTACTCATCATATTTTTGTAATCGAGATCTATGCACACGTATACTCTTGTACTGAAAATGGCTGAAGGCTGGTCAGCAGGTGGTTTTATGAAGCTAGGTATATAGACAATATTTTGGGCCAATAAAAAAACTTAATAACCTTATGCAAGGTTCGGCCAAAAATGGCCTTTTGTCTGCCATACTATTCAGCAAAAACGTATTCAGAAAATCTTTATCCATTCTCAAGATACACTAAAAATGAGATAATCCTTGCTTATACGGATGTAAAATAATGTTGTTTGTCTGCTGTGTTTTGCTATCGTATTTTACATCCTTATAAGCAAGGATTACCAAACTTGCTTCAGAAGAAACACCATAATTCTCAAACTATATAAAACCAAATGCTGCATATGTAATACATCTTGAAATGATGGGCAATCCATTGGTGAAAACCCCATGTTTCTATCTTCATTAGTTTCTGAGTTATTAGGCTTCAAAAGGTGTGACGAACAGGACGGATCAGGCCGTTAAAAAACATCTATATGAATGTTATCGAATGGTGAAAACTGCATGATTCTATCTTCAATAGCTTGCGAGATATCGGGCAGTTCTGTGACCAATACATTTTATAAGAGCGACCTTGTCTATTGCTCCACAGGTTGATTTTCAAGTGGCTAATGTTATTTTTATATCAACTAACCTTTGATGAGTCCCGGCGCAAAATGTGGTGCTTGTATCACAAAATGAACAATTCGGCCAAAATTTGCAGTTAGCTGCCCCAATACAATATGTTGTATTTTCTTCCTTTAATACAATTTACATTTTCTTTATGCTACTTATTCATTACAGATTTATTTTACATCATATTTTTTTTTTTTAAATCAATTCTTGAAATAAAAATGTGACGTAACCAAACCATCGTAATTCAAGAAGTTAAGACGTTTTTAATATACCTCACAATGTAAGCGTAGAGTTATGGGGAACACAGATATACACTTGGATAAAAACAAAAATGTATCAAAGCTCAAGAAAACCATTCAGTGTCCATTTTTAAAGTCTTTTTTTTTTAATTTTAAATATCTTAACAGCTTTACATTATTCCATTATTCTTTTATTTTTAAATCAATTGGAAAGAAATAGTTTTATTACAGAAACAAATGTTGCCAAATGCTGTCAAAAATTCTGTAAACAACATTGCAGGTTTTGAACAGAGTTATAGGATTTGACAACTGAGTCCTACAGACAAAAGTAAATTTTCCTTCTCTGAATTGACTACCTGATAAAGAACTATATCAACCTGACATTTGGGTTGGTAACTCAGTATCAGTGAAAACACTGCAAAACCTTACAATGGTCTGTCTTTTATTTCAAAGTTATTTGTAGATTAGTAAAACTATACATTTTTTTTAATCTTCAGAGCACAGAGAATCTGAAAATCAATGTTGGCATTTGCGCAGACACCTGCATGGGCGGGGATTTTGAATTTTCAAAATGGCCACCATAAAATACATATTTTGCACTATTAGTCAGGTTCACTATGTATTTTTGTTCAGAGCTTTTTGTAGATTAGCAAAACTATGCATTTTTGGAATTTTCAAAAAAATAATGTTGAACACCCGCATGGACGCATTTTGGATTTTCAAAATGGCTGCTGTAAAATACACAATTTGCGCTATCCCGGCTTCTAGTCAAGCTAGAAACATAATTAAGTATGCTAATTATATCTTTTCTGGATCAGGGAATTCAATAAAGGCATCAAAAGGGTGCTCAGGATTATAGAAAATCAACAAACAAAAGGTATTTTAAAACCATTATTACATAATATATTTTGAAAGTCCAAAAGTTTAAAGTTATAGGTATGGATTGATAAAGCAAGAAAGTAGCCTTGTTAGATTTAGGTTGAACTATACGTTCTATAAACAGGATCTACTAGGTCTATATTGTTCAGGAATATGCTTTTACAGAGCTTCATCACTGTCCTCAGTGTCATTTTTGCCATTACAGCCTGCGTCGTTTTCATAGTCATTTCCACACAAACAAAGGTATTTGCAAGCCAAGTTGTGTCTCTTGCATGAACACCGCTGGGTTGTACAATGGGCTTTACACTGACACTTGACCAACTCTACAATGGCCTGTAGTGCAGGTGGAACCTTTGTGGTGGTATATAGTATCTCACCATGTTCATTCTGATAATAGCCATGTTTGAGTGGATCGAACAGATGTTGCCACATATGGCTTGGCAGGAGGCAACTTGCTGCTTTCTGCCAGATGTTTGCAAACAGATGCCACCTTAGATCAGGAATACTTGTTATATGGATACCTTTTGGTTCAGTACAACAAGCATACAAAGTTGACATTCTTCACACCCTGTGTTAGGTCGCTTCCTCTGTCTGTTTCATCAGTGCCGAGATGATGTTCCTGTCAACATTCATGGACTGTTGAAACCACTTGGTTTTAACTGCTCCAGTGAATGCGTGGAATGCGTGGTAACTCTGCTGCCTTGTCTCGTCCCAGCACAATCCGGATTGGCTCAATCTCCAAAGTACCTGATACCATACATATTGCAGTGTGTTTGCAGAGCTTGTCATAGTGTGCAACAGCCATAACCAAGACATCAGTATATTAGCTGAAGAAGACCATACATGCTTCAGGACAGCGCTGTGATGCAGTTGCTGCTAAGCAGATCATCAATGTATTAGCCTCCTCGTGGTTGTTATCTTCAAACTGCTTCCTGGGCTTCATTCACTGGCTTTGAGCAGATGGATCTGAGGTTTGGTTTTTCTGTGAAGTTTATATAGAGCCATGTACGTAAGGATGTGTGCACAAAGAGTTCTCTTGTAGTGGGTACACTTCAGGATTTGTCATGCGGTGGATCCATATACATTAGCCTCAATCCACGTATCATCTATCCAAGAATTTTCAAAGAACATACCTAGTGCACTCAGTGCAGCCATCACCGTGTGTAGCTCACCCAGCCTGGGAAGAACTGTTCTGTTTGTGTTATGATATGTGTTTCCGGACACCTGGGCGGAAATGTAAGTGAACCTAGTCACCCCAGGAAATGGGTATATTGCATCAGTGCTGTAAACAGGATGGGACCGGTGATTGACACCGTGTGATACCGCGTAGGCATGAGAGAGACCTATAAAGCAGACCCGAACAGCGTAGTCGTGGGAGCGGACAGAAATCTCGACACTCAAGGAAGAGACAGGCATCAGCGGATCCGAAAGGCACAAGACCGCTGTCCCTGTTGGGGACAGACTGGCGGTTCTTATCTCTCTCCCACTCTTCACTGTAATGTCCAGATATTTTTACAAGCAAGTCTTCGAGTTTCCTTTATAATGAAGTCCAGGACACCCCATGATACAACATTTGGATCATCCCTTGAATCCAAGAATTGCCATCTCGTATAAGGCTATGTCGTAGGTAATCACTATTGATGTTCTTCACCAACAACCAAGTTCTTCAACTGGGACTCTAGTAGAATCACAATCAGCATTGTAGACCACTTGTTTGCAACTTCTGGCAGCAGCTGTAGTGCACCAACTTGGGTCACGGATTGGCCAGATGACATGAGTGACTTGAATCCAGCCAAACTGCTCTGTTCTCCATTATCCTTTTCGCTAGACAGGGCAGACGCTATGATCTAGCTGAGGGTTGTCAGTTCATAAGCTGCCACAATCCCCGTGGTGTTGAGCTTGAATTCTTGTGCACTCCTGACCAATCCAGGTTTTGTTTAATTTTGGCTTGATCGGTACATGATATGGGGCAACTGATAGATTATGTGCCTCACTAAGTTCCAAACTGGTTGCGATGCCTTCACCTGGAGTATTGGCCTTCGCAAAGAACACAAGGATTCCTTTTTTGAGGAAGGGTGGGACATACAGGCCATCAAACCGTTTTGTGTTTTTCACCACATCATTGGCTACGACTATATGGTACACATTAGTTCTGTGAATGAAGAAAGTCTATTATGTAAGGTTGATATAATGACAGATATTAACAGATTAAAAATGCTACCAAAAGACGTACTTACACAGATCCAGTTTATTCATACATTTACAATGACCGCGGTCAACAACACACGTGTCTTCTCCAATCTCTTAAAAGCAATATGGCTGCTCATTTACCAGAACGTAAAACAGCGCCCCTTTACCGGAAGTTGATAAGCACGCTCTTGCCTAAGGGGAATAACTCAAAATACTTACTTCCCCGCTTTCCTGAGATGTGCATAGTCTTTATAATAAAATTGTTTTGTTTTGTCCCACTAAATATTTTTTTAAATAAACATATTTTTCATCAGATTGTCTTTTATGCTTTCTTCAGAGAAAGTAATTTCTTCTTGATCCATGAATTGATCACAAACACATTGTCTCAATCTGTTCACAGCATCTTTAAAGATGACATTCAAGTTCATCTATTTAGGTAGAAGTCGAACTTACATTTTATAGTATCAAGAATTACTACCGTGTGATAGGTAAGCACGCAGTTAAACAGTGATATTTCCTAGTTGCATTCTATGTATATTAATTCAGTTTTGGTCCGCCTCCAGACATTCAAATTTTCAAGTTGATACTCCTAACATAGATCCGCATCCTACTTTGCATGGTATCATGGTAATATGATTTTTAGTAACTATTACTAAAAGTAATGATGATGTTTGTATAGTGGACATAATTAAAATGATTATAAAGTAATAACACTACACATTGAGCATGAAGGAATAATTGTAATATAGCTCGAAATGTCAAATGTAGTAGTCATTTGTTCACCTTTGTTAAAATCTGTAAATTTGCATACCTTCTGTAATGATTTCTTTCAATGTTAACCTTCCAACGTATTTCACAAAATACAAAAGACTGCAACCTTAATCCCTACACTGTTTCCTCGGTCTCTCTACAAGCTACTGTAATCTGGCTACTTTAATATTATTGAGCTCCATGGCCACTGTGGGGTAAGAGATCATATAGGAAATGAG
>VCCN01000695.1:55722-89706 GCA_006491835.1 Architeuthis dux
AAAAAAAGCAAAGTTATTTCATGTTACTCATGCTAAACACATTAAAATCAACTCCATGGATTTTTTATACTTACAGAATGAAACAATTTATTAGGGTCAGATAGTTTCAAATTGGAATGGAAAAAGCTTGTTAATAAACTGATGCTCTAATATTAATTCAGATAAATTTACACAAATAAAGTCTTATAATCAGTTGAGCTATTAAAAACAGCTATTTTCTGTACTTTCTAAATTGGGGAAAATTTTCAGATTTCAATTAAAGAATATACAAATAGTATACACACTTATAAATATGAAATGTAAAGTAAAAACCTCAAAAAAGATAGAGTAATATGATTACCATCCTTTCTTTTGACTTAAACACTTTGTATTGAGTATTTTACTTGAATATGAAACAATATTCATATTGGGGTGGTAAGGGAGAATCGGTGGCTACTTTACCCTCTCACTTTTTGAAGATATTTTATTCATTTTGATAACTATTCAACTATTTTTGTTTTTCATGAACAAAAAAGACAATATAATTTGTTAAGATTAATATGAAAAACTATTGTTATTAGAAAACACTTTCATAACTGACTATTTTAAAGGTGGAAAAGTATTCAACTTTTCAACATTTGTGCTCTGTTGTGATCTAATTTTGATACCAAATGACACTTACCGTCAACCAGTTGTAGCCATCTATCTGATATGGCCGTAACACACCTCCAATTATCAGCAAAGGTTGAGAGATTGGGACCGGTTCACCATTTACTTTTCGGTTGTATAATGCGTTGGTGCTTTCATCTAAAGAGGGATCCTCCTACAAGAAAATTAACAAATAACATTTTGTAACTTACATCTTTCAACCCTGAAAGAGAAAATTTATAAAATGTAAGCACTTTTAAAAATATGTTTTGAGGATACTAATTTCTACTCATACAGGTTTTAACTTTTAATACATGTATTCAAACCGTATGAATACTAATCCTTCTAGTGTTTACTTTTTATAATCCAGCAGCCAGAAGTTCTAACAGTAGTAGTTAAATAATTAATGATGCAAAAACGTTAACAAGTGTTGTATGCTGGGGTGAATGTCGTGGACTTGGATAGAAAGGAAACTCGAAGACTTGTAAAAGGGGAGCTTGGTCTTATCCTCAACAAGTGCCGAGATTTCTGTCCGCCCTCAAGTTTTCTATTCGGGTCTGCTTCATAGGTTTATCTAACGCCTACGCAGGTGTCATTCACATCCTGTTTGTTCGACACCTACGCAATATACCTATTTCCTAAGGTGACCAGGGTTACATACATTTCTGCAAAGATGTCTGACCCTTTTCGTGGTAGGATATCATAACACAAGTGCTTCAACTCCCTTAATTTGAAATAGGCAAGGCAAAGGCATGTAGCTATCTTGAAAACAAACAATTAAATATTAATAAAGTATACTTAAAACCAGATCAGTCAAAACATACTGGCTTTAAAGGCTGAAAATATAAAAAATAAAAAGGACTAGCATTCTAAGGGAAATTATGAATCATGGCCACCCATATTGCTTTGTTGTTGGTGATCAATTAAAAAGTTGGGTATGTGATCACTAAACAATGTCTTAATTTTCAAAAAAAGTTTCTACCATGAACAGTTAGGGCTGGGCAAACTCCAAATACATAGATAGATACATATAAATGTCAAAACACATGAATAACCCAAACCTTTGGGAGTAGTGATTAATGATAAGAGAGCTTACTTTTTGGAATTACGCTGTCTGAAGATTAGGTTGTTTTTTTTCAACATTATAAAAGGAATTTCTGAAACCAATTTGCTTAACACTTTGCAAAATGCTTTCAATGTTTTAAATCCCTGGTTCTCAGACTTTTTGCCAGCATCCCCCTTTGACTTTGGACAAAACCTAGTCCCCAGACCTCTAAATTAGACATTCAGAAACCATATTCCAACTAGACATATTTTGATAAACTCAAATCTTACAAAAACTCTCGAAAAGGTAGTGTTAGTTGATTGCGAGATTGTTTACAAGGGCTTTATTCATGTGCTATCGAAAAGTTGAAGCTCAGTTGCTGCAAATCCTTTTGTATCACATTCCTCTCAGCCTTGGTAACTCCCTTCCCAGTAAATGTTTTTAAAGTGGGGAAAACCTCAAAATCACCTCTCAGTAATTTTACATGCCACAGCGAAAGCTTTCTTACAAAAGATGTACTGTCTATAATTGTTTTCTGCCTCCCTTGCAGCGACAAATTCTCATTTCTTCAGCTTTTCCAGTCCCCCCCACCCAAAAACATTATTTAAATGACACCACTAAGGAGAAAAAGCAGTTAATGTGGATTTTCTTTAAAGATGTTTGTAAGTATAAGACAATAAACTTCCAAGTTGTACAGTGTCCTTGCAAATAGTGCAAAACAACCCAAACCTTCTAAATACCATGTTGAGAAAATAACTAATTTAGTAAACTTGAAAACTACAGGAAGGAAAAGTTCCAGAATGAAGCTGAAGAATACTTACAAAATCTTCAGAAATGTTTTCAGGTTGATCAACATCTTCATTCACACTGCTCTCAGTCTCAGTTCCACAGCAGACTTTTGCATCATCAGAGAGTTTACTTTTCTTGCAATCCTTGAGAGAAAGAGAGAGAGAGAAAGGGAAAAATATAGTGTACATAAGCAAAAAAGGTTGTCTATTTGTAAACCTTTTCATTGTAACTACTTCAATTTTCAAAGCAAACAATAACAAATAAATTTGAAATTAACAGAAAAAAGGCCAGCAATGTAAATTATAATTTTTATAAACAGACTAACAAACATGATTAGCCAGAACTAACAGTCTACCACGTGGAATACTGGTTCTCAAGTAAAAGAAAATGTATTAGGTCCCATAATTGAGAGAATTTTTTTCTATAAAGATAAAAACTCAAAAACGGCATAGAATGAGTTTAATATGATAAATATAAATATATATATAAATAAAAACAACAACAAAAAAAAAACCCACCTACCAGCATCAACTTAACTCAGTTATTCAGTGCTTTCTCCAAATATTATGACCACAGTTGGTACAGTGTCATAAAACTAAGAAAAAAAACTGAATACCTTTTGTCAGAATCAAAATGTAAAATAGGTTTTTTTTAAATATAGACTGCTGAAAAAAAAAAAAAAGCTTAACAATTCTACAAATTTCTCAAATCAAACAGTGCAGTAAATGAATGAAAATACTCACAGGACTCTCAATAGAATCAGGTGATGGTCGTTTCTTTGTGGATAATGTAGAATGGGCGCCTAAAAAGTAAGAGAGAAAATAGTAAATTAAAGTTCAATAAGAAAACTAGAGATCTAAATATGTGAAAGTGTACGACATTATCAAAATACAAGGAAAACCCTGACAAATGATCCTAAAATGAACTGAAATATAATTGCAGTTAAATAAAAAAAAGAAGAAAAAAACTGAAAAAAAAAAAAAAAAAACCAACTGAAAAAGGAGAAAAAAAAGGGTTATGACACTGGCATCTTTTTTTATTTTATATATTGAACAACATTTAATAAGAGATTTTTCAAATTTATTTAGTCTAAAAGCGAGAAATAAATACTATATTGGTTACCTCCCTTCCATTAACTAGTTATTCTAGTTCTTCAGACACACCATAGAAATATATTTTGACTTACGCTGACAAACCAATTGTAAAAATGAAGTGTATTAGACAAAAACATTTCAGTAGACAATGAAAAAAACATTTTTGTTAATACTTTCAATGCTACTCGATTTTTACACTTATACTCTTTACTGAGCTACAATGAGATGGGGAAACTAGGTCATATAGTTACAAAAGGGAATGTATAGACAATGTTTGCCGTCTTTCATCTATTGCCTGCCCTTGAATATCACCCATATCCACTCCGCAGTTATCGCGGCTCGGTTATAACACGGTTGGCTTTCTTGGACCCCAACATCCCCGTTATAATGGGGGACGCCTGTAGGACATTTCTTTTCCAAATTTTAAAATTTACATAAAAAAAACTGGATTTTTACTATTATACAGATATACATTAAATATGTAATCAAGCAGGTATTTTTTGTATGTCTTCATAGGAAAAATACTAAATTGTAACCGTTCTCTCTAAAGAGCATTCAAAATTTGTTTTAAATACGGTACGGTGGTGATGGGAGTGGATAAGTGCTTCTTCTACATACTTGACGGGTCTTCATTTTCAGTTGTAAGTGTTCCATTAGATTGCTTGGTCTGAAGAAAAGAAAAAAGAAGCCTTATCAAAATTCAGAAAGGAAAAATAAATAAACATAAGTGTTATAAGAGACCAGTTTCTTTCTCAAGAGAATAATTTAAGTATTTTAATGTAATATACAATAGTTTTGGTAAAAGATAATAAGGTCGTTTTTTTTGCGAAGAGTCAGCGATTCAGATTTTTTAATCGACAACGGAGACATTATGTACTCATGTTGCTACAACTAGACTCAATCACTGCAAGAAGTATTGCATCACATGACCATAATTTAATAGAAATTTTATTATTTTCTTTAATTTATACAAAACAATGATAACTACAAACTTTCAAAAGTAAATATAAAAAACTTTTTGCAAGTAATTTTTGGTAATTTTGGTAATTTCAAATCCATAATAAATTATTTGCCCCCCTTCGTAAAAACAATTTTTTTTATTAAACTAACAAAAACCTTTTCTCCCCGTGTACCCATTCGTCAAACAATATTCTAGAAATACTAAACACAATGAATTTAGGAAAAAAAAAAAACTACTACTTTTTATCGTAACTCTCATTATCAAGACGACATCATGTGATGGTTTTACATCCAAAAATGAGGCAAAAATGATATAAAACATCCAAATTTTCCTGTAATGTAAAAATATGCATTTTTAATTAAAATATAGCTTTTATTTTAGCAGTATATTTCTATCGGCTGATACAAAAAAGGAAGCCATTTTTATTTAATTTATTTAGTTGAACAGGAAGTGATGTTAAATTCTCGCTTCTCATCGGCTACGACTGAGTCATAGAAAATAGAATTGTTTCTATTCTTACGATTGAGTCGCTGACCATTTTTCATGTCATAAGCATGCTCACGTAACAGTCGGTAGGCAACAAATCCTTGTGACTGGATTGAAAGAATAACTGACTCACCGAAATACAGTTGGCAATGGAATGAAAGTGTGATCTGTAGTTTGTAGTTATCATAGCTTTAGCGCTCCACAGAAAAGATTTTAAAATCATAACTTTTCCGTAGTTGATTTTTGGAACATGTAATAATTAGGGTTTCATTAAGTAAAATTGTCCCCATGGTTTTTACCTACCAATTTTAATTTCTCTTCCCTTCTCCGATCTTGCCTGGCTTTGATTTGGCTCATCAATTTTTTGTTTTTTGCTTCCTCTTCTTCCTGCCTTTTCATTCGTTGAAGCAAGTATTGGGTGTAGGCGTTACATTTTTCTAGTAGAACTTGTAGTCGTTGGTACCTCACCTTGCGAGACATTTCATTCATGTTTTTCCAGTACTAACAATAAGAAATAACCTTTATCAAGAAAATTATTTATTATAATAGGATAATAATTAGCATTAATATTCTGTAGGATATCGACTTGAGGATGTAAAAAGAAATGCAAGAACAAAACCAACTTAATTCACAGAGAATGGTTGACTATTGGAACTTTCAAGAGATCTCATTTGCTTATTATTGAACAGTATCGTAAAAATGTTCTTGTTTGCGATAATTATTTTTCCCTCTAAGATGAAATATAATGAATTACATGAGCATCAAAAACTGTAGCACTCAGTCAATGCAATCACCATGTAATTATCAGTAGAGAGAAAATTGGACAAGATTTATTAGGCAAAATGAATTTATAAGTTTCTCCATTCAACTAGTTCACTGACCAACCTCCTAGACTATATCTTTTTGAGGGTATCAATTGCTATAAAGTTGTCAATTCTAATGGGGAGAGAAAAAGAATATAATGGTAATATATGTTCATAATACTGTAATGTTAAGTCTGACTTTACATTTACGAACATGGAATAATTTAGGATTGAAAAGCTGTACTAACAATTCCATGCTCAAGAAACCCCAAATTAACAGAAAAAGGTAAGAATCGGCTAATTAAAAATTCAATTCACAAAAACAAACTAGAGTGCGTATCCAATATAAATAGGATTCTTTTTTTGCCCAGCAAAATGTAAAGATTATTTCATGCGAGGCACTGAACTCACTTTTGAATTCATGATTTAGAGGATTAGTTAAACCTTGATAATTTAACAAAGATCTCATCTTCAAAACTAGAGAAACCATGCTGCATGTCACATCTTTGAAACACCCTCCACAAAAATCTAAACAAAGTTAAGTTCTGCTGATCATAAGCATAGACAGAACTTGCTAGAGGGAGGGAGGGAAGCTATAATGCTTGAGCATCATAGCAATACCATGACCAAAGAGTAACAGAATAGAATGAAAGAGAAAATAAAGTAAAAAAGTTTTAAAAAGACGACAAACCTCTTCTTGTTCATTTTTCAATTTCTCTTCAGCCTCAATTGAGTTTTGCTGTAATTGCTGCTCTTCTTGCAGCATATCACTTGTAATTAGTTTTTCGGAAGTGGATTTACTTGGATCCTACAAATAAATAAAGGATTTGGACTAGTAAATAAAATTTCAAAGGAATATTCATTTCATAATAACAAGGTTGCTGTTTGTGGCACTACTAAAGATTATGTTAATCATCTGAAAAGTCCTGGAAATTTTTCAAACATTTATTTTTCTAAATAAACCTAGTTCATTGATTTCATTACAACAAGAGAAAAATATGGTAAAATAATGAAGAATTATTTCTTTATGTGCCTTGGGATACATATGAATCTATATCCCTGCACTCTGTCCCATCGCTATATATCTTGAAAAAATATGTCTTATTGCTGGCATGCCAAGATGGTTGAATATGCCGAACTATAAGTCAAATGGTTTACAAGGCTATTTGCAGGACTGCAACTCAAGCCCCATAACTGTCCATATATCAAACTTCAGTCCCAAAGTCATAAGACAAGCACAATTGGATGCAGTGTAATATTTGCACTTTTTAAAAAAATTAAATGTCAGTCTTATAAACCAGCATATACGCTATGTTATCACCCAGGCAGCAGTAACAGTAAAAAGCTGTTACACCTATTGTCAACTTTGATATAGTTCTATAGTTTTTAGTTTTTGGTGACTTTTTCAAAGTAAATTGAGGTGCTAATTCAGTCTATATTTGCCAGATGAGCCATTCATATCAAAAAAGGAAAATCTTCACATTCTCCCTTTATTATTTCCGACTTCCCAAGTAGTCGGTTTCTGAAAATAATGTTTGAGAAGTATACATTATATACAGTATATTATGCAACATTATACTTACCACCTTTTCTGTTTCTTCCATTTCAGATGTAGTTGCAGTATTATTTTTCATTTCTGTCTGTGAAACTGAATTTATCAGGTTATCTGCATTATCTTTCATAACATGGGTCCCATTTATGACAGTTTCTCCTATATTGGATTAAACAAGGAGACATAAAAGAAAAAAGATTTTAAGACAAATTTTAATGTTTACAATAAGCTAGAAATTCACTTCCTTGTAAGGAAAAAACACATTGCAATGAATTTGAAAATATACTGACATTAAACCTTGTTTTTTCTTAAGATGAGATTGAGGAAAAAAATGGAACTTATAAGAACACAAAATTTATGTATATTTGGCGTCAAACTTGTTAGAACTTCACTTTGTGATGAACTGGTGACCCTATTACATCTCAATCTCTTCAGAAGAAAAATAAATCAGCAAAATGTTTCTCGATAAAAAGGCCCAAAAGTGCGTGCATTGACCGATAGAGAAACTCAACATTTACTCCAACTTAACAGTGACTTCAAACCATTTCTGACTGTGGGAATATGGGGAAAAAAATCTGTGCAAACCCAGACAGAAACGTGAAATCCCTAATACAGTCGATAGAGGACAAATGCCACCTCTTCGGCCTATTTGTTATAATATCTTGTATTGCTAATGGCTGTGGATTAATAACAAAACTGTTGGCAGGGTTAACTTGTGCTTTTTTACAAGGGTGTAGCCATTTTCTTAATACATTCAGGAAGTCAGTTATACAGGATGTGGGTTAAGGGAGCATTCACTGAATAGGCAATCGATGAAGGAGCAGTCAGTCACGTGCGACCTGATAACATCTCCCTTTCTTTAATTAAGCTGAAAAAGAATTTGTTTACTAAATCAATACAAAGCTATAGTATTCTTGCATTTAGTATTGTAGAAAATCAAATTGTGAGGAAAATGCAGTTTTGGTATCTATAAATTGCATAGTTATATTAAACTAGTGGGAGGGGGGTAGTGAATAGTGATTACGCAAGCAATAATAATCTTGAATAGTGTCCTTAAAGCAAAAATCATGCATAATTCAAAATCACTAAAAACACTGGACTGGCTCAAAAAAAAAAAAAAAAAAAAAAAAAAAAATGGTTTTAACATTTTTACAAATAATAAATACAAAAATACAAATGAATACTTCATACAGTTTAAAGATGCATCCTTAATAAGAGAAGACATTAGAAAAAGAACTGTGAAATATCCGAGGAAACAAATATGCATGGATTCAACAGTCAGCTCGATCAGCAATTCGGGTTTTGGTCCATTGGGTTCTGAGATTGAGAAAGACCTTTTTTTGAATTGTGTGTGCTTCGAGTTCAAGTTACAATTTTTCTGTGAAAAACACTACAAACTCTACAGTAAGCCCACCAAACTGACAGATGTCCATTTTTCATAAAGATGGAACTATTTTTATATGCATGGTGATACACAACTCTGAGCACAAGTTTGAAAAACATCACCATGAAAATCTCAGCTTTTCAAATGCCGAAAAAATGCACCTGTCGTTGAAATAATGACATAATTTAAAGAGACGTTGATTGATTGATTGTTTCATTTAACGACACATCGACCCTGTTAAAGAGACGTGGAAAAGAGACGTGGAATAAAGACTACTAATCACAAAAGAGGAAAGATTATGTTTTGTTTGCATACTAATTTTTCAAAATAGCTCTTGCAGGTTTAAATTGGAAGGAAATTTCACTATTTGGCCACTTTCACAGTGTAAATGGTGAGGTTTCGGATACCTAGTATAAATGAAAAGAATTCAGAAAAAAAAAAGAAAAAAAAAAGGCCAAATGTCCCCTCAGTATGGTATTTAGTAGGTATTTCTGCGCACTTTGGACACCCCATTTTAAAACCTAACTTAAAATGTTAAAACTATCTGTCAACGCCTTCTGTTTGCCGCAGAACTTATATGTTCATTGGCTTGACTTAGTAATGTAAAAAGATCGGACAGATCTATTGAAAATAAATAAAATTTTTAAGATGAGTGTTTTTTTTGTTTTTTTTAAACACAATGAAAAAATGTTTCCTGAAATCTTGAATACAAACTGATTTTTTTAAAAATTCATCCTTTATTCGATAAGTAATGAAAATTTTATTAAAATCAAATCAGTAGTTGCTGTATAATAAATTTTTTAAATCTAGATGTTTTTTTGATCGTTGAAAGGGGAGAAAATTTACTACTAATTAGTACAGAAAATCTTTTGTTTACTTTTTCGTGCACACAAATAATTTTTATCTCATATTTCGCCAATCCTTCAACTTACTAAAGTTTTATATGATTTTGATGTTTATTTATATCAAGGTGCCAATTCTCCATATTCTGTGCAGAAATACCTAGGTATTAGTAACTAATTTTGTGATTTTATAGTAAAATGAACAATGTAATTTTAAAAATTTTTGAAATACTGTAAATTTTTTACCAAAAAATATTTTCCTAAATTGAGGATTTGAGATGAATTTGTACTTTATAAAATATTAAAACCTGATAATTAGCACATTTCTTAGAATTTTAATTCGTTTTTTTTTTGTTAATTGAGGTGCTTGAAAGCTTAAAAAATAAAAAGGCTACAAACAATGACGACATGTAAAATGACTTCACTGTTAACAAACAAAACTTATCAGATAACTAAATAATGCAGCATAATAATTATTTTGTCAGTAAAACAATCTAATTTTTTATACATACATAACCACATTTGGTTTCATTTCTATTGACATCTGATCTATAACTAAACCTAATTGATAACAATTGCTTTTTACTTTCACAATGAAATATGACCATTTTATTACAGCATATATCTGATAAGAGGTTTTCTGGAAGTAGGGATTTGATTCAGCTCAGAAAAATAAAAAAAAGTAATGAAAGAAGTTCAGGACTTTAGAAGTTTGACAGACGTGTCAATAGTAAAACAAAGTTTAAAATGCCACTAATAAGAAATATACTGACCATTCAAATGGTTATCCATGTGGGCACTTTCAGATGGTTCTACAGCAGTGTTGTGTGCTTTGGTTGGAGAAGGTTTTTTTTTCATTTCTGCTTTCACAAGAACATCTGACATTCTGAGCTTTAAAGAATCTACATCAGCACACTCAGAATTGTTTGAGGATCCTAATATATCTTGGTTAGTCTCACCATTGGCAGGAGGAACAGTAGTTGGGGAAAGGGAATTGGTGGGTGGAGGAGTTTCTGGGTTGATTCTAGAGCCCATTTTCTTAATTTGCCTGAAACAAAAAAAAACTTTTTTTACGTTCAAGTTTTTTAGCTGTAAATATTTGATACTTTTATAAATAATTTTAAGGAATATTTGAATATAAAATTTATATTATAAAACTTTTGAACACTGGCGCATTTAATCAGCTGATATTTAAAAAAAAAAACAATGAACTAGTATTACTAATTTTGGAGTACTATTTGCCTTCATCTTAATTCATTGGTTGTTAGTAGACATATGACATACCATAAGATTAAGCATGGTAGCAGAGGTGGAAAAAGGGGACATACTGTCTCCTCTTGAATAAGATCAAAAAAACACTTTCATGAACTCATGAAACAATTGCTAAAGAGGTTTGAAATTCCAAGATGAAGCATAGTCATTATTTCATGAATTATTTGTTTTTGCCACATTTCAGCTGATATGTCTTTTGCACCACTCCCTCATATCTTTTTACAAACTCATATATTATCATCTGATGCACTTTTCAGTGTATTTCCAAATGTTATTTTGATCTCATTCCAGAGGAGATAATATGCCTCTTTTTTTTCTCCAACCTCTGCTTAATTTTATGGTCTATAACAGATGTTTTTTTGATGTTCTTCAAGTTGAATCTTTAGAGGATGTCTAGTTCCTCCACAGTTATACAAGTATAGCTTGATTAGTGTGGTTAATTTGTTCTAAAATTTTCCATACTGTTCAAGGTCTTATAATTTAATGTGTCCCTTTTCCCCAGCTTATACTTAGTTGCATTAATTTGTACAGCAATACTTCAACCCTACTACATTAAAACCTGTACTATTCATGTCTGCCAATTCTAAGGGTAGCAAATCTTTTTTTAATGTAAATCTATTTAATGTTTTTATGCACGCCAGAAAGCAACTATAGAATCCGGACACCAAAACTGCTAGAATCAAAGGTGCAAATTTTCAGATGACAGTGTATGAGACGTTGTGTCACGTTGGGGTGTTAATATTGATAGATTGTTTATATGGAAATCTTTTTTTTTTACTACACAAAATAGGTAGTTTTAATTTAATCAAAACACGGATCTCCTACACCTGAGCATGTGCCGATTCCAATACCTTTCAATTGTTTTTGTGTGTACTTCAGTATCAACAAAACAAAGCAAATGATTCAGTTTTGTGAGTGATTTTAAAATTGTGACACTCACACAATGTTAAATCTGTGCATAAATAAAAAGAAATGAGAGAATTCATGAAAGAACATGAAGGAACTGTATATATGATTTGATTTAACGTGACGTGACAAACAGTGAAGAGTTTACTCCCCTAAATTAGGTGTGGTTTGTTCTTATAGTAAAAAAAAAACAACAAAAAAACGACTTGAACTGGAGTTTGACAAAAATTCTGGTGAAGATTTGGGTAAAAACACTGAACATCTGTGAAAAGTCTGTAGAAGATGTTGACACGGCGTCGTATATCGTGTCATCTGAGAATTTGCACCTCAAATCAATTTTGGTGTGCACAATAATATTACCTTATATACGGTTATACTTTTTATGTCTGCCAGTTACACCAATTGTAAGGGAAACAACTATATAAGATGTTTTTATGCACGCCAGGTGTAAATAGAAATTTAAAGTTTATTTTGTAATAAAATGTAGAATAAAAATATCAATTTTCAGATGTCAACTTTATACGGTTAAACAAAAAGGTAATGATTCGGTTTAGCTAATCTGATAGACATAAATAAGGGTAAAATTTAGTAAATAGCCAGCCAGCCAGCCAAATATTGAAAAATGGAGAACCTATGTTGACAGTTTCTAATGTTTATTTCGTTGAAAATTACTACGTACACTAGAAAAGTGTTTTGAAGAATAAATGTGAGTGTTGTATAAAGAAATAAACACGAACAAATTGTATGTGGTATTGTAGTGATTTTCAAAGTGACCATAACGGCCAGTACATAAAAAATAAACAAATTTAATAAGTAAAAAGTGATGTTTTTTTCTCAACATCATTTATAGTAGTCAAAAATTTTTTTTTTATTGTTTCCAAGTTGAACAAAAATAATTTATATAATTTCATTAAGTTTAGGAATACAAAATTTACAATAAATGTAGACAACTTTTCACAAAGCTCTTAAGCTCACACGAAAAGATTTAAAATATAAAACAAACGCAGATTCTGAGATTGACTAGCCATTTAGCTACGAGCCTCTTTCCTGTCAATATAGGCTCACAACAACGTCCGCGTGTTTACTATATAAAGAAACGCAATTAACACCCATTGCTCTTCCTATCACCTGGAAGTCTGTGTATTCCCACTTCCTCTCTCTCAACAGTTCATTATTGTGTGTGTGCAACCAATGTTTTGCATTATTGATATTCTGTAACATGAATGTTCCTTTATTTGCCTAATTACGTTCTTTTATTCTTAATTAAATGATTATACCTTTGTTGAAAATATGTCTGGTACAAACAAAAATACATACACTTCATTCAAATGGTGACCCAAACTACTCAATTTCTACAAAGAAATATATGTTGGAGAATTCATCTTCCAAGGCCAAACCGTTAAGTACAGTACTCATTTTTGTGCCCGGCCTTTTTTCAGCTGCTGCTGAAAAATAGCTTATTTGCAGAGCGAGTAGATACTTGGTATCGTTTTTAGAGAAGAGTGGAGGGTAAGAGGTAGAACAGTGGTTAGTTTGGAGAGGGGTTGAGAGAAAGAGGAAACTGTTGGGCGATCGTTACGTTACCTTTTCAGCGTTAAATTCGAAACATAAGCGGCATAAACTATTTTTCAGTGGCGAAACTATCAACACGATAATGAAAAGTTTGCTGCTTTCATTACATATATACTGTAAACCCCACACTAAACCTAATGTATATCCTTTGTAATTCAAATACAATTTTAAAAATAAAAAATTCACAGATTAGATTTTTAAAAAGTGAAAAATCTGATCAGAGATAATTTCAATATTTGTGAATAAAAAAGAAGCCGTTCTGAGGTCCCCAGGCAAAAGACAAACAGTGCAGCAAAATCAAACACGGAAATGTTTTTAATTTAAGCGGAAAAGCTAACAATTGCTCAATGTTTTTTCTGAGATCGTATAAAAATGTTTTTTTTTTTAAATCATCTAGATTTCACAAAAAAACCCACACAAATGTTCTGTGTATACAAATGTAATACTGGAAAAGATTTTCAGCAAATTAGTTTTTGAAAATCAACCCCCAAAATGTTTTCTGTGGAAAGGGGTGATTCGATTTATAATTTTGTGTTAGCCTTTTTGTTTATTTTCTGAAATCGTAACATATTTAGACAAGTGCATTTATGGTTTAACCCAAAATAATTGCTACAAAAGGTTTCTCAGCAGTTTTTTGTAGTATCAGGTGTGCATAACAGACTAAAACCTACCAGTCTGACCACTAGAAAGGTGTAATTTTCAAGATGGACACCAAATCCTTAAAACACCCATTACTCCATTATTAATCCTCGACAGGTTTTTCTAATGATTTTCTGGAGTACCAAGTGTGCTCAATAACATACTTAAAGTCTACCATAGTATGACCACAGGAACTGTCATTTTCAAGATGGTCGCCAAATCCTTAAAATGCCCATTTAGTAGTTGGACGCCCCAAAAATTGGAACAAACGGATTCTCAAATTGTTAAAATGCCCATTATTCATCCTAGACAAGTAATTTTGATGCTTAAACCCATGTTTTGGGGATCTAGGAATCCAATTAGCATATTTAAATTACAGTGAAGTGATTACAAACCGCATTTATTTATGAAAAATACATTTGATCTGTCTCAGATTTAATAATAGTCATTATCTTCATACTGTAAAAGTTGATTATGTGGATTCTCACAATTTTGGACATGGCACAGTGGGTGTGCACGGTAGTTTGTATCCTCTGCAACTACACCTTGGTGTTCAGTAGGTAGCTGTGCAATTGCAGAGGATCATACGTAGCAGGCTTTCTGAGGCAACAGTTCTGGCATTTTTAATGAGTTGCGCCGCCGTTTCAATAATCGCCTGCAATTCTTTGTCCTTTGCTTGAATTTTGAAATAAGATCTCAGTATCTATATCTTTTCCCTCATTGTCACGGACAACCCATCCTTTAGCAAAATGAACATTTACCCATACTGTTCTTTCAATTTTCCCTTGAGGTATTGATCTCCAAATGGTACAGAATCTGTATTTGTCAGAAATTCCTTCATTTTATCTCATAAAAATGTGAAATTGTCAACTGTTCTTGTAATTACTTCACTATAAATTTAAATATGCTAAATTACTTGTCTAGAATGAATAATGAATGGGTAATGGGCATTTAATGATTTGGCAGCCACCTTGAAAATTATATCTTCCCAATGGCCAGACTGGTAGACTTTTGATATTATTAAGCACACCTGATACTACAGAAAACCGTTGGAAAAACTTGTCTAGGATGAATTATGAATGAGTAATGGGCATTTTAAGGATGCCAAGGCCATCTTGAAAATTATACCTTTCCAGTGGTCAGAATGGTAGACTTTTAGTATGTTATTGAGCACACCTGATACAAAAAAAACCATTGGGGAAACTTGTCTAGGATGAATAATGGAACGAGTAATGGGCATTTTAAGGATTTGGCTGCCATTTTGGACGGCATCTTGAAAATTACACCTTTGCAGTGGTCAGACTATGGTAGAGTTTTGATATATTATAAAGCACACCTGATAGGCTAATACCACAAAAAACCGTTAAGAAACCTTTCGTAACAATTTTGGGGGATACGGTCGGTCCCCCCCCCATAAATGCAATATACTACAACATTAAGGAAACTGGCACTATCCTAGTTTCGTGGTCCAGCCTTTTGCGGCATTTAAAGATCAAGGTGTATCATCTGTTCTTCTCACTTCAACGAAACATTATCTTCGTTTTCAATTTTAAACATTATGGTTGTATTTTAATTCATGAATTTTGATTTAATTGATGGAGGTGAGAATGGTTAGCTCTACATCGTGAAAATCCACGCTGACTTCGACAAAGTTAAAAATGAGTTATGTAAGTTAAGGACTTTTCACAGCGTGAAAAATGCTATGTCAAAGGGTTTAGTTGAAGAAAATTAATATCTTTTGGTTTTTGTCAATGAAAAAAATTTCAAAATTAAAATACAATCATGATGGTAACGTTTAAAACTGAGAAATGGAATGAAGGAAGTTCACAATTCAGTTACGACAATAAATATAATTCATAACTTTTGTTTTTGTCAATTGAAACAAAATTTCCAAGTTAAAATTCATGAAGAAAACTATTAAAATGGAAAACGGGCAGTTAAATGCGGTTTCGTTGACGTGAGAAGAATCACACTTTGATCTTTAACTTAAAAACAACATTCACCACATCCTCCTGTAGTTTACTCAAATCAGTTTTGGAAATGGTAAGAATAAAAATGTAATTATGTATCTTTTTGTAAGAGGAAAAAAAATGAACCGGTTGAACCCGTAGCAAAAAACTTATTCGTTAACAAGCAAGACTCATTTAACAACTGAATTAAAACTATGTTTCTAAAAGTCAAAACCAATTGTTTTTACTGCCGTTCATCAAAATGAAAGAAAATGAGCATTTTTTTGTTTGTTTAAACATTTGCTAACTCGTTTGGTGGGCTTTGTGTGCTGTCAATTGAAATGTTATAATCTCTTTTGTTTAACGTCGCGGCTGTTGAACTTTTCTTTTGTGCACTTAGAAATGCTACGGAGATAAATCATCATTTTACTAATTGCCAAAACAATTATTTTCAAATGTAAACGCTGTAAATTTAAGAGCTATCGAAATATCAAGTCCGGAAACTGACCAAATTGGCGAGGCTTAAAATTAATGGACTTGAAGTCATTACTGAATAATACGCATCTTCAACGAAGTAGTAGACCGCATCTTAGAGTAATTCACAGCATCGGTATTAATTGCAGGGTTATAGAGAAATTTTAGACAGAACTTTAAGTTATCTTCAATATGTTATTCATCGTAAAGCAAGGTTTTCACCAGAGTACCAAAAAGCTACTTTTAATTTTTAAGAACTGGTGTTGTCAGGAATTCTTTGCTTAGCGGAATTGTCCGACTGAAAAGTGAAAAAGTAACAATTAAGGTAAAGTAAAAACAAATCCTCAATTAGAATAAGAAGAGCAAGGAGATCCTATCATAATGTAAAGTAATTCTGTAAAAATCAATCTTCTTGAAATGATTCTTACAACCAAATCGTTAACAAATTTACATTAATTAGAATAAAAATTATTCCGCAACCATACTGTTCAAATTAGTCTCAACGTGTTTAAGTTTTAACGTAACTGTTTTTAACTGATCGATTCATTCATAAAAAGGTCCTTTGATTGTTTGAGGGGGGTGGTCAAAAATTAAAAAAATAACTTACATTATGTTGACGTTAGGAGTTATAAAAATGAGGGGATTAAATTGAATGAACAGATAGATGATGCATCTGCAAAAGAAACTGTAGATATGTTGCGTGGTAACAATTTTGGAGTCACAACCAAGCAAGACACAGCCTCACAACAGCAGTTGTCACATAAAAATCTCACATGGGCACCCACGCTTATTTTTTCGCGCCAAACATTGAGGAGGAGGATAGAATAGTCTATTGACAACGGTGAACGACCAACACTTGTCTCTAAAAAATAAAAATACACACCAGGTCCAATGAGTTTAAAATTAAAATAATGAAATATTTTTGTTTATATTATATCAAGAACTATATTTTATTCGTAAGCTACTAAAAGCCTTTTAGTAAAAGATGTTCTTTATACTTAAAAGGGAAGTTTTAAGGAAAGGAAAATAGTCAAAACTTTAACAATCAATCAGTTTTCTAAATTTCAACGTCTTCAGAGTTGAGATGTTCCTGCTGCAATTAAATAGTGCAAATATTATTATTAAAATTGGACAGTCAACCTAAAGTTTCAATTGAATCCGCCGGTAGATCCTAGAGTATTCTCCAACTGACTCTAGCTTATTGATTGCTTTTCAATTTTCTTAGATTTCGTTTTGAAAGGACCTGCAGAATTGGATTGTCTCTGGTTTCTATTGTATAGTTTCAGTACTTTTAATTTTAACCGCCCACACACTTTTTAGGAAAGCAAAAGAACATTCGTGCCTAGACATTTCGCCCAAATTATTTTTTGATGACGGATGCAGTGTTGCCAACTCAAAAAATATTTTCGCGCTAGTTTGACTGCCAAAAAGCGCTAAATATTTTTAAATAGTCAAAAACCATCAAAAAGAGGCTAAAAAAAGAAAAAGGGCAGAAAATGGCCAAAATGTTTTAGGCGCAAACGCGCTAATTTAGTGCTTTTTGCACTGCCAAAATAACAAAGGCTCTGAATTTAGCGCGAAACGCGCTAAATCGGCAACACTTGACGGATGTTTCGCCGGAAAAACTTTTGTCGTAAGGATATTTTTTATTTATTTTGGGTTTTACTTATGAATCAGCATGTTTATTGTCTCAAAATATTTATATTTCTTAGTGCAAAAAAAAACTTACTTGATTTAAAGTAAATTTTATGTTATTTTTAAAATTTTATTTTAGTTTTCTTTTCGCCGACGGACGTTGTTGTCTTTCCATTGACTATTTAAAAGTAAACAAACAAAACAATGAAATTTCCCAAAAATAATTTTATTTTACATCTCAGTGGAAGAACAGAATGATAATATCAAACAAATACCATAAAATAAAATTTTACGAATGATTAGAAATATTCAGCAGGAAATCGACACCCTAGTATTTTAAAAACATAATTAATTAACAATTTTAAAAGAGCGTTCTTAAGTTTTTTCTTGGTTTCGTTAGATTGAAAAAAACCCAAATCATTGTCTAAAGAAACGAAAAACAAATTTCATTAATTAATTAAATAAAATTGGACTGTTTCAAAGTCATAATATTAAGTCATAATAATAATATTTTATATTAAAGTTTGCTTTCCTGATTTTTTATCATTCCTATAGGTTCTGGTTATATAGTCATAGATTATTTAAACTTAATCGTATGTTGATTCATTAGAATAAAAAATCAGATTTTTATTTTATTTAAATTAATATTTCATTAAAAAAATTGAAAACAGGTCTGGTTAGTCACTCAATAGAAACTGCCATGTGACAGCATGCTGTGTTGGGGTAATCAATTAAAAAATTGGATAAAGGGGTGATCAATGAATAAATCACTTTGTGGTGACCAAAGCGGAGTTGTCTCCCGTAAGTGGAACTCCACAAACACGATAAGCTAAACCCTTGCCCCTCATGTGCAGGTAGCCAATCAGTTGGCCATCATGTAAAGACGTATCCGAATTTTGCTCGCCTTTTTCCACCCTGAATCTCGGGCCACGTGGCTGGGAGCCAGAACCCATATTTTCCTAACAAGCCAATAATTCGATCCAAACTGTAAGCAAGACACTTTATACACATGCATACATTATCATCATGAAAGACCTTTTAGCCCAAAACATTTTATTTACACGATCGCAAACCTACACTAAAACAAATATACCAGAACAAAGGACTTTTCTATATTTACACACATATACACGGACAATGGACCTTTACATACACACACATGCACACATAAACATTTAATTAAATTTACACCCTTGATTATATATTTGTCTCTTTCAAGGATCGTCTCTTATATTTGTCTTTCATTGCTGTTTCCTTTTTCTACCATTGATTGTATTTAAATGGAGTCAATTCAAATTTTAACTCACTTTTGAAAAACTTTACTATGGAGAAATCTCAAGCATCAAGCCCGCGTACCACAAAACCTCCTTCACAGAAGACCAAATTCTCATCAATAGATTCAGCTTCTTTCCCTCCACAAAATCTTCTGGGAGCCGGCAACACAACCTCCATAACTTCTCTCGCCTTTTGTTGTGCTGTGATCACTACCAAAAGTATGAATTTTCAAAAAACAAGTGTGAACACTGCCAGACATAAACTATGGGACCAATTTAGCATAAATTTATATTGTAAATTGAATCCCCCACTAACCTATTATGGAGGGGAATTTTAAAAAAACGTTCAAAGTGTTTTTCAGATGATTGAACACGTTGTTGTTTGCCTTGTTAACACAACGTTTCGGCCAATCCATTCTATGACCTTCTTCAGGCGTACTATCCGAATATGATGGTGGTGAACAGAATTCTTTTCTCTCTAATGGTGGCAACACTTATAACATAGGATTCGTGTGTTTTCCTCTCCTTTCCTTGTTAGGCCTGGATTTCTATACCTTGTCTCATAGTGGAAGCCACATTGGGTTGAACTCTGCACTTGTCTGACTTATACACTCAGCTGATATGTTGATGTATGCTGCTTCTTTGATTTTTCTCAGTTTCCGAGAGGGAAGAAGCCTGGATTATAGACAGGGAACACTGTTGGAAACTGAGAAAAATCAAAGAAGCATATTTAAGCGTATTTATTTCTTACGGGTACAAAGTTAACCCTTCCTAGTTGATAACAATACGACTCTTAATTTGCAGGCGGTCATTCAACTTATTACATTGTCACATGAGACAAGAAGAGTTATTAGCGGCGAAGGGAAGCTGAGTGGAGGTGGGAAAGGGAGCTGTCTTGGGCCTGTGATACAGAAGCTATCTCCAACTTCAGCGTTTTCTTAGGATGGGTTGCTGGCTTGGTAATCTTTAAGTTTAAACATTAAACATTTTATTTTAGTGTGAAAAAAAGTATACAATTTGTATATACAGGCACACATCATGACAATCATATTTATACAATATCTAGGGGCTTAAACATTTGTGGTTGTGTAATAAACATAATTCTTTGGTGTTATCTATGACCACAATAATATAGGCTTTGTTAAGAATAGGTCATATCTTGTGTTATAGGGTTGACACGTGGGGTCAACTGCGAAGGGTGATAATACATTGTAATAAAAGATGGGAAACACCTCAAGGAGATGAATTATTTATTCATTCTTCAACAAACAAGAAAATTCATATTTTGTTAATTATCTTTATATGTGAGTCCTAGTAATATTTTGGCGTCACTTATGGATGGTAAAACATACTGGAGTGAATGCAAGGTTATGAATCGTCTTTTTATGAGTTTGTGTATGTAAGTGTTCCTTATATGTTTTAGTGTTGTTTGTGTGTGTAAGGTAGAATCAAACGAATGTACTTATATATTGGTACACAGAGGCTTGGTGGGAAAATCGGGGCAGCTTCTGGTATTTGGAGAAAGATAAAAAATCTTGTTGTTCAAGGGATCAGCAGCCCAGAGCAAGAAAGAGTGAGAGAGACTAGGGAGCCGAAAACAGTCCCTTTTATCTAGAGAGTTACCAGAAATGACATCAGCACACTTTCTTGTATGCAAGTACCTCTAGCAGATATTTATTAAAGGGAGAGAACTGCTATTTAATTATTACA
Organism: Architeuthis dux; assembly: GCA_006491835.1. NCBI lineage: Eukaryota > Metazoa > Mollusca > Cephalopoda > Oegopsida > Architeuthidae > Architeuthis > Architeuthis dux. Next base: position 76,737 of record VCCN01000695.1, read on the forward strand.
TTTGTTTTTTTTTTATATATACTGACCGTTATGATCACTTTGAATAATTTTAAATCACTACAGCACTAGATATTCCGGTAATCTATTCCATAGTCTCAGAGGGCAATTTTTTTTATTTGCTTCCGACCCACAGCTGGGTTGCCAGATTGGCTCCTTTTTTAGTCAAATTTTACGAATTTGGCTTTTTTCCAACATATACTGGCTTCATAATTTCAGTTTGGCTTTTTGGCCTTTACCCAGCTTTTTTTCCACTTTTAAACTGGTTTTAAAATATCAGTTGTTTTTTATTGGTAAATCATAAAATATATAAATACAGAAAATCATTGCTCACTTATAATATAGAGATACTAAAATTAGCTGCACCTCAACATTTTTATAGCCTATCTCTGACTCACATTGAATAAATCTTTAATTGCATCTAATTTATAATATATATAAATATGTGTAATGTTTATATGTATGTATCTATGCTTCTATATGTACGTTTTTTTAAAATGAATAAACACCCCGAGAATTTACCCAACTATTAGAAATATTATGTCTCCCTTTCCACAAATTTTCTTCTTACCCCGAAACAAAAATTAATAGGGTTAAAATTGAACACTTTGCAATTGGTTGAAATTCAACTAATGAGAAGCCCCTCTTTCTGATTCAGCAGCCTTGCTGACAAGACCTACTCAAAAGGGGGTTGGGGTTAAACTGCTAGGAGCAGCAGTAATTTTTCAATCTACAAACTCTTTTTGATCCAGCTGCCGTCCTGACAACATCGCTTGAGGAGCCTTTTGGCCCCTGGCTGGCTGCCAGCAGCAGCAGCAGCCCTTTTCACAGAACCTCCTCTTTTTTCCTCCAGCAGTTGTGCTGACCACTTCGGTGTGGGCCTTTGGTGATATCTTTTGTGTCAGACAAAATGACTGACATGCTCAAATCACTTTTACATACTTTCAAAAACGCAAAGAAACAACTTCTTCTCTTTAAGATTCCTAACATCATGAAGCTGTCTATGGCAAAAATAGCCTAACACAATTTTACTGTGTCACAAAAATGCTGGCTCTCGTCACATGGGTAATTATTCCCTAATGCTGAAGCAGATTTTGGACAAAACGCTGCATTGATAACCAAGAAAAACAACCTTTTCACATCAACATTCAACAGAATGTGAGGAACTCTCCAGTAATCTACTCATCTCAACAGTTCTACTGCATCCAACTTTCCTAAACGAACATTGAACATCTGTTAGTCGGAACTAACTTGACTTAATCCCAGTGAGACTTTATTTCCATGTGAAATCCCTACCTTTTCACAATTCCCTTCATTTTCCTTTCCCCAATCCCACTATTATTGTTACATAATGGTCAGCGAGAAGCTGTGTAGCTAAAAATACCAGTTGAAGAGATTCTCACAGTCGAGGAAAAAACAGGTTTCATTCCCCAGACAGCTATAGGTTGAAGGTGAAGAATTGGGCGGCGTTTTTTGCCAAAATGGAATGTCAGAACGGTCGTTAGAAATAGATTAGCAATTTCCGGAGTTGACCACTTCAAGAGATACCATCTTAGAGTTATTTAAAAAAGTAGGTGTGGCTAAAAAAGTCACTCAGAGATTACGGGGGAAAATAGTAGGAGCAGCAGTAGAGTAAAATCCGTCAGGCAGGACCTTAAGGGTCGACGTCGGACGCAATGTTGCTCTCTCTTTCTCTCTCTCACTTGGCGTCCGTGAGTGTCAGTTCTAGCAGCAGTTTCCTAAGCCTTCTCTCGCTTCCTCTCTTAACGCAAAACAAGTAAAGTTACTGTGTAGCTACTATATTGTGTTAAATAAAGATGTCTGCTCATTGACAATCAGCGTTTTGACTCTTTCATTCTTTGATGCACGATGCACCCAAACAGCCATGCAGGTTATTTGTTCTCTCCAATGAGTAACACGCGTTACGCAACAGGCACTATGGATTTGCCCACCAATTCCCCTGCGTCAGTGTCTCCACGAAAAAACAATTGGCGAAAAGCAGCTGAGATGGCTCATGGAAGGCACTCACTAAGTGTGCAGCAGATGCAGGGGAGCTATGGTACATATCTCTCTTTTTCTCTTTTCTATTTGTTATTAAAGATCAGATTGTATCAAACCAAATACCGGTTGCATTGTTGTTTTTTCTCTCATACTTTGAGTCAGCATGATCCTGCTCGTGTTAAAACACTGCCTTTGTGAAAAAAGGTAGTTCTTCCTTTTACATTTTACAAAAAGTGTAGTATTTTCAACATTTTGTTAAAAGTGCATATTATTCTTTACATTTTGCGAAAAGTGTATATTATTTTTTACACAACAGCCCCCGTTTTATGAGCCCCGTTTTATGAGCCCCGTTTCCGGTCACGAAAATGGGAGCCCGGAAGTGGGAGCTGGGAAGCTCTCTCTGGTCAGGCGAATCATGCTGTCAACACGTGTCTGTTTCATCTCTCAGCTTCCTTTCTTAACATGCTAAATACAGTGGAACCAAACACGTTTCGAAATACACACAGCTAAAACAGAAAGAACAACAAGCTAACAAAGGCACTAGTATCAGACGACATTATAATATGTATATAACATTTTTAGCTATAAAGTTAGCTAGAAATGGAAGTATTTTGCCACTTTTCACCATTTTAAAGACAGTTTTAGCTATAAATAACAAATACTTGGCAACATTGGAAGCGTATTCATTAAAGCTGTTTGTGAATTTGCCACACCCACTCCCCCAATGCTGTTTCTGTTGGCAAATTTATCTCCTTTTGAAATGGATTAGATTTTTGTATACATTCATATTTCCAATTTCTTCACCTTTTCTTCATGGATACACCTACTCTGTCAGTCTGCACTCCCTAATTTCTCTCCTTCTCCCTTTCTTCATTTCTTTCCTTCTTCATTTCTTTCATTCGTCCATTTTCCTTACTTTCTTCTCACCTTCCTTCTCCTCTTCTTTCCGACCCACAGTGTATGTATATGAGTTGATTTTAATTCCCCCTAGTCCCACCACTCTATTGTTAAAAAAGAATTTTCTGATATTCAATCTACTTCTATCGTATATGTGTGGCCTCTCAGCCCCTTGTACTCCTTTCTAGTAAAAAATACATCAGGGTCTACTAATTCTAAACCATGCATAATCTTAAACATTTCTATTAAGTCTCCCCAATCCATCCTATTTTGTAATGATGTTAACCCTAACATTTTTAACCTATACTCATAACTCATACTTTTTAGTTCCAGTAGTAACTTAGTTGCTTGTCACTGGACTTTTTCTAAAAGATGTTTATCTTTCTCCAAGTAGGATGAGGGTTACCTAACCCTGTGCACAGTACATGGGATACAGACGACAGACATAACTCATATATAGTATAATGAACGAGTCCTGTTTATATATGAAAAAGTATACTTAATCAGTCCTAGTACCCTGTTTGCCTTAGCAGCAGCACTGACAATACACTTGGAGAATGGTAGTTTATCAGTTATTATGAGGCCAAGATCCTTTTCATCATTTACAATATCTAGTTAATCACTGCTACCCACAACATTGCTGGGTTTAGGTTATTCATGTGTTCAGACATTTATATGTATCTATCTATGTATCTGGACTTTGCCCAGCCCTAACTGTTCATAGTAGAAACTTGAAACTTTGCACACACACTTCCCTCAATCAGTAGGGAAAATGTTTTATTGTTTTTTGAAAATTCCCCCTCTAAATAGGTTTTTAGAGGGGGGTTCAAGATGCAATGTAAGTTTATGCTAAATTGGTCACTAGTTTGTGCCAGGGTGTGTTTTGAAAATTCAGACCGTTTTTTGTGATCACAAAAGGCGAAAGAAGTAACTTATTCATTGATCACCCCTCTTTCCAACTTTTTAATTGATCACCCCCCAACACAGCATATATGGGTGGCAGTGATTCATAATTTCCTTTGGAATGCTAAAAGTTTAGAGATTGTTCCTCTCGACTTTGTCTTACTGTTTACATACATGAAGAAAGCCTTCGGATTTTTCTTAACTCTTTTGCAAAGATGTTTCTCATACTGCTTCTTGGTAATTCATAATTTCTTCTTTTCACATACTTTTGATACCTAGTATACATTCTACATTCTAGATACTTCTTCCATGCGTAATATTTCCTTTTCACACACCTCTTAACTTTTACAGTGGATTTATTTTATTATGATTTGTGGGTACACACTCTTAGACAACATCATTTATGTACCTTCATTCACATCAGTAGTATTTACCACCAGGGACCAGGGATAATCTAGCGTAATCAGCCTTATTATAATCGTATCTGTACACATCTCTTACACAAGTTTGATTGAAACTTGTATGGAAGTTCCAAGTTATTACACTATGATCTTCAAATGAGAGGAGGATTCACCAGTGAAGTAGAAGAGGGATTGCCGGTGTAGGATTTTATGGTTTTATATGTAAAGAAGGCATGACCATATGGTAGACTGAATTTTGGTGTGAGGTGTATTTTTCTGTGTGATTGTAATAAAATGTGAACAAATCTTTAGGAAATGAATTTTTATTCATTTACAACAAACAGGAAATACATATTTTAGTGAATTGTCTTTTTATGTGTTCGTGTATGTTTTGCCGTCACTTCAGACGGTAAAAGGTTACAGGTGTGAGTGCAAAATAAAATAAAATAATGTTACTTACATTTTGGTTTTCACAGAAATGGACAACAAAGTCTCAAGTGAAAAGGAGTAAAGAGGGTGATCAAGTGAGAACAGTTGCTTTTATAGCGAAGGGAATAACAGGAAGGGCTAGGCACTATTTTTAGGGGCGTAGTAATTTCTACTAAAGGGATACTATCCATGATTATTATCATAGATAATAGCCACAATCTGATTTTGGACACAGTACTTCAACACCACTAACATCCAGTTCCCTAGAAGAGATGATTAGATTGAGACAGCTTGGTGTGTCACAACCTCTCTGACGAGTTGGTTCCTCCATGTACTACATAAAAAATAGGTCACACAATTTATCGTAGAACTTTTCACTATCCCTTCCCATAGTTTTCCCAATCTATACTTTCAAATTTTGCTTGCAATCTCAAACAAGTTTCAGTTCTAAATATAATGTCAGGTTGAAGTTCTTTTCATCTCTTTTTTTTCATTAGACTTTCAAAGTTCGTAGCCATGCATTTAATAGAGTCAGTTCCTGATTCGATCCCTTTCATCATCAACTTACCTGTTCGAACTCCATCTTTTTTTCTTTCTCCTTCCTTTGTATTACCTCCCTGTTTTTTGTTTGGGGACTACTACCCCACTTTACTGTTCTCTCTTTTCGCTCCATCCAGAGTTTCTTAGCTAACTCTCTCTCTCTCTCTTTGCTCCTTAACAATCTATACTTTTCTGTACTTTTCTGTACTTTTCTGCTTCTTTTGCAGTCTTCCGTTTTTTTGGCCTTGTTTAAGACCTTCCATCTCTTCCATTTGCCTCATTTTTAGCAGTAGAGGTCTTGGTTTGCCTTTTTTTCCAAGGCGAATTGCCTCGACTATTTTGCAGTCCTCGACCTGTAACACTTCCTTCATTATCTGCACCATTTTCTTGCTGTCTTCCTTCTCTCTTCCTGTTGGATCTTCTTTCTTGGATTCTGTGAAATACCACCAGACTTTCTCTCCTTTTCTTTTTCTCCGCCATTTCATCAACGATCTTGGCCACCTTCTTCCTTGTTGTTTCTCTTGCCTTCATCAGTTTGCCTGCCAGACTTCTGTCTCCATGTAATTGGTAAGTGCTGATGTTTGGTCAAGTTGAGACCCAGGAGATATTTTCTGCAACTGAGCTGGGTAGGAACACCAGCCCTATTTATGGGAAGCCACTGGATTATGTTAAGGGCCGGTGATCTAAGGGTAAAATAATTATGTCCAACCTTGTTTTGCTACTCTGAGATTTTATTGGTTAATTCTCTCTTACCATCACCAGAAGGTGTGATACATCACATGCAATCGAACCAATCAGACATGCTAACACACATATATTCCCACATATGCAGGGAGGGATCATCTGTCCTTACGTCATACCTATATGAGAGGTCATTGTCCAAGACAGAGACCTTCATCTGTTGACACTTCTCCATGAAAACCTGGTATCAGTGAGCTTCTATATTGTGCTTGTCTGAGTATTTAACCTTAGGTCATGGTCATACTAACATTAACCTATGGTGAGAATTATGTAAATAATTATAATTTCTCAATACACTACTCATTCAAACATATGAACTAATACTAATACATACTAATCTCAATATTTTTGTCTGAGATTCTGTTATCTCTCTAAGTCATGGCAACTTTTATTGTCGCAAATATGTCCTTTAGGTATCTCCTAGTCTACTGTATATTCCATTTACTGGAAATCCAAGTTACTTAATCCTGTCTTCTAGGCTTTTCACACTCAACTTACAAGATTTTCAACTGTCTGCAAATTATAAACTTACTTGTAAAATACACACTAGTCATAATGTTACAAAAGAAAAAATAATTTTGCATACTTAAAGCAGATTTTAGACATTTTAAATTTTGAATCAACAAATTGCTTTGGTTATGGCATAATGGATGTGTCTCCTCAAAAGAAAAATTTAACTGTTAGAAATAAAGTGGGCCTCTGAAATTTGATTCGAAGAAAATTTGTTAATTTAATGGTTAGTTGACTGGATTTAGAGAAAATTTAAAATATAGTGAAAATTGCGCATGTTCACTGTCGATGATAAAAGTAAACCTTGGCTTTTTTAAACAGTTCAATTCTATAAATCAATCTTTATTATTATTGGATGAAGTATTGTAACACACCACTTTTTTATTAAATTTGACTAGTTATATATGCTTCATTCTAATTTTAGTTGTTTTTATACAACTTATTAATTCGGGCCATTGTTTCTATGGCAACAAATAACAGTACAATCAGAAATAAAGAGTAAGCCTTTGGTGAGAATCGAACTCACACACTCATTGCCAGAAGCAGACTAGTTTACGATTGACCCTAGAACGTATTACATTGCCTCCAGTTTTGGAAAGGGTTGACTGATGACTATATAACAATACAGAAATAAACACTTAGTTTTTATTCTAAACAAGTTTACAGATCCTGTTTCTTTTTTCTTTATTTTTACTTTTGTTACCTCAACGCCCATTATTGGAGACACTTCGACTGAAGCACCAGTACTTCGTCCTTGATCTTTTACACAGAGTGAGGAGGACGATGGCTGGTGTGGAGTGACCAGTGGCGACCGGCCAGTGATGAGTGGGATACCTGTGGTTTTTTTCAGGGGAATCTGAGAGGGTGACCTGGGGAAAGTTTCTAAAATTGGGTGATTTGATATGGAATGACTCTATACGTATATGTGTATTAATATAATGAAAATAGTTTTTTTTTCTGCTTCTATGTACGCATGTGCATGTGCATAAACCCAACATAAATGGCACATGGTAGGTAGTTTGAATTCATTTCAATGTACCATTGCCTCTCTTGACACATGGCTGTCTGAGAGGAAGGTCTTTCTAAATGTTTGACAGAAGCATTATTATCATTATTTACTCCTACAAAAGTTATCAGGGAATTTCAATGAAATTTGGTAGAAGGGTGGGCCATGGGCTAAAAAAAGAAGTGTTTAAATAATTATGTCATGATTATTATTAAAGTTTAAAGAAAACATAACAGGTTATTTTTTAAACCCATTTAATTTTTATCAAAGCAACTTTTTTATAACTTGATTCATTTTTTTTATTCTATGAGAAAAAATACCATTTAGTTTAAAATTAAAATTGAAAGATTGAAAGAGGGAGGTGGTATAATGAGAGAGACAGAGACAGAGAGCGAAACAGGGTGGTTGTGAAGAGAAAAGGGTGTAATTAGTGAGAGATGACCGGTGAATGTAGGTCGACAGATGAAATGTATTACCAATGCTTTCTTTCCCTACCAAAGAAAGTCACTGTCTAAAGAGTCTGGGTGGGGTAGTAAAGTCTAGGGTGACAGAGAGATAAGCATACAACACAGAGATGGGGAGGGTATCAGGGAGGAGGCAGTTGTGTTGGTTCTTAATCTTCTTTCTTTCTTACCCTTTCTTTTAGCTTATATTTTTAAATATTATTTTTTTTAAAAGAGATAAAAAGCTTTCTATAATGGCAGGATCTTTTTTTTTTTATTTGCTTCCAAACCACACCTGGTAAGCTTCCAGACATGGTTGCCAGATTTATTTTTTTCCAAATATGTTGGCTTCATAATATCAGTTTGGCTTTTTTTCACTTGGATGGCTTTAAAATATCAATTGTTTTTTTTATTGGTAAATCATAAAACATAAATACACAAATAACATTTTTATAGCCTGAACCACATTGAATAATTTTTAATTGCATCTAATTTATAATATAATATTTAAATTCATAATTATATAAATTTTTAGCAATGTGCACACAACTTTTGAAAAATATACGACACCCTATTTTAAAAACATATTTAAAATGTTAAAAATATTGTTTTTAAGTTTTTTCTTGTTTTTGCTGGAAAGGAAAGAGCAAATTTTTGTCCCCCAAAAAAAGAAAACCACATTTTTATTAATTACAATATCAATTTTGGCTGTTTGGAAGACTAATTTTTTTAAATGAAATCTGCAATTCAAAAATTGACTAGAAATAAAGTGTTTTCCCCAAAAAGATGGAATCCTTAAAAATATTTAGTTTCATCATTATTTAAAAAAACAACGGAAAATACCTTTTTTACCAGTTCTTATCAGCACGAGGTCAGTGCTACAAGTCTTTTTATCGATATTAGAGTACAGGCATCCCCCATATTACAGAAGGGATGCGTCCCTAGAGAATTGACCATATTGCAAAATTCAGTAATGCAAAACCTATTTTCCAATTGACCTCCGTCATAAACTGGAGATGCATTCCTAAGGAATTTTTTCAGCCCCGCCAAAATAATTCAAGCACATTTATGAATGAAAATAAACATTTATAAACGTATACAATTACAGTACATTAAATAATTTATCATATACAGGGAGTCCCCGGGTTATGGACAACTTGTAATTACGAACCAACTGCCATAAGGCAGGGTTGTCAAATTGGCTATTTTTCTGCTACATCTGGCTGCGATAGCCAATTAAATCTAAGTTTGATAAAAGTAAATGTTCAATTTTTATTAATAATTTATTTTGAGTATTAGCATATAGTTATTTCATTTGATAAATGTGCTCTAAATATGTATTTATATGTATATAACATTTTTATCTATAAAGTTAGCTGGAAATGGAAATATCTAGCCATTTTTCACCATTTTAAAGACAGTTTTAGCTATAAATAACAAATACTTGGTATATTCGTTAACTCAGTGCTGTATGTATATTATTTGATTTGATTGTTTGTGAATTTGCCAGCCCCCTTTCTTCCTTTTTGAAATGGATTAGATTTTTGTATACATTTGTCCAATTTCTTCCCTTTTGAAATGGATTAGATTTATGTATACATTTGTCCAATTTCTTCACCTTTTGAAATGGATTAGATTTATGTATACATTTGTCCAATTTCTTCCCTTTTGAAATGGATTAGATTTTTGTATACATTTGTCCAATTTCTTCACGTTTTCTTGATGGACTTTGTCTGCCTTTCCCTTTTTGCCTTTCCCGTTTCTTCTCCTTCCTTCCTTCTTTTCCTTCACTTCTTTTTTTGAACTGATCTTTTTTCTTCCTACCTATTTACATCCCTTTTGTTTGTTTTCTTATCTTCTCTTCAACACCTAATGAAAAAAAAAACTTTGCATTTAAAATTTTATTTGCTAACTTGCTAATCAAATAACTGTCAATCATCAACTATGACGTATTGATGTCTTGCCAATAATAAAAGTAAACAAACTAAAACCTTGACTTTGAAATAGTTTAAGTTTATTTATTTTTTGCAATTTGAATATTTTGAGACAATAAACATGCTGATTCAGAAGTAAAAAAAACAAAATAAAACTATCCTTCCGACAAAAAGGTTTTCGGTGAAAAGGTAATTGACGAAGCGTCTGCATGATGAAACAGCAGTTGGCTAACTGTGTGTCAGAAAAACGTTATTTGGCAAAAAGTCTGAGAGACATTTAACAAAGCACTGTCTTCCAAGACAAACTGGACAAGAACCATACCAGCTTCTCCACAATCAACTTATTTGAGAAGTTAATGTTTTGCGTATAGACAACACATTTTCAGTTTGGGCCCAATATATATTGATAGGAAGGAGGCCAAGATATGGGGTCTCCACTTCCTCTGTGAATTCTAATATTAATCACTGCTATTCACAACAGACCGGTTAAAACACTGACATTTATATGTATCTATGTATCTTCATATTCAGACTTCACCCAGCCCTAACCATTCATAGTAGAAACTTGAAGTTTTGTACACACACTCCCCGTAATCGTTTTTTGACCCCCCCACCCAATAGGTTTTTAGTGAGGGGCTTCGATTTGCAATGTAAGTTTTTGCTAAACTGATCCCTTGGCTTGTGTCTGGCAGCATTCACGCTTATTTTTTGAAAATTCAGACTTTTTTTTAGCGATCACAGCCCAACAAAATGTGAGAGAAGTAACTTATTCATTGATCACCCCTTTTTCCAATTTTTTAATTGATCACCTCCAACATGGCATGCTGCTTAAAGACAGTGGTCACGTGATAGTTTCTATTGTGTGACTAACCCCCCTTTAAAAAATAAATCATGAAATTATGGTTCAAACTATACTGATAGCATTTTCATCATAGTAACTTCATTTTACTACCACCATACCACTGCTTAATTTATGTGGTAAAAAGAAGCATATATGGGTGGAGGTGATTCATAATTTCCTTGGAATGCTAGTCTTTATAAAGTTGTTTGAAAAGATTGCCTTACAGTCCACTTCATTGAAACTTTTGATCTAGCTTAGGTATATGGAGGAAACTTTTATACTTTGTCTCCCACCAAATGGATCTACAGGTCCTGTTGGATCCCGTGGACTCAATTAGACCACCTATACAGTTCACAATGGAATACAAGTAAAACAAGAAACTTCCATTTTTAGATGTCAATTCCTATATTTTGAAACACAGAGATTCTATTTTCACAACATCTGAGTTTGTAGGATGGATTTATTGATTATTTTTAGAAGGTTTAATATATTTTATGTCTCAGTTGTCTAATATTTTACTTGATGATTCAGTTTTGATGATAATTAGGCATCATTGCATATTTATTGAACCTCAGAACTGGCACACACAGCTACAAAGTGCAGTGCAGCTCAGACCAAACTGATAGCATTTGCATCATCCATGACATTCGGTCTTACATCTGCATTTTATCAGCTGTTGGCAACACTTCACAATATGTTGGAGCAGCAAATCTTAGACCTGTCATACATGGTGACTACATATTTCACTAAAGTATGCATATCAGTGTTATCAGTGACTGGTGGATGTTGGCTAAGTTTCACAAAGACAACTGTGGCCTGATCATACACATTCCAAGTGTCCCATGCAGACTTTGCTTTGCCTTGAAATTCTGACACTACACCACAACAACTAAAAGCATGGAAGAACAGGATTCCTCTTGTTTTTTCTAACCCAACTACAGAGCAGATTTCATGAATGGTTATCCATTTCTGGCTTTGTCCTTGACCAAAGGTAATGCACAGTTTTGCAAGACTCAGCTCTTTAAGAGATGGAAAATACGATTCTGTAATAGCAATCACATCTGTGTCATTTGCTTTAATCATCAATACCTTGCTGCTATTCACAACTGAATCTTTTGCATACACAAACATTTGTGTATCTGCCTCTTCATGAGTACAGGGAGATACATTATTTAGACGCATTGCTTGATTGGACTGGGCATTTTCCCCTTCGGTCACAATGATCGTATTTGTTGTTTGGACACCAACAATTTTGTCTGCTATAACATGAAAATCTCCATTTTGCTGGTGTCGATTATTGGGTGTTTTGGTGAAGTCTGTCATCCTCCTTCTCATTCCATGCCTTCGTTTGTTCTTGCCTTAGCCTTCAGACTAGATGGAACATAAACAACAAAGACTATATCTGAGAGCGTGTAACTTTGTGGCATAGGCCTTTGCTGCAGGAGTAATATCTTACATGGCATACTGACCAAGGCATTCACCAATGCTGAGCTATCGATGACAATAGTATCTGCTGCTGGTTAAAGATCTGGCATCTTGACTTTGAACTCACAGATCTCAGTCAGTTGAGATTTCTTGGTTACATGAAGTTGTCCATTGTCACTCAGGGAATGGATCCATTGTCACACAGGGAATGGATTGTTTTCATTCTTCTTTGACAAAAGATGAAAAGTTGATAGAAAAGATGGAAGTCTTCATTCAGCATTGAGTAGATCTGCTTGAATGTGCTTCTCTTTTGAAAAAGTTAACTTTATTCTTCTTCATTGGCTGGTAAAATATGCATTGAACCTCAGATCCAAGTGCTTTCATGAATGCATGACACTGATGTATGAATGCATGACACTGATGTATGAATGCATGACACTGATGTATGAATGCATGACACTGATGTGCACCTTTCTCATAGTGTGTGGCTACTAATGCAGCATTGTCAGGATTGGCAATGTCCTTTGTGTCAACGGTAAGAAGGTCATCTGGCTCTTCTTGAAAAGGATTACCAAACTCCAGTATAACAGTGATTAGCTTTTTTATTCTCTCAGCAAATACCTTTTGAGCCTGATCATGATGTTCACTATGTTGAACTCATTCTTGACATCTGATTTCTTATACTCCTGAACAAGCTGGCTCCTTTTGGGCCCAGCAACCATCCATTTTTGAGTGTTGATGGATCTTCAGTAAGGCCAAGGACCCCTCCATCGCCCTTTATAACAGCATTTGCCTGTTTATGGGCTTGGTCTATTGCTATGACTGAGAACAGTCTGTTTGATTTGCGGACAGCAAAGTTTCTGCAGAGAACTCTTTCGCCACATCTGGGTGTTGCTTTCAAG
>VCCN01000695.1:89885-104283 GCA_006491835.1 Architeuthis dux
AAGTTAGGTATATAGACAATATATTCGGCCAATAAAAAAACCATATGCAAGGTTAAGCCAAAAAAGGGCCTTTGTCTGCCATACTATTCAGCGAAGACGTATTCAGAAAATCTTTATCTGATCCTGAGATACCCTAAAATGAGATAATCCTTGCATATAGGGATGTAAAATAACGGTGTTCTGCTATCGTATTTTACATCCTTTTAGCAAGGATTACCAAACTTGCTTCAGAAAAATCACCATAATTCCCCAACTACTAAAAACCACCACGCTTGTGGCATATAATACTATAAAGACAAAGAATGTTTGTTTGTTTCTAACTTTGTTTTTATAGACTCCTAAATGGTTGCACCCTACACGCTGAAAATTTGTGTATAAGAGTAACATAGAATAGGTGGCAATGTCCTTTGGTGCACTATAATGGTCAAATTGTTGTCGGGTCAATTTTGGCATTTTCAAATCTAACAGAGGCGGCTGCACCCTAAAGGCTGCAAATTTATGTACAAGGGTAACTTGACCCCAGGATGGACATGGGATAGGTGGTGCTTATTTATGGTGACCTCTAATGGTCAATTTAAGGTCAGGTAAATTTTTGTGGGGTCAGGTAAATTTTGGCATCTTACAATTTAACAGAGACGGCTGCACCCTATGGGCTCCAAATTTGCGTACACGGGTAAGTTGACCACAGTATGAACATAGGATAAGTGGTGCTGACCCCTCTAAAGGTCAGGTTAATTTATGCATTTTCAAACCTAAGGGAGACGGCAGCACTTTACCGGCTGCAAAATTGTGTACATGGGTAACTTAACCCCAGGATAAACATAGGATATGTAGCACTGACCTCTGGTGACCTCTCAAGGTCAATTAAAGATTAGGTTATTTTTGGCATTTTTGACCAATCTGTACTTTGAGAAGCTCTGAGTTAGAATTTACTACATGACCTCTAAGTATTGATTATTTTTCCCTGGGCAACACTGGGTACCCACCCTAGCTAGTACATACTAACTCTTAAAATAATGGGCTATTGATTGGTGAAAACCCCATGTTTCTATCTTCATTAGTTTCCTAGTTTCCAATTTATTAAGCTTCAAAAAGCATGGCGTTGGATTAGATTAGGCTGGGTCATGTTGTTTAAAACAATCTATATGTTATTGAATGGTGAAAACTGCATGCTTCTATCTTCAATAGTTTCCGAGATATCGGGCAGTTCTGTGACCAATACATTTGATAAGAGTGACCTTGCCTACAGCTCCAAAGGTTGATTTTCAAGTGGCTAATGTTATTTTTATATCAACTAACACTTGATTAGTCCCATTGCAAAATTTGGTGTTTGTATCACAAAATGAATGATTCAGCCAAAATTTGCAGTTAGCTTCCCCACTGTAAGGGAAGAGTTAAATCATTGTCTCCCGCAATGGGGGAGGGGCACGGTGACTAGTGTGAGATAAATAATGTGTCAGTGGACGGTGTTCACCGACACATTTTAAACGTACGACAGGTAGTCAGTTTGTCTGACAATGAAGCAAACACTGAAGAACAAGGGCAGGGGGCTTGGGCCGAATCTCCACGAAGATTGCATAGAGAGAGGCGCCCACCTTGTTGGTCAAGCGTCCATGTCATGGGGTAAAAATTTGTTAGTTAGTTGATCGTTAAGATATGGGGGGGGTATAAAGTCAATTTATGTCTGTTTGTCTCCCATAGTGGCCATGTTGGAAGGGGGTTGAAGGCGCAAAAGCGAGGCCAGGGGAATAAATCTTGGTTCGAAAGCAGACCCGGGAAACAAAACAGGCGAACTTAGGTTTACTTGGCTGGTGACAGACTCGCGAGCCAGGCATTGTTTTCTGACTACTTCCAGATCGGAGCGTGCATGCAAGGATTTTGATTACAGCACAGATATAAAGAAGGTAAGCATTTCATCATCAGCCAGTACACTACAAGCTATTTCGGCCGGTAACAACACAGGATGGCCGGGAAGGTTAGGTTGCACAGTGATGTGGTAAGACCATTCAGCGGTGAGGGCGACGTGGTTGCATGGCTCAAGAAGATTAAGTTGGTGGCGAAGCTCCAAGATATCCTGGACCTTGCTTGCTTCATGCCGCTATACTTGGAAGGGGACATGTTGGCTCTCTATCTAGAGATGAATGACGAAGATCAGTTGGACGCGGGACTGATAGAGGCTAGACTGAAGGAGGCATTTGCGGAAGGGGCATTTGGGAAACTCGTGGGGAAGAGGTAGACTGGGAAGCAGGTGGACGTTTATGCTAACGAGATAAAGGTTGGCAGGATTAGCGAGATTTTGTGTGGGAAGGGTTGGAAAGAGTGGTGAAGATCACGTTTGTAAATGGTTTCCCGGATCATATCTCTGTGGACCTTCAACAATTGCCAGGCATAGCAACCATGGACATGGCTGATTGTCTGTAAGGTGCAAGACCTTGGAGCATCGGCTGCTGTGGGTCTGGTTAAAGGGAGGCGATGAACTGTGAGTGGTGAAGAACCAAGAGTGAGATGTGGACAGATGCAACCGTTCAAGGGGCAGTGCTTCAGGTGTCGGGGGCCACATATGGTGAGGGATTGCCGAGAGCCTAGGCCTGAGTTGACCTGTTACCGGTGCGGCCAGGCAGGTCACATAGCACAATATTGCAACCAGGGAAACAGTAAAGGTGCCCCATCGCATGTTCCCAACAGTGAAGGTGATAATAGGTGGGAGGGGGGGGGGCGAGGGCCCTCGTTGACACTGGCTGTACCACAACATTGGTCACTCGGGAACTGGTTGATGGGTGAAGTGGGACGAGCAAGATCAGTGTGTAGGAGTACCACTGTGGTTGAGCTAACAGTGCAGGGATGCGGCTAGAACACCAAGTGATTGTGATAGATTACATTGTCGATGTGGTGATCGGAATGGACATGATTGATAGGCTGGAGGGCGTTACAGTCGCCAAGGAGGGAGTTAGGTTCAGAGTAGCCCAGTGTACTGTGGGTGTGCAGCCAAAGAGTGGAGATGGTGGTGTAGACAAAGAAGTTAGAGAAGGGAGTGAAAGTGTAACAGTTAGAGACAAAAACTTCCATGCAGAATTTGATGGTGAGAAATGGACCGTAGAATGGTTTTGTGAGGGAGAGCCCCGATTTTGAAGAACAGAGTAAGTTGTTACAAAGGTATGTTGAAGGGTGTTCGAGAAAGAGGTGGAGAGGTGGATAAAAGAGGGCATTCTTATGCCAGAGAACAGGTTAAGACCGGCGGGTTGCCATTAATGGCGGTAGTTCAGTCAACAAAGAACAAGGTTAGACCAGTATTGGACTTTAGGGAGTTGAATCGTCATGTGACTTGTCACATGGGAGGTGACGTAAAATACATGTGCGGGTTGGCTCCGAACCACATACAGTTACATCAAGAGGCAGGCGGATGGAATTGGGTGGGAAGTGGGAGAGAGTATGGTTAATATGATGAAAGATATTGTGGAGGAGGTGGAACGGGATAACCCAGTGAGAGGAAAGTGGTACGTGCCTGAGACAGAAAAGGTGGTGGTGTAGTGCGATGCTAGCAGTGTTGTGATGGGTGTCATTTTGGAGGTAGGGGGTGTCGAGGCAGTGGATGCAGCTTGACTGAGAAAGAAAAATGACACAACCCATATCAATGTAGCTGAATTAAAAGTAGTGACAAAGGGCCTCAATTTAGCTCTGAAGTGGGGTCTGACTTGGCTACAGTGTTTGCGTGGGTCAAGACTGTGATCACAGAAGAGAAAAGGGTGCTTGCAACTGAAAGTAAGTTTTGTGCCCTTGGAGAAGAACAAGGCAGATGTTCTTACTAGGGTGAGGAAGGCTTGGCTAAAAGTGCCAGAGGATTCCGGGAGAGGGGTTGCCACCGGATGAGATCCAAATAATAGATAGGGAACATCATTCACAGGTTAGGAAATTGGAGGAAGTAGCTTAACAGACAACTGTATGTCAGGATAGTGTGGATTTCTTTGCTTAGCATGGAAAGATTTGGAAAACACTCCTACAGAAAGAATATGGAATCGACTGTGTTACATAGGTCACAGAGAATGGAATCGCCTGTCTGGTGCACGTTGCTGGGAATTAGCTGAGCCAGTCAGTATATATTAGAAAACGTCAACCAAAACTGGTCTGGCGGTCTGTCTGGCTATGTATGTATCATGCATACAGACCACACCAATGGAGCTAAAGGACTGAAAATTTCAACATTTACTCCTTATTATGTCTAGAAAAAACTTGTTTTGCTTTTTCAACCCCCACCCCCAAATAGTGTTTTTAGTGGGGGGTTCAATTTGCAGTCTAAGTTTATGCTAAATTGATCCCTTAGTTTGTGTCCAGCAGCATTCATGCTTGTTTTTTGTGATCACTTCCCATCAAAAGGCGAGAGAAGTAACTTATTCATTGATCACCCACTTTTCCAATTTTTTAATTGATCACCCCCAACACGGTAATGGTGCCAAAAGACATTGGTCATGTGATGGTTTCTATTGAGTGAGTAACCAGACCTGTCATTTCTTTTTCGTTCCGAAACAATTATAAATTTGGTCTTGTTCAAAGTTCAATGAAATAAATGAATAGACAAATGTATATAACATATATAATTTATTCAAGAACAATAACAATGAATGATTGAATGAATCAATATTGATTAGGAAAAATAATGCATCTTGCATTAAGAAATGTTCAGTTTGACTGGAACGAAAGAGTCAATAAGAAGTTGTTGTAAATATGTGTATATGCATATGTATAATAACACTTGTTGTGTCATGAGTGTATGCATGGGTATGATTCAAATCAATAACTTACTTGCTTGCCTTTGAATGTTTGATTGCCTTGTGTGCACACAGGTGAATCCATTGAGTGCTTCACAATGTTTCAGTGTAAATAATCGGATACCTTTATTCACAGCCAAATTACAACATTTATCAATTGGATATATTGATATCCAGCTGACTTCACTGGCACACACTTTCATTCACAGCCTCAAAGGCAAATTAAAAAAATATTTTCAACCAACTGAACCAGTATCACTAAAATTGTTCACTTTCATATGATTGATATGATTGTTCAATTTCGGCTCTTCACCTCATCGAATCCGGAGAGGAAGCTGTTCCTCCACCTTTCCTCACCTCCAAATATTTATTCTCCAAAAATATCACCAAAATAGGCACCACGCGTTTCCCTCCAACAATCCCACCTGTTGGAAAAAGGTGCAAAGTTGATTGCTCAACAATTAATTCAACAGCACCAATGAAAACACACCTAAAATTTCATCTCCGTGCGAGCCTACCCTATTTTGTATATATATCAGACGACAGACACATTTCGCCAGTCATGGTTTTTGCTGCCTGTTTGGCATGGCCGTCCGACTCACACATGCACACAATGCATTCACCTGTGCGTGCATTCACCATGGCAAGCAAGTAAGTTACTGATTTGACTCCCACACATGCATACATATACTCACTCAAACATGCATACACTCATGACACAACAAGTGTTATTATACATGCATATACACTCACTTATTGACTCTTTTGTTTCTTGTCAAATTGAACATTTCTTAATGCAAGAAACATCACAATCTTACATTCTTTCATTCCATTGTTCATTGTTATTGTTCTTGAATAAATTATATGTTATATACATTTGTCTATTCATTTATTTCATTGAACTTTGAACAAGGCTGAATTTATAATTGTCGACAGAGAGATATGTTCTGCCATATTCCTCTACGGTCTCGTGTCCCAACAAGAGGTGACACAGGGCCCTATAATGTCTTATCTTTTTTGGGATAATGCTTCATGCATTTTTATCATTGAAATAATATATCAATTATTAACGTTTTTTTCCCTGAAAAAAGTTTTAATGAGTAAAATTGTCACCTTAAGACTAATTTTCATAACATGATCACATTCCAGTTTTACTGGAATAATAATCATCTATCTAGCTCTGGGTGCACACTCAGACCTACCGTTTAAACCTTTTAATTTAACAATTAAGTCGCAGTCAGGCCTAGCACTGCCTCTGCTGTCTATAGATATATATCTAATATTATAAAGATGACATGTTTTTTTTCTTTGTAACTTTGTTTCTAACTAACTTTATGTTTTATAGACTCCTAAACGTTGCACCCTACGGACTGAAAATTTGGGTACAGGGGTAACTTGACCCAAGGATGAACATAGAATAGGTTGCGCTTCCCTCTGATGAACCACAGGGGTCAATTTAGGGTCAGGTCAATTTTGGAATTTTCAAATCTCAGGGAGATGGCTTCACATTATGGGCTGCGAATTTGGATAAACGGGTAGCTTGACCCCAGAATGAACATAGGATAGGTGGAACTGACCTCTGGTGACCCCTACAGATCAATTTAGGGTCAGGTCAATTTTGGAATTTTCAAATCTCAGAGAGACGGCTGCAAATTTGTGTACAAGGGTAACTTCGCCCCAGGATTATGATAGGATAGGTGGCGCAGACCTCTGAAGTCCCTACAGGTCATAACATTTTCCGCCCTAATTTGTAAATTTCTATTTAAAGATTCATTTATTTCAATAAAAAAGTCATTCGTAGCGATAATGGTCCAGTGGTTAGAGTCACAGAAAATGGAGTGGGCGAATCAAGTTCAAACTCCAACAGTGAAAATTAAACCTTATTGTCTTTCAATTTGATGTGCTTTCAATCTATTAGACCGTTAATTTAAACCTTCCGAAAATTTGTCAGTTGTGAGTTTTAGGGGGGGGGGGGGTTCTAACTATAATGCTGAACCCTTACTTTCCCTACGTCGTAGGAAATCCGTGGATGTGAATTTCTCTTTCTGACTTTCTCTCAGTGCTTTATGCTAGTTTGGCAGTATTTTTTAAATTATTGACCCTAACCCGACAATAAAACTAAAACATGTTTTTCTTTGAGCAAAAACCCTAACCCTATCGTAACAGTCAGTACACTGTACTGTCCAGTTTAGTAGTTACATTACCAAAAACCTTAAAAAATTAATTTTTCTTAAAAGTAAAAACAAATTTCGGAAGGTCTTATGGATTGAAAGCACTGAAAAATTACTTGCGAAAAAATTATTTTTCTTTTTTTTTTTTTAAAAAGAAATTTGGTATTATCCGAATAATAACGTAAAACAGTTTTGGGACACCCGGGAGTTAATCTATGTTTCTAGATGTTTTTGAAAACTTGGATAAACTCCCGGACGTCCCATTTTTGTTCTGGTTTAAAATCTGTTTTCTGTTTTGTAGGTGAACCTGTGATACAATACTCACTTACCCAACTCTATCGCCTGTTAGATAGTCTCTATAGCCATTACTAGTGAGTTCGATCCTCATTTGCTGCCCCACTTCTTGTGGCCTTTTGTGCTTTAGCTTACTAATCTAGTAAATATCAACCTACCTATCAATTTCGGAGACGGACGATTTGCTTACAAAGTGTAGGTAACTGTAATTTGACTCTCTTACGAGTTGGTAGTAAAGGTTATCTCCCTTGATTGGGTTATGTTATATATAAAGAGACAAGTTAATCTGCGAGTCAGACAAGACAAACAACCCAGGAGGGAGGCCTCAGTTAGATAGCAGGACTCTAATAGAAGCTAGTAGCTTGCATCTCCTTAGTCAAAAGGAAAGCAATTAGCCAACAAAGATGTCTGGTGAAGAAGGACGGTCTGGAGGGGCTAGTACGGCCCGTCCAGTTCCTGTCCGATCCCAATCTAGCTCTGATGGAGCTTCTTCGGCCACCGGCACCAATCAGGCAAGACGAAACCTGGATGATACCCTGGTGCTGTCATTGGTACAACAATACTTTAAACTGGCTGGCATCGTTTTGCTTATCTGGATCGTTGGTTATTTGGGCTTCAGTGTCAGTTGGTTGATGTTAGCATTGGTTATTTATATGTGGAGGGAGAAATATTCCAAAATAAAAGATGCACAGATAGAAATCGCCCAACATGCTGCTCGGGACGAGAAATCCTCTGTGCTGGCTCGAGTAGATGACCTGCCATCTTGGGTACGTATTCAAGTTGTTTGTTCCAATTTGCTTTGACAAAATCGATTGCCGTTTTTCTTCAAAGTTGTATTTTATAAGAGGATTCTTCTTAACAGTAACACTCGGATATGTCTGTCTAAGTGTGTGCAGTAGGGATATGCTGTGGGTGGAAATTGAATACTGTTGCATGCACCTGTTGGTTGGTGTCTAAGAAGTAAAATGAGATTAAATTAGGATTATTATTGTGTTGTGACAGATATTTATCGTTTGTTGTCGAATAATTTTTTATATAAACAATCCCCCCCCCCTTTAAAAAAAAAACATGGTTTATATAGACGTAATTCGAGTAAACCAGGGAGGTTTATACCAGTGTTTAATTGGATTTAGCTGATTAAACCACAAGTGTTCCCGTAAGAAAAGCTCTTTAACTGCTTATTGATAGGGCACTGAAATCTAGTTACTTTGCTGCTCCTAGAGAAACTAAAGTTTCTGTTGGATTACGAACTACTAGCACTCCTTGAGTTACACGTAGTCTTACCGATGATCTTGTTTTTGTTTTTCTTCCCACACAGAAAAAAACCCATTAATGATTGAAAGCCCCAATAAGTATTTCTTTTGTTTTTATCAACATTTGTCAAGGAGTTTACTAGTTTTGATTTCTGGTCTTTTCTGCGATTTCTTTCAGCTAAAAAAAAAGGGAAGATTCTTGTGAATGATAGGAAAAAATAGATATTGAACATTAACAAGGGTTTTTTTTTTTTTTTTTTTTTTTTTTTTTTTTTTTAAATTTAAACGTTACCCAAATTTCTTTTTCCATACAGTGTTTTTGGTTACGGATTAAAATTTGCTTTTAAAACAATAATACTGTTATCATCTCCACAAAACCATCACATTCGAACATTTTTTTTCTCCCCCCCCCCTCTTAAGGAATTCTACGACTAAACTATTTTTAGTGGAAAGTATTGAACTGAGTCGTTAACTAAACATTTTTTATTTTTAAATACGTGTCGTAATAATTCCTTTAAGTAATCGTTAATGTGTAGGAAAAGAGATGGCAACTAGATTATTCTAGACCGACATTTTAATTTTAATTTGACAAACCTAGTTTCCAGTTTCATTTATCTCTCTAAACAATTCATAATTAAACATTTAAGCTGGAGTCTTTGGCCATGAATGAATGGTGGTCCTGATTGTAAAGTTTCGCTCACTCTATGTTAAAAATTACGAAAAAAGAATTTTTTTTTTTTTTTTTTTTTTTTTTTTGTCTTTGAAGATTCAAAGTCTGTTCTTCTCGCATGAACCAAACCTAGCATTTATTTCCCCGTCCCCGTTTTCGATTTTAAACGTTATGTTTGTATTTGTTACAATAGGAAAGGTGGTCCTGATTGTAAAGTTTCGCTCACTCAATGTTAAAAACGGTGCACAATAAAAAAAGAATTAATGAAATAAAAAAAAAATGATAACGCTTAAAATTAAAATGGAAAGTTAATGCTGTTTCGTTGACATAAGAACAGAGGCACTTTGATTTTTGTGAACTAAAGGCCGCAA
Source organism: Architeuthis dux (assembly GCA_006491835.1). Taxonomy (NCBI): domain Eukaryota; kingdom Metazoa; phylum Mollusca; class Cephalopoda; order Oegopsida; family Architeuthidae; genus Architeuthis; species Architeuthis dux. Next base: position 99,408 of record VCCN01000695.1, read on the forward strand.
AAAGCGCATTGCGATCGGGACCCCATTACTGACCCGTACATAAATTATTGCTTTTATTTGTGCGCCGTTTTTAACATAGTGTATGAAACTTTACAATCAGGACCACATTCTTATTGTGTCGAGTTCCCCCACTATAATCCTTGCTAAAGTACAAAACTTAAATAACGGTAAATCTTAAAACTGTCTTGTATAATTTTCTTGTTTACATTTGTTGAAGACGATGTCATGTTGCATCAAGCTGTAACTCGTTCGTCTGACGCATTCCCCTCTTCTCTTCATCTCTCTTCTTTTTTTAGTCCTCACCTAAGAATATTGTATTTCCACACGTTAAACATAACTACTGTTGTTGGTCTACCTTTCCCTTTGCGCTACCAACTTTTTTCTTTTTTTTTTTTTGTTGCAAAGGTTATCTTTGTCAGGTTACAATCTGAATGACTGACTATTATTAGCGAAGAGTTAGGAGTCCTTGATGAATTTTAATAAACAGCAATTCTTTTGAAAATTGTTATTATCTATCTGGACATTGTATTGTTGGGAATTTTCTGTAACACAAGGAAAACATTTACAAAGTAAAAAGAGCACCTGCAAGATGCCGTGTAAAATGTATGGAAAAATTAAAACAGTACTTAAAAACACTAAACAACCAATTAAACTTTAAGACACAACCAAGTAAATAATTAAAGTGTCATTTCTTAAAGGATTTTTAAAAAAAAGATATGAAAGGTGTTAAAGAAAACAGTAACTAAAAAAAGCCCAACAATCTTAGTAGTACCAAGCGGAGCACTCAGACTGAACGTGATTTACAGATGATGCGATGATTCGCAACATGTTACAAAAAGAAAAACGTTACAAAGAAATTACAAAATCCTTTCAATATTTTATTTTAATATAATGGTTCTATTCAGTGACTACAATACATTAACAACTCTTGTTTTTGTCATTTGAAGAAAAAAATTCAAATTAAATTCATGAAGAAAACAATTAAAACACCATTATAACGTTATAAATTGAAAGCGGGAAGTTAATGCTATGTTTCACAGATACTACGCCTTGATCTTGAACTAAATGCCGCAAAAGGCTGAACCACGAAACTAGGATAGTGCCAAAAAAAGATGTTTTAATTTAATTGAAAAATTATCCACCTTCTAAATTTTTGACAATAGAATAAATATTCGGCATTTAGTTTTATCGTCACTACTTATACATTTCTGTGAGATGCCAGTTGCTGCTCTTTCGCTTTAATAATTGTTTGTTGGCAGTTTCATGATATTGAGAATATACCAATTTACGCCGTGAGATGATCATCCATTAATAATGGCACTTGATTGAGGTACTTTCTTGTTTAAGTATAAACCTAAACGCCACACGGGTAATGTGCTAATGCACCTGTCCCCCACCACCACCAAAAAAAAACATCAGTGTCCCTGCTTCTTTCATTCAATTTGCTCTCCACTCTAAACTCAGACACTGATTTGATTATCATCTTCAATGACATTCCTCCTGACTGGCATAAAGTGTTGACCATTGCGTGTTTAAATTTTTATTTTTAATATATGAAGCTTTTGCACCCGACTTTTTCTTTTCTTTTCCATATGAAGTAAAATCACTAGTTGTAATCAATTACTGCAAAAAGACTGACGGCTAAGAAGGGCTTTACTTTTGGGGCTTTGTTAAACGGGGGGGCGGGGGACTTTAAAAAAACCCCAAAAAACCTTAGTGTCTGTTCCTAAACCAGATTCCTTTTCATCAAAGCTACAGCTTATGTGGCTTGCACGACCGGAAGTTTATTTTTGTTTTATTTTATTTTATTTTTTTTCAAAAACTAATTTGCTAAAACCTTTCCCGTGGTCACATTGGTACACACAGAATTTCATGATTGTTGTGTGGTTTCTGCGGCAGGCTGTCACAGACGGCACACTTTTGGCGAATTTAATTGTTTTATGTACATTTTAAACATGAAAAAATGACATTAAACTTATACAAAAAGGTTTTGAACTTTGGAAAATAATATTAAATTGATAATATTCTCAAGGTCATCTATAAAAAAAAACCTGTGGCTGTACTACCGAATAAATGCAGAAAAATGTGCAAGTTTGCAACAAAGCTTGTAAAAGTTGTCAGAATGAAAATGCTTTGTTTTATTTGTTTGCTGGAGTTCTATATATAACCTTTTAGTAGAAAATTAATTTTATTAACAAATGCTGTCAAATTTGTCGTTAAGTTGGATTCATTTTATTTGTTAATTTACTGAAATAAAACTAAACCCACATTCAAGTTTGGGGAACAATTAACACAAACGGAGAACAGCATATTTTTCTTTGCATCATCAGATTTAATACTTTAAGCAGGTCACTCAACTGCACTCAAGCATATCAAGTTTGTCTAGACTACAATTTATTTTATAGGCAGTCGATGATTATTACAATAGTGTTGATAATACAAAATCATTGTTTCTATGAACATTTATGTTCAGTGGTGGAAATGAAATGGCTTTTGGGAACTAGGTATACAGTAATATTTCACATTAGCAGACATTGAACATACAAAAAACCTGGAAATTGAGAAGTAGGTCTATGCCATTACACCACTGGTTATGTTCTTTTTATTTCACTCTTCTTTATACTAGTATGAACATGTATAATTTTTCTTGAGTGTCCAAACAGCTGAATCTGGAGAACATGTATAAACTAGCAGTATTACTGGGTGGGGCAGGCAAACACATACAGACATGGAACTGACTCAGTTTGTAGGAAATCGCCCCCACATCAAAAATATCTTTGCTCTGTTAAGTATCCCCTCACACTACATGCATACTCTATGTACTTTATATCTGTTACCCTGGCAACACAGCACCACATCAAGTACTTTTTGTGATGCTTTTGTTTTATGGTTAAATGTTCATAGAGGACACAACCAACTCTGTTTAAACTATGAATTATGTAAATCTTTACTTTCTTTCTACAGCTAGCCTAACAGTCTATAAATTAACAATTTACCAACAGTTTTTATGGAAAAAGATTATTTTTAAAAAAAATACACATTCCAGTTTTCTCTTTTCTACATGTTAGTGTTCAGTATTGTGACAACTCAGAATATTTCAAATACATATCTGTCAACATTTAAGTGTTATACATTTTTACAAATAAGACTTGATGTGAATATGGGGGAAATAGATTTTTTTTTTTTTATTTTTGCTTTAATTCTATGTGAATTTGTAATAATGGACATTACTAACCTAGAACTTTGAACAGAATTCAGGTTTTTTTGGTCATTGGCTCGGTGCTTAGAGCTAGTGGTGGACCTACATTTTGGGCGCCCTGAAGCTTGAACTGTTATGGAGGACTTTCACAAGTGACAATAGGACAACACCCAACAAGGTCTGGAGGGTGATGGGGAGGAGTCCTTGAAAATGGGGCCATGCAAGCCCCTTCCCACCAGCAATGAGGTCTGGGTAATCACTGTTATCTTCTTCAATGGGATTTGGGTGAATCCACAGCTATCTATTTATTTTTTGCTTTGAAAAATCTTTTGGGCATTTCCAAAGCTTATTTTGGTATGCGTAGGTCACAATGACAGAATCACAATGTTATGTTTTGAGGTAATGCAGTTAACATTTGTAAAAAGTGGATTGTTCTCATTTTATTAGGTCTGTAGTATGGTGTTAAGACTCCGAGACACCAAGAGTTGGAATTGTTATATACATACATACATGGAATGATGAAATAAAACAACAAAGACGGCTGTCAATATAATCTTATATTTTAGACACCTATACTACATGGAGCACATTTTACAAAATATGCATACAGAATTTAGGCGCTCTTCAGTCATTTTCTTTATAAAGGATAGCTTTGAGAAATCACTTTCTGTTTCACAGCTTGTGATAGGCATTGTCAAGCACAGTTTAAGTGCAATAGTAATATTGGAGAACACTTCAATTAGGTGTCGTTCACAAATAAGCTGAAGAATTTCTGCACATTGCATTTCAGATGGTGTCTTTTCTTGTGTTCTGCGATTACTTAAAATGCAAATATTCTTTTGAACTGATAACATTCATTTAGTAATTTGTGGTCAATATGATCTTTGTAATAAGATATAAGTTTAATACTGTCTTCACCAATTCAGAGAGGAACTTGAAACTTTTCGCAATTTGCTCATATGGGTGATTCTTGTGTAATCCTAAATTTGTCAGCTCCTCTAAAAGAAGCACTACCACTTGTTCTATCTGAAAACGTCTTAATCTGTCCTTATCAGCGCTGGATATAATGATATTGAAGACATTAGTTGAATTTTTTACCATACATAGTTCTTGGGAATTGCTATTTGGATAATACATGCAAGTCATCAAAAATTCAAGATGGTGGCCATGGCTGGTATGAAAATTGTAATTTCAATGAAGTTGTGTAGACTAGTCTGATATGGATGATTTCAAATCATCCTTTTTTTTTTTTTTTTTTTTTAAATTTTAAAAGTTTTTTATGATGCATAATCTGAATTTGGAATTTTAGAATTGCCCAGAAGCTTTCTTCTATCTAACAATTCAAGACTCCGAATAAGTGATAACAATAACTGATCAAAGCTAGTGTCTATCATGGGGATAGCTTATTCAGCATTCCCATTTACAGTAAAGGAGAGCTGTGCAGTCAATGGCAGCATTTTTGCACTGTAACACAACCCTTTTTACATTTGCAGGAGCCAAGTTCATAGCTGGACTGGTCTGCATCTGGTAGGCATGTCCAGAAGGTTTGATAGTACCCCCTCATATGTCTTTGACCAGCCCCATCTACAGTGTAGGTAGTTCTGGTGTGGACACTAGAATCTGACCCCACACATATTTTTTTATATATATATATATATGTGTGTGTGTGTGTGTGTG
>VCCN01000698.1:214721-226871 GCA_006491835.1 Architeuthis dux
TCAACAGAACATGTAAAAGAGGCTATACAACATTCATATCGAGCTGCGGTAGATGGCCCCCTTGTCATAATACCAGCACACTGGACGCATTGTAATATTGGGTAGTTTGGTCTTTTTAAATTAAACATCTATTTTATATACCAGCATATATGGTAAATACTTTTCAGAAATCAAATCTGTACGTTTGAATCCTGGATAATTATAAATTTCCTAATTATTTTTAAGAACCATGTGCTTTTCAAAAACATACAATTCAAGATTACTTTCCACAGCTTTCAACTTGTGCAGTTCTTAATTGTGGCATGTAATAACAACTTGTAATGAATTCTTTGTAATTTTATGTAAGGTTTTAAATTGTAAAGGAAATAGTTCAGAGAAATCGTCACGTGACGAACATCTTTTGACCGCATGCTGTGTTCTGGTTGATCAATTAAAAAATTGGGAAAAGAGGTGATCAGTGAATAAGTTACTTCTCTCACCTTTTGTTGGATAACTAAAAAGTCTTTTAAAAGTGTGAATGCTGCCGGACACTAAGGGACCAATTTATCATATACTTACATTGTAAATTGAACCCCCTTCCACTAAAAACTTATTTTGGGGGAATTTTCAAAAATCAAAAAAAGATGGGTTTTTTCTAGACATAATAGGGAGTAAATGTTGACATTTTCAGCCCTCTAGCTCCATTGGTGCAACCTGTATGCGCGACACATACATAGCCAGCCAGAATCACTTAACTCTTAAATTCATACAAAGATAGATAGGCAATTTCAAGGTAAATGACTTCTGATTAAAATTATCCCCACCATTAAGTGGAATTTTAAAATATTTTTAATTCAATTCACAAAAGAGTTATTTTATACTATTCATTGAAGAGTTCCACTGTCCTGTTTCAAGCGGTTTATGAATTTAAGAGTTGAAAACTGAAGAAACCTATTGTGGCGATGAAGTGAAAATGGACTTTCCCAAGGAAATGACCTGCTTGAGATACGGGTAGCAAAAGCTGAGTGAAATGGGTCACCGACATATATAGACAAATTGGAACGTGGGTGACCAGTATGTTGAGCGCCAGCAACCCGGATGTGGCGAGTTGCTGGCTATAACAGGCATGGGCAGTAAGGGCTCAGTAGTTCACTCTCAACTCACCACTAGAAGCCACGCCTGAATCGTATTTGGGACTGATACTGTGAATGACATCATAGCCGCTCACAGTCTGTGATAGCTTACCGGTGATAAGCGAGAAAGTGCCACTTGAAGGAAGCGTTCCAGTGTTGCAACACTGATGTGCCCCCCCCTTTCTACTACAGAAAATTCTTTTGGTTGATGGATTCTAATAATTCAATTCTTGGGGGTACCAAATTGAATAGAATCTTTTGCTTACTTAGTCTTTTCTTCCTGCACGACTTTGGCTGCATCTCATGATAAACTTTGGTCGTTCCTTGAGCTTTTAATAACTCATCTTTCAACTAGAAAGAAAAATAATTTTTTAAATATTAATTATAAAGAAAAGTAACAACATCATATGAATTTACAATTAGTAGAGAGTACAAAATACTGGAATCTTTTTAAATTTTCAAAATTGTTGAAAATTGGAAACTTTTAACCAATTACAAAAAAATCTGGAATTATTATTCTATTATGCCTCTTTGGTCATCTCCAAACTATACACAATATTTACACATCAACTTCTAAACAAATACAAAATTCATAAAAAACATATTCAAATGTACATAAATACAAACAACATCTACAATTTAACACAATTCACAGATCAAACCCCCTTGAAAATCTCATGTGACAGATTCCAAAAATATCCTTGTAATCTCATGTTTTTCAATAATTTCTAAACTTATCTAAATTATTTTTTAAAACTTTGTACACTATTGCTATCTTTATACATGATTAGGCAACTTATTCCAAAAATATATTACTCTATTAGAAAAAAAATCTAATTGTTTAGTAGTTTTTGCAATCTGTCTTGTCAATAGATTTCCAGTTCGAGGCGAGATATTAAAGAATGGTGTACCACATTTAGAAATTCCATTAATTATTTTGAATGTCTCAATTAAATCCCCCCCTCATTCTTCTCTCTAGTAAAGTTGTTAAACCCAATTTCAAAGGCTTCAACAATAACAAGTCAAGATATATTTAAATTACTGCTACATTAATAATTACCATTTTTGATGTCATATAAGACCCCCCCCTCCAATCTTACTTCAGCAAGGAATATTAAGAAAACGCAATTCTACTCATTTATCACCCAGTTTTCTAATTCCACCACAAGTTCTGTTCAATGTGGATCTGGACAATGAAGGTCATGTTCACGTTGAGCCATTTCTTTAAGGTTAAAAAGAGTCTTTTATGCTGTTAAATGCGACACATATCCCCCAAAACCCAACTCAGCCTCAGAATTAATAGAGAAATATGAAAACACTTATTACAAAATCAAATGCATTTTAAGAAGAAATATGCATGAATTATTTCATTTGGAGCAGCAGTTCTTTTTATCTGACTCTTGAATATACATATCTCAGCCATGAATAATAAAGTCGGTCAATCTTTATAAAGTAAATTGCCAACAAAAGCCTTAACAGACCGTAAATCCACAATATATTTTAACAAATAAAACTAAAAAGTAGCTAAACAACGCAGTATTTCAGTTTATATTACAGTTTCAAATGTTCCAGATTTATTTTAGAAAAAAAATTTAATTGATTTAAATTCTTCAGGGATTCATCTTTTTACAATGTAAATACCTTTCAGTTCTGTTCGATATTTATTGAGATCTCATAAAATTAAATAAGGGAGGTTCTTATGTTAAAAAATACTTTATAATTTTTTTTTTACAAAATAACCTTTTCATAAATAAATTCAGTAATACATGAATAAATAACAGCATTTTTATTAAATTTTGGTTGAATTCTAGTAGACTTTTAAAATGCAAGGGTATATTTGGCACTGAAAGTTTTCTACATTTTTTTTTTTTTTTTACAAATATAAACAAATTTCAAAAACAAATAACTCCATTTCTATATGATGGAAGAAAATAATTTTTATATCAGATTTTTCAGGGTTAAATGTTGAAATGAAATAGAAATTAGCTAAAACAATATATTGAATGCAAGAAAACTGACTGTAGCAAAGGCAGAATTTCTACTGCCGTTATGATCCGTTATCAAATGTGGTTTGTATTAGTGTGAACAGCATGTGGACTTGAAAGGAACGGGAGGATTTCAACTAAGATGAAAATAATAACCATTCACTGAATTATACATTGTATTTAGTGCATTAAGTTCACATCTATAATGAATTGGAAAACTTTACTTTTTATATTTAATAATTAACTTTTATAATTTTAGCCAGGGTAGGCACTGCCTACGTTGCCTACCCAGACAGCACATCCCTGATATACATTATATATAGTGTACAATAGGATAACGGTTATCCAAGATAATGCATATTTCTGACATATTTTAATTAATTTTCATTATAAATCAAATAAAAATCTAAGCAAACTGCATTTTGTTCCCTCAAAATCAAAGCAATGAAACAATGAGAAGCCTTTTTGATTGTGACATAACAAAATGTTTTCCATGTTTCAAAGTGAAAAATGTGAGTTTTCCTCAAATCAATGAAGACGTTTTACCTCGTTGAGTTCTTTCATTGAGACTTTGCTTCCTGAGGAAGGCAGCTTGGACAGCAACGTGTTGTAGGTTTCGTTTTGGGCTTGAAGGTTGGAAACGTATTGGAATAAATTCTCTTTCAAAGTGGATGGCGCCTGTTGACAAAGAAAAGCAAAACAAAAATTACAAAACAAATATATATAAGTCTGATTAGTCACTCAATAGAAACTGGCACATGACCATCATTTTTTGGCAGCATGCCATGTTGAGGGTGATCAATAAAATAAAATTGGAAAAAGCTTGATCAATGAATAAGTTACTTCTCTCACCTTTTGTTGGATCACTAAAATGTCAGAATTTTTTAAAAAAACAAAACAAACGTGAACACTGACACAAACTAAGTGACCAATTCAGCATAAACTTACATTGTAAATTGAAACCTCACTAAAAACCTATTTTGGGGGAGAATTTTCAAAGAACAAAAAAGTTTTTTTCTAGCCATAAGGAGTAAATTGTTTAAATTTTCAGCCCTCTAGCTCCATTGGTGTGGCCTGTACACATGATACATACATAGCTAGCCAACCAGCAATTCAGAATCACTTAAAAACTGAAGAAACTAATGTTGACAGTTTTGGTTGATGGTTTCTAATAGAAGGGTTGATTCTCTTGGGGGAAAAGTGATTCTCTCTTAAGAAAAACAATCTCCCCAAAACATATCTAGACTCTTAGAGTTGAATACATTAAGATGACAAAAAAATTAATTATTATATCTTTATTTAAAATATTAATAGATGAAGGATTTTCATTATTCCATATTTTTTTGACAAATATCATCATCTTTATTATTTTTAACACAGTGTTTTGGCTATTGAAATCAACAATAAAAATGAAAACAATAGTTTGAAAAATCTATGGAAGAATAAAAGATCCATAATAAACATAAGATATCATTCCAGTTTATTTCTTTAAGGGAATTGTCAATTTTATAAGAAAAAGTATCACATTTTTTAAATAGAAAAAAAAAAGAAAGAGTTTTGTGGGGTGGGGACCACCGTTATTTATTGGTCAAATATTCAATATTAAAATAATATGATTCCTAGAATCCGTGCGTAAAAAAACTTCTGTTGGCCCTAAAATGAACTAAAATGTCAAAAATGGCACACAAATAAAAACAATTAAACAATCTGTTTTTCTTTCAAGGGGAGATAATCCTTAGTTCATTTTAAGGCTGATAGGAATTATCTCCATTTTACACACGGATTCTAGGAATCTACTAATAATATTTGAGCATATCATCCAAATCCAAAGACACAAAATGTAATGATAGAATGAAGATAATAAAGAAAAAAAAGACTCACGTGTTCATCGCCACAGATTTCCGAAAGGAGATAAACAAAAGCACCAAGTTCTCGAACACTGTAAAAGAAAAATCATTAGGAGGATAAAACAGAAGAAAAAAAATTCACACCCCAGGAGTATCATAGATTTTTCAAGTACAAGACTCACTACTAAATGGAAAGAATTCATCTCTGTGGTCAGTTTGTGATAATGAATCTCACCAGCCCACCACACTTAGAATGAAATTTCAGGATAGACAATACTCTTTTCTCCTAAAAACAATATATTATTGTTGTTGACTGTATACTCCCCTAAACATAACAACCTCGTCCCAGGTTCTATATAAGAGACAAGCTCGCAACCCTAAAGTCCCGAATGACAAAAAAGAAAAGTGTGAATTATTGTTAGATTAACTAGAAAGCACTCAGAGAGCGCATACCTCTGCCAACACCATTCTCACTAAAAACTGAATGAAAATCAGTCCATATATATATATATATATATATGTATATGTATATAGCTACGATGCAGGGGAGGTAACCATAGAAAATTCTTGAATCTGCCCCAAAATTTAATCAATTCATCCTTAGCCCATGGCCAAACTTTTCAAAAAAATGTTATCGAAATTCATTGAGGACTTTTTTGAGATATTGTGTAGAAAGACAGATAGACAGACACGATTGGATACATACTGTATCGCATATAAATAGGTATACCACTACCACTTTTTAATAGAAAGTTAATTTTCTTCTAAACCAAACATAGCTGGATTTTATTATTTCTAGTGGAACATTACACAATCAAAATGGATATTATCAGGTATTATTTATGACCAAACTCTACAGCATTGAAACTGTAGGCAAAAATATTTTTTCATAGTGTTGCACTCATCTTTGGACGGCAACATATTCATATTTTTGGCAACAGAGTTTCAATGCTGGAGAGAATAAAATCTTGCTATATTTCGTTTAGAAGAAAATTAAATTTCTATAGAATAGTGGTAGGGGTGTACTTATTTATGGGCGATATGGTATACGTCTTTCAACTTCATTGGCAGAGGTAAACCAAGCATCTTCCAAGTTCAGTAGGTTCTAATCTAAAAGATAATTGTGTGCAATCTGATCCCAGAAGACTGGAAAGAGAGTTGATAGATAAGTATGGTCTGCTACTTATGACCTCTCTAGGGACTGGCAAGAGAAAAACATTATCTCTAGTAGTTAAGAAATGCCTGGTTCGCTCAGATAAGTAAAATTTTACATATGTGTATTCTCTCCTATAAAGGCATAGAAAGCTTTAAAATATATGAGTGGCAGCGCATGATAAGTGCCCAAGCACCATTTTCAAAAGATTGTTACTTTTAGAGCTACAATGCTCAGTTTTTTTATTTTGAAGCTTGAGAGTTCAAGCTTCAAAATAAATAAAATAACTGAGAATTGTAGCTCTAAAAGTAACAAAAATATCAAATTTTAAAAATGGTGCATTGGGCACTTATCAAACATAGCCACTCATATATACAGTATCACCCATAAATAAGTACACCCTTACCACTTTTTAATAGAAAGTTAATTGTCTTCTAAACCAAACAAAGCAGGATTTTATTATTTCTAGTGGAACTTTACACAATCAAAACGGGTATTATCAGGTATTATTTATTATTGTATTTTTATACAGCATTGAAACTCTGTTGCCAAACATATTTTTTCGTAATGTTGTACTCATCTTTGGACAGCAACACATTCATATTTTTGGCAACAGAGTTTCAATATGTATATGCTAGAAACAGGAAACTTAAATAGTTTTTGATAAGCACTAAAAAGGATCCGTTTTTTTCCATAATTTCCATCATGAGAGCAGCAGTGAGGATGTTCAATTTAGCTTTGGTCATGTGTAGTTTTCTTCCCTCAAAGCAAATCAAGAAACTAGTAAGATCTTGGAACATGTTCCCCATAGATAAAGGGGGTGGGACTACTGTATTATATTCTGAAGCACAGAATAATTACTTTCCATATAAAAAATGAGATGATCCAATGCTGATAATATTTACGTCTGAGATTTGAAGATTTTGTTTTCACTGCCAAAAGTTCAAAAATATCAGAAAGAGAAACTGACAGAAAAAGATTTCTCTTAACTCTTAAATTCATATTTAAAAAAACAAAACTTAAATCAAGGGAAATAATTCAAGTTACTTCCCTTGCACTTTTAGGTAAATTCTTTTTTTTTTTATATTCAATTCACAAAACAGTTCCATTTTTAAAAATTCTAGTCATTGAAGAGTTCCACTGTATCTAGGAACTGTTTCAAGATTAAAGGGAGGTAACTTTGATCAGTAGTTATTCCCCTTGATATTAACATTTAAATTTTCTTATTAATTCAAGAGTTAAAAACACAAAAGAAAAAAAACAAAAAAAAACAAAAAAGAATGGATAAAAAAATTTAAAGAACGTACTTCTGACTTTTGAGTTCTTCATATTTCTCCAAGAAAAATAGTTTCTCAGGGGCTTTCTCTGCAACCTTTTTCTTGATTTGTAAAGTTGGTACCTGCAGAAGGAAAAAAAAGAGCCGATATTCAGGCTAATAGGATCAGAATTTATCACAGGGTTTTTTTCTGTCACATTCAAATAAACACAGAGTTTCCATTTTATAGTAAATTCCAAATCAAATGCACATTTTATATAATTACCAGATTTCCCAGTGTCAAGGACACACCCCAATTTTGACTTGCAAAATGTTGAAAAAGAATAAACAAAACATTAAGCTCTCAGCGCTCTCACCTACCTTACTAAGATGTTTTGTGGGTTGCTTAGTAATATGTAGATCCCTATGACCACTTATAGTCTACATTTTGTTTCTTTTTCTCTTACGTTACAGCAAGTTTACACCCAAATCTAACAGCAAGCCTCCCGGTAAGAACTAGTGGTTGACATATATTGGTTTTGGCCAATACCGATATTTAGAGAGCAGGGCGGCCAATGGCCGATGTTTGGGGTTTTTCTAAAATAATGTATTATTCACTTGAACACAGAAAAATATTTGAAAATAAAAATGTGCATTGTCACTGTTTGAAAATAAAAAAGTTATGAAGTGGAGACATTAGTTATAAACACTTCAATGTTTACCCGTTATTTTCTTCCCCTCCCGTATTTTCTTTGCTTTGCTTCCAGTGACAACCAGCCGACAGCTAATGAAGCTTTCCTTTCCATCGTAGGAAAGAAAGAAGACTAAGAATCAACACGACTGTCTCCGCCCTCCCTCCATACCCCCTCACTCTGTGTTGTATGGTCGTCTCTCTGGGCTTTAATATCCCACTTACGACTCGGTCAACCCTTTGATCTCACCAAGCCGATGTAGTTTCTCTAACCTTGTCAGAACACCAAATTCAAGAAAAATGACATGCGCTCAGTAATCGGCAGATCACGATTATCTCAAAATGTCAAATATTGGCCCGATTAACCGATTTACCTCTAGTAAGAACCCGTGATAGGGTTGTGCCCACACTATGATAACCCAGTTCCACAATCCAGTCTTTTTACCTTCACTGGAATATCTGTATCACAACCAATATTAATATCTGTGTTTGGAATAAAAAGCATGGTCTTACTACTAGTCTATTGGCTCATATACCGCAGTACCGATACGGTAAGGAGTTTTTGTGATTACGTATAAATTTTTAAACCATTTAGGAATGATATTAATTTTCAACCTCTCAAAAAGTTCGCAAAAACCACTAACAAAATTGGTTGTAGGTGCCCTTACATCCCCAACCGGTCAAAATTCAAAATGGCGGATTTTGAGATCTGTCTCCATAGGCCAAAATTCTGATATCTCAGAGTATAGACATGTTATATATTATTGGAAAGCTCTTTTAATAATAATTAATATTCACATAAGAACCATGCTCATGAAGGCAACAGAATTTTAGTTATTTGTGGTCAAAGGTCAATCAAAATGGTTTCAGGAAATCGATTAAGCTGTGATTTTAAACATTTGACAGAAAGTAAAGAAAAATCCCCTCATGATGTTTCAGCGACGGGTGAATAAGGTATTCCAAGAAATTCACGATGCACTTGGAAAGGCTAAAATAAAAGATTGCTTCCTATTAGATGTAGATTTTCTAAATGACTCTTTTATAATGATAACCATTAAATGTCTCTCTTCATTTATAAACAAAGATTATTCTGCAAAACTGTGGGACAGACAATCCCATTCTGAAAGCTTCATTGCTCTGAAGGTCAATTAGTCACATTCTTTTAGAGACCATTGTTTTAATTGTATATTTGATTGTCGCACAGCTCTTTTTCATCATCTTGTTGATATCAAGGCCGATCTTGATAAATATCAGAACATAATTAATGGAGTCTCAATCCTTGATAAAGCATTTTTAAATATGGAAGTCCATAAACCAATACTCAGTGCAACATCACAATTGGGTATTCATATAACAGGACCATTAATGTTGATACTTTTAGATAAAGAAACTACATACAGTAAGTGGATTAGTATGACTTGACAAATATACCCGCTTCAGAGTTTGTACAAACACAGCAATGCATAGTATCATTTTTATCGACTGATATATTTGTTTCTTGTTTGCCCAAACCATGCATTAAAGCTTCCATTGAATCTTGCACAAAAGATTACAAAGATCCCATTGAAAGTTTGATCAAACTCTTTTTGAAAAATTTTGCAGAGGGATTTGCATTACAAAAAGTTGCTCTTTTTGGTCTTGGGCCCTACGCTGATCAAGGCATTGGTTCCCTTCTAAAATTATCAACAGTTAGTAATACTAATAATGATAAGAAAAACCTTGACAGAGTACCAATTCACAACCTGGGTGAAGAGAGAAATATAGGTTTTATAAATTATGAACTCCAAATAAGGGGCAAAAGGAATCTTGAAACCTCCTAAAAAAAAAAAAAAAAAAAAAAAAAAAAAAAAAAAAAAAAAAAAAAAAAAAGATATTTAATAAAAGCATTGACTAGCTGCAAAAAATCAATCATAGTGACTTGCAAAAATATTAAAAACCTGTTATGGAGATAAAAGTGTTGCGTCTAGAATGGAATGTAAAAATGAAACATTATCAAGAACAAGGCTATTCTGAGAAGCAAGTATTGAACAACAGAGAGGAATCATGTAAATTAGCCGATTTAGAGTTTCTGAAGAACCAGCAGCCACGAGGGCCATTCACCACATCATCTGAAGTATCTTCTTTTCTGAAAAGCTGACGATAAAATGAAAAATAAGCAGTTTTATTGAAATGCGATATGTTCATAAAACTTGTCTATCGCTGAAACCTAAAGTCACTGTATTCAGATTAAAGAAGGGTCATAAGAACTTTTCAAATGAAGAATATGCAGACAACTTGATTAGCTCCCTTGATTGTTCAAGATCAACTACAACATCAACAAGAAAATTTGCATAATATACTTTATGTTTTGCCTTCTAAGAGAGCAAAATATAATAACACTGCTCCAAAACCTTTAGCCAACCCTTTATTTAGTGTTGGTGAACATGTTGCTGTATTTTGGATAAATGAGTTTGGAAAGTGAATGGTATATGACTATCATTGAGGACATTGTATCTGAAAATACACTGAGCTATCATATTTAAAAAGAGCCAGGATTGACAGTAGGGATTGGGTGTTTCCAGAGGAAGCTGAACTCTAATGTGTATTATTGTTTTTCTCGCATCAAATGTTGTATAGCACCAAAAACTGTTGAGCTGATAACACATTCATTGCAGGAGAAACAGCATTCAGGTCTCATTTTTAATGGATGATAAGCTATAATATTGTTTTACTGATTTTATTTACTTATTACTTATATATTTCACATTGTTGTTAAAATTTCATTTTTTCTTGAAATTGAACAATCTTTATCTTGTTTGTGGCATTGAAAACTACAATTCAAATGTTTCCACATAAAAATGGATAGAAAAATAGCTAATCTTATAAGACTTTGGAATTGTATATTTTGATTTTGCTCAACAGTGAGTGTTCACATTTTGGTTGACCTTTGACATCAAATAACTCTCATATGTTCTTATGTGAATATTAATCAGCATTAGAATAGCTTTCTAATGATATATAACATGTCCATACTCTGAGATATCAAAATTTAGCCTATGGAGCCAGATCTTAAAATCCGCCATTTTGAACTTGGCCCAGTTTCATCATTATTGTGATCTTACTATTAAGTGACAAACTTTTTGGGGCATTGGAATTTTTCTCAAATAAAATTTCCAATTTAACATCTTACCCTACTAGTTAGGATAGGCCTATGAAAAAAGTAACCATTGACCTGTAGGAAACAGGGTAAATTCTTTAGTCTTATTTCAGGCAAACAAATAGCATCTTTGATGCTTTGTAATACAGTAGTACCTCAAATTTTGATTGTAACTATTTTGTTATTATTCTCATATTATCAATATAAAATCTGAGTACTCACAGATGAAGGTAAACTTTGTCCACTGGAACTTTCCAACATCTCAGCATAGATGTCCGCACCGAGAGCATCTGTGGACCGGATGCTGAAACAACGCAAAAAAAAAAGATTTATCCAAACAAACAAAAATCTTATGAATTAAGATCAAATAAAATTAAGAATTGGGATGAAAGTAAATAGTAGTCCAGAAATTAAAAATAATGATTTACAATACTTCATCCAATAAAAATATAAATAACTACCATATTTAATGGCATAGTTAATTCCACTTTTAAGCTGCGTTCGTCTTGCTTCTTCAACGATTTACAAGAACTCTCTCCTTGAGAAAAACATGGCCGCCGTTTTATATAACGACCGATGGCACGCCACCTGGTGGCTACCAAAGATTTAAGATGCAATGCAACAACAAAACAAAAACGAAACATTAACAATCCCCCCCCCTTTTCTGTTTCCACTATTATTTTTTCTTTTAATTTCTTGAAGCAATAAAAAAAATTTTTTTAAAACTTCACCCCCCCCCTTTTTTTTCAAAAGAAAAATTCAATCCTACAAACTCTCCAGAAACAAGCATCAGGCTAATCATAGATCAGTTAGCATGAAATTCAGAAAAAAAATAAAAAATAAAACTTTTCTTTTTATAGACCCATCTTGGATTAATTAGGTTAGAAAACAGTATATAATGTTACTCCGTGAAAGCAGCGCAATTTGTTTTTTTTCATTAGTAACTATGTACAAATGTTATTCTTAAATTA
>VCCN01000698.1:237510-250047 GCA_006491835.1 Architeuthis dux
GGGTGATCAATGAAAAACTTACTTTCACCTTTTGTTGGGCGGTGATCACTAAAACTGTCCAAATTATTTTTGAAAAAGTGTGAACTCTGCCAGACGCAAACTAAGGGACCAATTTAGCATCAACTTACATTGTAAATTGAACCTCCCACTAAAATACTATTTTGGGTAAATTTTTTTTTTTAAAGTTTTTTTCTAAACAAAATAAGTAAATGTTTAAACTTTCAGCCCTCTAGCCCCATTTGTGTTCGATAGATAGCCAGAATCACTTAAAAACTGAAGAAACCTATGCTGACAGATTCGATTGACGGTTTCTAATACATACAGGTCCCCCCACCCCCCACTATCCGAAAGTAGAGAGTTCTTATAAACAACCTTTACTAAGTCGAAATGGTGTAAAAGCGAAGAAATAATTACCATCAATTTAAATCGGAAATTTTGTTTAGTGTTCCCAGGGCAAAAAATGGTGTTGATGCGATATTAGGCCGAGTCGTGTGAGATACTGGAGACAGGAAGACAGAGGCGTAGCGCAAACTTGCGAAAAGCGGGGGACACCGGTATCGGTCACAATATCTCTAAAAGTTCTCAATGAATTTGAAAAAATAAATAAATAAACTGCGGTTAATAAACGTCGGCTTTAAAGAGGTTTTCAAACCTGGTCGGTTGAATAATCCTGATACAAGGTTCGCTGAAAACAAAAGACTTTGTCACAATTTAATGAAGATTTGAATTAAATTCGAAGTGTGAAAATTTAATGAAGATTTGAATTAAATTCGAAGTGTGAAAATTTCACACCAGTGCACACTCGATGTTAAAATATGGTGCATAAATAAAAAGAAATAAGAGAATTCATAAAAAAAACAGAATGCATACATAGTTATTGCTTTGAAATTTTGAATAAATTAAATTGTTTTTCCTTTGCCTAGCTTCATAAATTTTCGATAGATCGCATGTCTACGTGACGGCAGCTGGAATCCAATCGGGACCACCTTCACTAAGTTGTAGCCCTACTTCTAACTTCAAACCAGAGAAACAAGCTTTTACGCGTGGACAGTCCAAGACTAGTAAAATCCGCGAAACCTCCGAGGTATAAAACAGGTGTTAAATTGAATGATCCGGCTTTTTGGTACCTGAACAGACTTGCACATGTTTTAATGTTTTAATCTGGTCTGGTGAGTAAGGGACATGCGACAGAGAGGAGCGGGATACACAGAAGAGAGAAAGAAAATATTAAGGAATAAGAAAGGCGATAGATTGTGCATTTTTTGTTTATTTTGGTCAACTTACTTTGCATCATCGAACTTCAACGTGTTACCTTTTGTTGACAATGACAACTCATCAAGATCGTGCAATTAATAAAAAAAATAATCACAGGAAGACGAAAATGTCCAAATGTTATGCTTTCTCCCTTTATTCATTTAGGTTTTTATTTTATTTTGGAAGTTGAGGTGTGGTTGTGCAGTATTCTGATGTATGAGCATTAACCTTTAGTTTTTCATTTGTTCAATGAGAAAGTATTTGTCCGAATTTTCTTCAAAGTGACATTGTGGGAAAGAGTGATTACAAAAAGGCAGAGTTTGTCAATGAAGAACATATTAGAAGAAAACAAAATCATAAGAAGATATAGATATATGATTGTTTTTATATTTAGATGTGATTTAGTGAAAATTGATTCGATGCTAGATTTAAGTCCAAATTGTGATAGGCTAAGTAGATCAATCTTGAGTTTTCTTGTAAAATTATTCCAAACAGTAATGCATTTTTTGGTGATTGAATTTAATCCATATCTAGTTGTTATGCAATATGGAACAATGGGGCATCTCAGAGCCTTTTGTACTTTAATGAATGAATTTCAATCGTTCGTTTGAAATACTCTTGTAGACAAGGTGGGGATACTTTATTTAATGAGTCATGTACAAATAAACAATTTTGCAGTGCCGTTTTAGACCCCCCGCCCTGTTGCTTTCAAAACGAACATGTCATTGTCATGTCAATCAATATTAATTAGACCTTAAACAAAACATTGGGGAAAAGATAGAGACGAGTTCGATCATACGTCAAATCATTTTTAAATAATTACATATTATTATATTTATATTATATTAAAGGAATTTTTCAATGAGATCTGATAAGTTTCAATGACAAAAAAGACTTTCCAAAAATCTTTTGTATGTGAGTGTTAAAAAACTTTTTTGCAGACACTTTAAGAAAATAAATGTCAGTAGTGTCTTAAAAAAAAAGTTAAAGAAAAAAAAATTCAGGTCGATATTAAAAAGAACAGAATTAATTACCGTTTATATTGATTTCAATTTCATACATTCATAAAATTAAATGAAAACATGATCACTAAAATTTCGCATTTTCAACTGACAACTACAAAAAAAGTATGTAGGTAAATGAATGACGCATCTAATTTAGATTCTTAGGCGCTTCCATAAATAACACCAAAAAACTCGATTAAAATCAATCGTTTATGTCAACAGATCTTCATTAATTAAAAAAAAAAGTATAAAACCAGTTTGTTTTTCTTTTAACAACTTTTTGTTTTCAAAATAGGTCTTTTTTGACATTCTTTTCTTTTGTTTTGTATTGACATTTGTGAATAAAACAAAAATAACCGAAGTCTATATTTTTTTTAAAGCGCGTTGTTTAGAAAGGTTTGCTTACCTTGATGCTTTAAGTGAAGATATTGAAATGTTGAAAGGATTCCTTAGTAAAAGAATAAAGGATTTCCTTTTTTTTTTTTAAAAAAAGGGATTTTGGTTACAAAAAAGGACGGAAAAAAGGTTTTATTTTTCACGTTCCCCCTTCGCGCCTTAATGCAACCATGTTCGGTCACGTGGTAATGACGGTGTAATTCCGTCGTACCGAGTAGAGCATTTTCATAAAGAAATACCACGCGGAAAACATTAAAAAGAAAACGTACAAATTTCCAATATGTTTTACAGTATCTTTTCAAAAGGTATTTTTCAATACGTTTTTCAGTGTTTTAACAGTGTTAGATATATTTAATATATTTTATTTTTGTGTCCGTCATCTCCGGGTATTTTGTACGTGAGGAACTTATTTTTAGCTGACACCGAAACCTGGTTGTTACTGTAAACAATATGGAGAGCAAACCTGTTGGTTGAAATATTTGAGATTTGATTTGAACTTTAAAGTTGAAAAATAGTTTTAAATTGTGTCTGGGTCGGTGAGATTTATAGGTAAGTCAATCTGTCGAAAGTTTGAACTATCTCAGAGTTTATGAAATACTTAGAAAAGAGATGGATTAGCCAAACTTTTCAAACTTATTTTTAATCTTATTTTTTTTAATTATTGTAATAATCAGCAATTATCTCTTTTGTTTGAGAATGATTCTCCCAGATTTTGATTACATCTTATTTAATGTCAGACAATTTGTATTTATTTCGCATTTTTTACATTATTTACGATGTATATTTCTCTTAAAATCGTTCTGTTGTTAATGAACTTGATTCTCATAAGATGTTTATTTCTTGGAATTTGAAAACGATTTAAATTTATACAACAAAAAAAGTTTTAAATATGTATTCTGTATTCTTGAAAAATGAATTGTTACTTTTACAGGCTATTGTTATCTTTCCCGTTTCAAAATGGTCGCCCCCTCCAGCGGCTGAGTGGCAGCTGCTGATGGCGTATTTAAAGTCATAGAAGCAGACGACAAGATTCACCAGAACGGCATTTTTTAGGGTTAAGTAGATGGGTTTAGGGTTAGTGTTTCAACTCCCTGAATGTAATTTCCTGTTCAGGTAAAAAAAAATCTCTTGTAACTTCCAATGGGACAATAGATGCAGATGCAGCAGGCCTACAACGTTTAGCTACAGCATTTCTCTTTTCTGGTAAATGTACCCGTCCTTCAGTCATTTTGAATTTAAAAAGTAAAAGAATGTTGAAAGTGTCATCTGCTTCTTTAACTTTAAATTTGCCATCAGCAGCTGTCACTCAGCTGCTGGAGCGACAGCAATTTTTCAAACGGGAAAGATCACAATTGCCCTTTTACAAAAACCTCAAAAGATCTTAAAAGTTGAAAGGCAGATATGTCAAAGTCAACCACCGCACTTTTAACAGAGTGATAGACCAACCACACAAAGATTTTAAAAATCTACCAAAAATCCACTAATTATCGGATTTCAATAAATATGTTCATTACTTATTCATTTATGAATTAATTTTTTAATGAAATGGTTATTTGGTAAGAAAAACTTGTTGAAATGGCTTTTTTTAAGTCAATCACCACCACCCCTATTTTAATTTTATGAAATCTTTAAAATATCATTTGGACACTAAACATATTTACATTTCTATAAAAATAAGTCCCCGAAGAAATTAAATCAGTTGAAATTTTATTCAAAACTTTGACATTTGAGGTAAAAATATGCCCTGAATTAGAAAATGAAAACTACAATAAGAATTAGTACTTTTTTTTTTTTTTTTTTTTTTTTTTTTTGAATGTTTGTAGTGCTTTTTTTAAACATTTAAATATAAGTTAACACACTCAACATAGCAATGTTTAAATAGTGTTCAATGTACCAAGGGTACTATTTTAGTCTTGAGCAGTTGGTCAAACAAACAAACAAACAAACAAACATGGAATTAAAAAGACCAAAAGTTCTGTTAAGTGTCCTGTTTATTTTCTGTGTGTAGTGATGCCTGTCTGTAGGTAAGTTATTATTAACTGGTAAGTATCTGCTTAGTCAATTCACTTTGTTCTATTAGTGTGTAAGTAAGAATGTGAGAAGTTATTGTGTATATTTGTATGTACAGGGCCTGTAGCATATGTTATAAAAGGGCTCTTTACTTTTTAAAAATACACATAAATATTACAACACATACATTTTTACCTGCATAGTATAGTAATTGTTTTTTTCATTTGCTATACAGCTAGATATTTCAGTAATAGTATTTGTTTTCATTTTGATCTTTGTGCAGCGGCTATGACTTCAGTTTCAAATACCTTTGTATTTATATGTTGTATATGTATCACATAGATACAACACTCCTATTAATTACTTTTTAAAAATAATTATCCCAGTTAAAGACGATAATGGGCTAAAATCACTAACCTTGTCATTCATAAAAGTTGAGGGCAGTATAGTTATAAAGCAAGTGCAGAATAATTAAATCAAAATTGGTAGCTTGCAAGCATTTAGCGTGGGGCCCTTGAAATTGCAGGGCCCATAGCATATGCTACTTTTGCTACATAGTTAATCCAGCACTGTGTATGTGTGGGTTCATAGTAGGAGTAATATATAAAAAAAACAACCTTAAATGCATTTAACTGTTGGTCGAAATTGGGAACATGGACTTCATAATGGCAATTTGAATTAAGAACATCTTTTGGGATTAGGAAAGAGATATACTCTACAAAAAGATTTTTTCTTTTTATTAGATGAAGTAGTATAAATCATTATTATTTTAAATTTTTATGACTATTTTTTACCTTCATCTTAATTTTTATTAGTTGCTTTTTATTGCAACTTTTTGCTCAGACCAATTATACTCCGGCAGTGAGCAAATAGCATTGATCGGAAAATAAAGAATAAGCCTCAGGTGGGATTCGAACCCACATCCCTTAACCATGGGGAAGCACCATTTAGCCCGGGCTGCTTTACCAATTAAGCCAACGAGACTTCAAAGTTGCGATAAAAAGCAACTAATAAAACTTTTAAATAATAATAAAAGATTTTTGTGCAAAAATATATTTTCTATTTCTAGGTGTCATGCAGCAGCCATGTTGCTTACAAGATACAAAGCAATTCTCTTTCTGCAATATGTTTTGTTGGTTGCTGACTTTTTCTTTAATATATCAGTGGAATTACTTCGCGTCGAAAATGTTGTCTTACTTATCATGTACATGTAAGTAAATGGTATTTTGATTTTCTATATTAATGTTTTCTCTTGTGTTTTTTGGCTGAATTTCTGAGATGAGGAGTTATCATTGTTATTATCCCAATAATAATGATCTGTTTTCTATAGTCTTGAGAAGGTTCATTAATATTCAAATGGTTCTTTTCTATAGTCTTGAGAAGGGTCATTAATATTCAAATGGTTCTTCTGGTTTACAACACAAATAACAATCTTTCTATATCGGCCTATATAATACTAAAAGTCTGACTTTGTTTATCTGTTTGTAACTTCTAAGTGGTCGAAACAAGCATTGTAGTCAGCGGTATTGAATTAAGATAACCCTAAAATGCGCTAACTTAAAGATTGAAAAAAAAATCCAGATGATTTGCAACTTGATGATAATAATGTGGGGTCAGTGTTTGCGCTCACCACTATCTATATTATAATGACCGATTTGTCAAAGGAGATAACTATTAAATGCTAATTATAGAGTAGTCTCCCTTATTTATTTATTTATTTATTTGCAAATGCATAAGAAATTGGGGTTTGTTTTGTTCACATCAGATAGCACTAATTTTCTTTCAAAAGGTGACCTGAGTCACAGGTTTGTCTAGTATCATTTATATGAATTAAAAATAGCATATTTATTATGAAATAAATTTTTGAAATCTGAAAGATGATTTAAATTCTGAAATTACATTTCTAATCACTTCTGTCTGTTGATCTTATATGTATAACTAATTATGGAATTATAGGTTTAAGATGTTGAAAATGGTCTAAACAGCTGTAACATGTACATCAGAAGGCATACACCAATACACAAGCATCGGGATGTTGAAAATGGCCTAAACAGCCATAACATGTACATCAGAAGGCATACACCAATGCACAAGGTGGAACTACATTCATAAAAATATTAATTAACAAATTTTAAGGCTTTTTAAAAGATTTTGAAGTTTTAGAATTTTAATATTTATAACATCTAGAACACTGAAATTGAAAATATTTTTCATTTTCCTAGTTTATTGTATGAAATTATAGGATTTATTTGCACTTTTGTTACAAAAAGACAACTTTACATATTAATCGTTTTGAAATAAATTTTCATGGATCAGAAAGTGATTCTCTTGGGCACCAGGGATCCATCTCTCAAACACTACCTCCCCATTGCACTTAAAGAGGAGGGAGAGGCATTCTTTGATTATTACTGAGGTGCTGTGGGCATTTTTAAAAAGTGTCTGCATTAAGAAGACTATCATTTAGTGTGGGCTGATTTGTAACCTCGGGAACTTTTTATTAGAAGCATAAAGTAAGGTTTTTATGAAACCTCATGAGGAACTCTTTCAAAAAAGAATATGTCACTAATTTTTCTATGAACTTTAAGTGCAGCCTTTTTGAAATTCAAAATGGACAACTGTGAATATACATTTATTCCGAATATGAATAAGTCATTGTGCATGGATTCAGCCCAAAATTTAATCCTTTAATTCTTTCGTAGCCTATTTCCCACCCTTCCACAAAATTTTATTGAGAGCTTTTGGAGGTATCATGTGGACAGACAGATGCGAATACAGAAATAAACGCAAAAATATCTCAATCAGAAACAAATCCCTGGATACAGTGGCGTTTCTAATTCTTAGAACGTGTGTGTGGGGGGGGGGGCAAAACTCGAAATGCATGTGAGGAGAAATCTTCATTTTTATACTTCACCACGTTGATATACATAACTTATATGAATGATTATTAAAATATAAGTATAATACTTTACTAAATTGAAGTCAAACAATTTTCATATAGATGGGCAAGATAATCAATCATATATCAGCTACACCCCTACATTAAAGTGTATGAAAGTGGTGGGGGCCAGTCAAATTGGGGGTGGGGGGCATGGCCCCCTCTTAGAATCGCCACTGCCTGGATACACTGAAAAACTCAATCACATCTTTCTTACAATGTGGCTTACCCTTCCACAAAATTTCAATACTCTGTCCTGGCAATACTTTCAGGATAGGGTATTTACCAAAATATCCAGGAGCGGATCCAGGATTTTGAGCAAGGTAGGATACAAATGGAAAAAATTATTTTTACAGATAAATACTTGAAAAAGAAAACCAATTTCAAACATCAAAAACAAGAAAGTAATACGTGATCCAGCATTTTTCACTTCCATTTGAGTCGTGGCCTATTAGCACTAGAAAGGACAAAAGAGTAAAGTAAAAATAATTAATCAAAGTAATTTACCACAGAACCAATAACTAGAATAGATAAAAATATATAAAGAATAAGACATCTTTATGAGATGAATAACAATATGATAAATTCTTTTTTGGTTAATTTATGATTACTTGGGATTATTTGGGTTTTTTATTTATAAAATTTCTTTATCTAGATAGAAACATTTTAATTGTGGATTGATTCCTAGTTTCTGTGTGTAAAATGGAGATAAATCCTGTTAGCCTTAAAATGAAGTAGGGATTATTATTATTAATCGCCAAGACTGGTTTAAACACTGTTGCTGGGTTTAGGTTATTCATGTGTTCAGACATTTATATGTATCTATGTATCCGTACTTTGCCCAGCCCTGACCATAGAAATTTGGAATTTTGCACACAATGATTAGGGAAAATGTTTTTTGTTTTTTAAACCTCCCACCCCAAAGTTTTTTGAGAGGGGTTCAATTTACTATGTAATTCTATGCTAAATTGGTCCCTTAGTTTGTGTCCAACAACGTCCACACATGATATCCTGTCTAATTTTTTTTCTCTCTCTCTCTCTCTCTCTCTCTCTCTCTTTGCAGACTTCAAGCCATTGGTATCGTATTTGCTCTGATTGTGGTGTTCCTCCTATTTTTCTACACATACATCTTCCAAGCCGGTCTGGTCAGCATTTTGGTCAAAAAGTTCCGAGTCTCCATTACTGTCACATTTGTCTATCTCATTCTTTGTGTAACTTTGCACGGATGGGTTCTGGTGAGTTGATATTCTTTATACACATAATTATTTCCATAAGAAGAGCAGAAAATTTACACCTGTAACAATAAGATGTATCTCTAATATATAGAAGTTAAAGTAGGATTTTATTGTTGTTAGTATTAACTTAAAATATAAGATAATATATATTCACAATGGTTATCTATCTATCTATCTATCTATCCAGAAAGTATCCAGCTATTTAATATTAATGAAAAAATACCCTACCTTTCTAAACAATTTGCTAAGTCCTCTTTCGGGATCACCATCAGCTGTTGCCAAAAATATGAATGTGTTGCCATCCAAAGATGAGTACAACACTACAAAAAAATATTTTTGGCAACAGAATTTCAATGCTGTAGAGTTTGGTCATAAATAATACCTGATAATATCGGTTTTGATTGTGTAATGTTCCACTAGAAATAATAAAATCCTGCCGATTTACACTTATAAACTCACTCCCTACAACCGACTCTCTGCGCAGAACACCGCAAAAAGTTGGTTGTAGGGTGTGAGTTTATAAGTGTAAATCGCCTTCAATTTAGTTTAAATGGGCCTTCTAAGCAAAGCTGTTAATTAATTAGAAACTGTCAGCCAAAACTATCAACATAGGTTTCTTCAGTTTTCAACTGAGTCTGGCTGGCTATCTATCTATCATGCGTACAGGCTGTACAAATGGAGCTAGGAGACTGAAAATTTAAACATTTAATGTTTATGCCTAGAAAAAAAGTTCTTTCTGTTTTTTCAAAATTCTACCAAAATAGGTTTCAATTTACAATGTAGGTTTATGCTAAATTGGTCCCTTAGTTTTTTGGGTTTTTTTTTAATGATCACCACCACCCAAAAAGCAAGAGAAGTAATTTATTCTTTGAATCACCCATTTTTCTAATTTTTTTAATTGATCACCGGCATCACTGACGGTTTCTATTGAGTGACTAACCATACCTGTTGACTTTTCTGTTGAAACAGTAAACTGAGCAGAATGTCTTGAAGATTACCTTTCGTTCTTCTGGCCAAAATGACAACTCGAAATGGCTTCAGTGGAGAAGAGGGATTACTTCTTCTTGATCATGGACAGAGTAGTCCCCCTTGGTTCGCTAAAAAAACATTGAATCGATTTTCTTTTAAAATAATATACATAATTATTTTAACAATTATGTATTTTGATCAATTTATTATTTTTAGTTTTATTAGATGAAATATTATGAACAATTAATCACTGCTACCCAAAATGGGTTTAGTGTTATTCATGTGTTCACTTATTTATATGTATCTATCTATCTATGTATCCGGACTTTGCCTTTAAGTAGGGTTTTAGAGGGAGGTTCAATTTCATCTATCTATATATCTGGACTTCGCCCTGCCCTAACCATTCATAGTAGAAACTTGAAATTTTATGCACAAACTCCCCTCAATGTTTTTTTTTTTTTTGTTTTTTGAAAATTCCCCTCCAAAATAGGGTTTTAGTGGGGGGGTTCAATTTTCAATGTAAGCTTATGCTAAATTGGTTACTGTTTTGTTCCCACTTGTTTTTTGAAAATTCAGACACTTTTTAATTGATCACCACACTGCATATATGGGTGGTGATGATTCATAATTTCCTTTGGAATGCTAGTTATTATTAATTTCGACTACCACTTTTTCTCATCTCATTTTCTAGTTGTGAAAGAAACAAAATTGAGAATTGATTTGAGGGAAAGTGATAATCAAAATTAATATAAATGGTTTGGTATTTTTTGTTTGTAAGAAGTAAATAGTGATTTTAATTGAGGAATTTAGAAAGTGTTTTTCTTATACAAATATACACACAAATGTAAAACTATAAAGTGTTAAAGAAATTGAGGACAGTAAAGTAAACAAGAGTATCGTTTAGTTTTAATTGACAGAGAAATGTCAACCCTGACAGCGGAAAGGTTAGAGTTGAGATGTAGGATTCATAATAATAAACAAAGTATTAGAAGGTGATCTTATGAACATTTTCATCATTGATCTGGTTCAGACCACATCACTTAAAATATATCTTACTGTAGATGCGTCCAATTTTGATTGGACGAGGGAATTTAGCGAGGGTACTAATAGTACTAGTTTTTAGGGTTCAGACAGAGAAAACTAGTTGCCACTGGACCAATTGCCAGACGCCATACTGCTTGGACCAGCCCTGCTGAGAGACTGTGCTGTTCATCCACTTCACTACCCCCGTACCAGTTACCCAGTTGCTGAACACCACCC
Source organism: Architeuthis dux (assembly GCA_006491835.1). Lineage (NCBI taxonomy): Eukaryota > Metazoa > Mollusca > Cephalopoda > Oegopsida > Architeuthidae > Architeuthis > Architeuthis dux. The sequence continues at coordinate 248,574 of VCCN01000698.1, forward strand.
CAGACCAGTTAGCCAGTCGCTGAACACCGCCCCAAAGAAAAACACCATAAATAAATTTCTTGTTAACTGTTTAACCCAGTGTTGTATCTATCATTAAGGATAGCAAAACCCTGTCTCAACCCACTTCTGCACCCCCCCCCCCCCTTCTGTGGATCTTAGAACACAGCATGAGCACAGAGCGAGACTGACCATGCACGGTTGGAAGAAAATCATACATATCTAAATACTGGTATATGTCTGTGCATATATTTACATATGTGTGTATGGGTCTCCAAATTTCTGTTTGGATTCATGAATTGACACAAGACATTATTTCAAATTTGCCAGAAACCTAAATATTTATTGAAGTAAAATTCTCTCCTGCCTTTTGATTCCTGACTTAGATGGCACCAAAGAATTTCACAAGTCCAGAAGAAGTGTTAAAAAGTGTAATTTTGTAAATACATAGAAAGTCATGTATTATGATCACTTTGGGGCAAGGTCTTTTAACAATAACTGGCTGATAACATTAAGCAATTTTATGTGTATATATTTGTATATGTATGCATGCATTTGTATGTACACACACAGGGACCCACTCATAGGAAGAGAGCACACAACACACAAAACACATAAATCACACAAACACCTCCCACCCACTTAAAGGTTGATAGATATAAACCCACGCTATCTAAAGTCTTACACCCCCACTAGCAAAGAAAACCCTCTAACTACCCCATACTGGGCACATACATAACAGAACCTGACCTACATTTGACCAACACCCTGGGGTCATCGCCCCCTCCTCCTCTCCTACCAATAACACTCTCTCTGTTTTTCCCTGTTTAGTATACATTTCACACAAATATGTGAGCAGTGAATTGCACAAACTAGAATTTTCTGCTCTGCAAAAGAGCTTCTGAAGTTGCCGAATGAAACTTGGCGAAATGCATCAAGGCTTATCTTAATGATAATAAATATGTTTGAGATGTAACACACTTTTCTCAATCTTACATTTCCACATTGTCAAATTATCTCTACCATTGATTATTATAAATTTATTGTTATAAACAACTTTATATTATAAAATATATGAAATATGAAATTCTTTTTTTAAAATTCATTTTAAATAAAATGTTAGTAACCAACTGATTTTGATAACAATAACCGTTTGATAACATTATCCATGATTATAATAAGCAGTTTCCTCTGTCTTCATCAAATCTAGAATCCAATGACTTTACACTGACTTTGTTAGTCTTTGGTTTTGGAACAACAATTTCCTAATTCAAATAAAGTTTGTTTTTTTTTCATTTTTTTGTCTAGTTTATTTATATTTATTTGTTATGTTTATTTTGTAGTCACTACGATGGGATAATCCCAAAATTTATGTCTGGGATGTGAAGGGATTACAAGTACTGTATATATTTCAACGCTGTAGTAAGTATTTATTCTCTCTCACCCTCTGTATAGTTTGTGTGTGTGTGTGTGTGTG
>VCCN01000698.1:336844-350977 GCA_006491835.1 Architeuthis dux
CATCAGAAACACAAATATAATATGAATCGCTTTCCTTGAATTATTCTATAGAAAATCAGAAAATATGTTACACACTTGAATTTGCTTTCAAGACAGGCAAAGTTTCAAAATTTGGATCATCATCAACTGATGGTGCCATTGTGGTATAGACACATTTTATTTCAATAAACAGCAGGGATTTTGGATACAAGGAATGCCAAGTCACCAATTACTACTACTACTACTTTGGTGATTGTTTGATATTTGGGCCTGAACCAAGTGAAGAGGGGAGGTCTTCGAAAAGTTCCCCCAGCCCTGGGGCCTGCATTGTCAGTAATCAAATTATCTAATTCATGACAGAGTGCGACAATCCATTTATAGATCTCAAACATCAACTTGAACAATTGTGCAATTTGAAGAATCGCTATTGCAAAACTGGTTTCCAAGCAAAATCTTGGAAATTCTGCAATTTTGCTGTAATTCAGACGTAACAATGGCCAATAATTGCATAATTCATTTCAAAATGGTTTATTCTTACTTTCATATTTTGTTTTATTCTTATTTATTTTTTTTTTTTTTCTGCAAAAAGTGTGGGGTGGCCTGCTGCTGCTTCCCACTTGTTACAGGCCTGCACACACACACACACAGCCACAAAAATTTATAACAAATATATAACTTGACAATCCTCTCAGGAGAGACCTTTCTTAGTGGAAACCGTTCACACCTTATAATATAAAATCTCAAATCCAAAGTTTGCATTGTCAGTAATCAAATTATCTAATTCATGACAGTGTGCGGAAATTCAGCAATTTTGGTTGAATTCAGACATAAGAATGCCTAATAATTGCATAATTTATTTCTAAATGGTTTATTCTTACTTACATATTTTGTTTTTATCTGCTTGTTACGGTCCAGATACTGGGACTGAACAAACATTGAGAGGAAGTTAGAAAGTGGATTTTCATTTGGAGTGATGAAAGATGAGATAATCTTCTTTCTGAGAGTTACACAAATTCATTTTCAACCAAATCACGATTTTATTAGTCCGTTACAAAGTTGTTGTTGTTGTTGGTGGGGGAGAAGGCAGAGATTCGTTCATAGGAATGAATACAGTTGTTAATATCCTGTTTAGGAGAGTCACAATCTAAACTATCTCAATTAGACAATAGTAAAGAAAGTCATCATTAATCAGAAAGATGAAGTATCAAGCAAACCTAGAAATTGTCCTTTCCACATATTGTTCAATTCATTCTCTGACTTTTTGTTTTTATATCTACTTTAAGAAATATTTATTTTATGTTACCTATTGATGCTGGCAAAAGTGTTAACAAGCCTGAAAGTCAGACCATAGGTGCACTAGTTCTTTTCTTGTGTGAAGATCATGCAAGGGTAGTGTTGCCAACTTTATTTTCAAGAAACATCTAGATTCTCCAGATATATATCTAAAATCTAGTTAAATACATTACTTTAATCTTCAACATTTATTTTATTAAAATAATACTTAATTTATTACTATAAATTAAATAAGAATATTACTTATTTTATTAAGAATCATGTAAATAGTAATTTCGGACATCTAGATGCAACCAAAAACATCTAGATTTAGATGAAAAACATCTAAATCGGCAAAACTGAGCAAGGGACGTAACTAACATTTCAGTATGTCAGTCAGTGACAGAAATCGATGCTAGCACATGTAAAAAAGCATATCCCATAATATAAGATCAAGTAAAGAAAAGCAGAGCAAAGGATATGAATAGTTTCTGGCATGCCAGTATCGAGACAATCTCGGATTATCTGAATTTCTCCAATGAGTCCATTTTCTTGGAAAAGATACTCCTGTAGGAAAAGAAGCAGAGAATCCTAAATCAGCCACACTCAACAGATTTCAATTCATCAAAATTATTACAAACATTTCTTTGACAATTACATCATAAATTACAGGGAAATCAATTCTGCAAGAATAGTAGATATTTTTCATTTACAAAAATCACTGTCTGATTTGAAATACTAATACTTGAAAGCACTGAATGAATATACCAGTATACCTTGATTAGTGTGGTTAATTCGTTACAAAATTTCCTGTATTGTTCCAAACCGCACTGTTCAAGGTCTTATTATAATTTAATGAGTTTTGTTTTTTCCAGCTTATATTTAATTACATTAATTTGTACAACAATACCATAACCGTACTACATCAAAACCGCCCTATTCAAGGTATTGCTGTACTTAGTTATGAAATGATTCCAGTGTGGAACTGGTAACCACCAAAATATCAATCAGGGGATTTGGTGTAGAAGATAAGAAACAAAACAGTATCTCACTTGTGTTCGTCCAAACTTGTGAAGATGATCTATTAACCGCCAGATTTCTTTCGGCACTGCATAGAGACGACCGCCTGTGGCTGCAATATCCACTTGCTTTAAACTACCTGGCTGTTCCTGAAACACAAAAAGAAATTACTTGCATGTTCTTCTTTTGGAGGTGTGGTGTCAGAATGGGATTCGGGCTGATACACTGTAAAGATACTACTGTAAATTGCGGCATACAAGACAACAAAGTTGTAGTTTCCAGGGGGGGGGGACACTGACACAGTTCGATGCAATAAGTCAAATGGCACTTCATAATTGCAGTAATCACCGGTAAGCTATCATCACTGTCACGAAATCCGAGACACTACAATGCAATTCTGGTCTGTTATAGCCAAGAGCTTGCCACATCCGAGTTGCTAGCGTTCCACATACAGGTCACTGACGCTCCACCTCCTCCATATCTGTTGACAACTCTTTTAATCGGCTTTTGCTTCCTGGACCTTCCACAAAACAGACAACAGGTCATGCATGGGTTTTTCCCTCTGGGCAAGTCCATTTCCACTTCTTCGCCACATAAGTTGACCAAGATTTTTTTATCAAAATTCTGGTTTAAGCCTATACTTTTTTCTCTAGCCATATGTCGACCCCTAGTTTTTGAAAGATTTTTTAGGCTTAGAAATTCGACTTATACGCCACAATTTATGGTAGGTTATTTAGGGATGTTTTGCTGCATCTAAATAACCAATATCTCTATCAGAATATTTGAAGGCCTTGTATAAACTTACATGAAAGTATAGTATCTTCTTAGCCGAGTTGATCTCTATAATTATCTGACTATAAGAAAGGGTAGGAGGTTTTTCATATAACTATATTTTCCCTCTCCTACCTTAGCTAGTAAGAAGGTTGAAATAATAGTAACTGTAGCTACATGGAAGCTATCATTAGTGAGTAGATATAGACATGTTAATCTTTACTATGGCAAAAAGGAAAGACAAACTAATGGGAAAAGCATGAATCCATCTCTTCTCTGTCTATGAGTAAATAGCAAGGCAGACTGGGTTCTATAGCTGATCTGGCTATGTTGTGAATTTCGTTAATGTTTAAAGTGAAATGTCCGCTCAGATGGTGTAATGGTTAGCATATCTGCCTCACACGCAGAAGGTCCTTGGTTCGATTGCCAGTATGAGCAAAGAGCGTGGAAAACTCTTGATTAGGACAGATTTCGCTGTGCACTCAGCAGCTAATTGAGTAGACTCTAAGCTGGTATCCGTTCGGTGGACTTGCATCACGATCATAAAAACTTGCATTCCAGGAATAAAGTCCTGGTCTCGACCAGACTTGAGAGGATCACTAAGCTGATGCACGCAACAGAAACCGGGTCTTCGTCACCGGTAGGTCATACTCCATCATCACTTAAGAGACGGGACGCTTTACCTTAAAGTGAAATATTGACATAATTCATGTCAGTTTGGGGGTTTTAAATCAGATTGCTTACCTACAGTTTCACTTGGGATTATTTACCTCTGCAAAGGAAGTTGGAGAGGTATATGTATTACCCTGTGTCTCTCCACACGATATCTCCAAAAGTTGAGCTATATCCTAAGGGAGAGCATAATTATTAATTAACAGGCATTATAGGCTAGAAGAAATGTTGCGACCCTTCACCCCTATGCCTGGGGGTGACTGCCTGCTCTCGCTACATCTTGACAGAATGTTGCAAATCATTAAATCGAAATAGATTCCAAGATGGCCGCTTTGAAGTTGATTTCTGCACGAAAAACTAGAAACAACTCTAGATAGTGTAGGGTGTTGGCAATGGTATGCACTAACTAAAAACTTAATGAAAATCAGTTTACAAATAGTTACGAGGCAGGGGAGGTAAGTGTAAAAAAAATCTTGAGAGAGAGAGAGGGGGGAAAACTCTTACCAAATCAACAAGTTGAGCTACGGGTACTTCTCTGATTGGTCGCTGCATCTGGATGAGGGCTTCAATGGAAGACCCAAAACTGGTAGGAATGAAGTTACCATTTATGGTAATGTGACTTGGAGTTAAGAAGAAATATATGGAAGCAGTTGACAACAAAAAAAGATTTGGAGATGTAGAAAATAGCCTACACCATTGCATCAGTACACAAGACGGAACTACGTTCATAAAAACGTTGATTTTAAAATTTTAAGGTTTTTTTTTTTTTAAATTTGAACATTTTAAAAAATTACCAAAATTCAACAATTATTAAAATTTAATAAGACATTCCATATTTATTTCATCAAAGATTGAATTTATTTATTAAAAATAAGGTAAAATATTTTTTCTTTATTTTAAATACTCCCCACCAACTGTGAAATCTCAATAAAATGCTGATGTATCATGAATAACTGTTAAACGTTTTTTCTTTTTAAATAAATCGCTGGAGTTTAATTTTCTTGTGAAAAAAACAAAACAAAACAAAACAAAGCACTGTGGTCAAAATTAAACCTGAATTTGGAAAATTTTAAACTACAAAATAACGTAAAATATTACTTTTTCAACTTTTTAGCTTTATTTGTTAAATTATATTGTAGACTGAGTATGTAAGAAAAAATATTCACACTAAATGTTTTAAAATAAAAATATTCAAAAATTTAATTGAATTTTTTAAAAATGTTTCAAAATTTTTGTTTTATTCTTTCTGCCCTTGATCACATCTGACCCAGTTAATTGAAAACTAGAAAGATTCATCAATAACAATGGGCAATGTGATTTTTGTTCCTGGGTAGTGAGGGTTATTGTCTAATTGCTTATGTATAAAAAGTATAGAAAATGGTTATTATTCCCTTAAAGCTTAGCTTTTGTAACCAGTGTAATGTTTTTGTTGTGTTTAGTGCCTTTGTTGTTCTTTCTGTTGTAGCTGTGTGAGATTAGAATGCGTTTGATTCATAAGTGTGTTAAGAAAGAAGATGGAACAAAAAGACATGTGTTGATCAGAGCTATGCCTGTGTAGAACCGTCGCTTTCCCTGTTCCTACTTCCTGTCCATGCTTTCTGGGACTGGAAACAGAATGGGGGCTGCTGGGAGCTTGCTTCAACATGTTTATTGATTTAACATAACATATATATATATATATATAAACATTACAACCAGGACAGTGATATTCATATGTAGTTGTTTTTCTTAATTTATGTGATTAAAAATGCGCAAATTCACTTTGGTCCAATGGAAATAGATTTCAAATTATCACTGTCCTGGTCGCAAAACAAAGTTTGGGGGGAAGTAATTGACATTTTCTATACATACATATACTTAACACATAATCAATTAGAAAATAACACTTATTACCCAGGAACAAAAGTAAAAATAAGTTGCATAGTGTAATCATTATCCACTGCAATCTTCATAGAATGTTTTGTTAACAAAAAGGTACAACATTTTAGGAGAGCTCCCTACTACTGTACCAGTCTCTGGTATGTCCTCATCTGGAGTTTGCTTCCTGCATATGGTCTCCTAACCCGAAGTACAACTCAGATGCCATAGAAAGAGTTCAGAGGAGAGCAACCAAGACCATTACTAGTCTAGGGGATATATCTTACACAGAAAGATTAAAGCAACTTAATCTAGAGGCCCTTGAATACAGAAGAAAATGTGCTGACCTACTAGAGGTCTATAGAATCCGGAACAACATACATAGAATAGATACTGACGTTCATTGCTCAAAATGCCCTGATAAGAAAATGCTGACTTCATCTATCTGCAGTAAAACCAGAGAACACAGCCATAAACTACAAATTCAGACCTCCACTGGTGTTAGAAAAAATATCCTCTCGGCAAGAGTGGCAAACACATGGAACAGCCTAAGTGAAAATACGGTCACATCTGAGAATGTCAATATTTTTTTTAAATAATCTTTATTCTGATATCGGTCATACCAAATTTAACTACCATCTTTCTTATTAGTTTAATCCCAGCCCAACTACACTGAAGCTGGCTTAACTCTTTCCTCCCTAGAAGCCATGTTTGATTATTTCCCTGACTAACACGTGCCTGCGTGCCCTAAAGCGAATTTAACATCAGCTGTAGCTGAACAAAACAAATACAAAGGGCAGTAAATAAATTGCTATATCTCTTGATATTAAATGTATGCCTACTAAATTTTCAGTGATTATTCCCAATGTATCACTTCCAAGTCCAGTGAAATAAAACCTTGACAAAGGTATTATCATTGTTTGATTGGAATTGTTATGATTTAAATTTGTGTATGATTCAAATTTAAAAGTATTTTTTTTAGTAAATTTTTTTATCCTTTAAAAAAGATTTTTCGTTGTTTATTTTCAATAATAATAAATTATTATCTATAAACTGCTGAGCGGTATCAGGTAATTGTGTAGCTGGTCCTGGAATGTCCGTAAAATACTCAATTTTTACATTCTGCAAGCGATCAGTCCACGGAACGTTTTTTTTAGTTCTTTATTTTCTATCACGCCCAGAGGCATAATCAGGGAGGAAAGAGTTAATGACAATTAACTGCTGTCAAAAAAAGCCTATTTCAAGTATATAACAGTGACAATAGTATTGTGGTGATCAGTTGAAAAAGGTTTATCTCCCTTTAAATATCTTTAGCTTTGAAATCTGCTATTCAACCAGAGGCCAATGCCGTGAAGCAGTGGTTAGCAAGCTAGTTTTGCAAACCATTACTACTGCAGTGAGGTCAATCTTTACCGGGCCTCCCACAATGTGTGACCTTATGTCAGACTAAGCTAAGCTAAGCTCAAATATCACTAAAAAGGCATTTTTGCCAGAGAGCAATTTAGTCAGTCTCACAAAACTTTACTACTGTAGTGAGTTCACTCCTCACTGAGTGCTGTGGCCTTGTGCTGTACTAAGCTAAGATTGATAAATATCAATACAACCAAGAAGGTAGGTAAATAAAGGATATGAAGCAGTCCTTTCCTCCATGAAGATGTAGCACCAATATATCGTCTATGGTATCTTCGTTACAGTTTAGTTTACAGACCGACGTCTCGTCCACTTTGACTTCCAGTTCGATTTCTTGAAGGTCACCTGCAAATAAATAGGAGACAACAATGACAACAAATAGAATTGTTGCTGCTATCTGAAACTGAAATTATAATAGAAAAACACAATTAAAAAAACAAATTCTATGACAGCAACAAAATTTATAGAAACCACAGAAACGGTCAGAGCAGTAATCTTTTCCTCTACTTGTTCTGGGGAAAAAAAATGCCAATAATCTAAATATTTTAATCAAATTTGATTGAGATATATTTCATGTAGCCAGATAATCAAGCTATTAAAGAAAAATTGTTTTGCATCATATCTGTGATTTGTTTATTCGCAAAGTAACAAAGCTGGGTGAACATCCTCCAAGATATGCTTATTCCATAATTTTCACGCATTTTGTGTGAGACCCACACATTTTGATACAGTCTCAAGCATTAATGGAAAATTCTCACACATTTTTATAAAAATTGTAAAATTCTCACTCATTTTATGAAAGTTGATAAATTTTATAAAAGTGTGAATCTTTTGGTTAGTGATTTTAACCAATTAAATGTGCCCGGAAGTGCTACAGTGGGACTGTGATTTGCTGCAGGCCCCCTATCTACCGCACGCCAAAAGGGTCTATTCATTCCATTCGCAGACATGCTAGGAGTAACATCGCAAGTTCAACAATGAGTAGCGAAAATCTTTACACTGCCTGTCCACCAAAGAAAATGAGATTGAATGAATCTATGACTTACGATTCTCCCTCATTTTCAACATTGAAACTTGACAAGTATGCCTAAACCCAGCAACAGTGTTTAAACCGTAGTGGGTAGCGGCGATTAACAATAGTGTGCTAGCGAATGCGTAATAACACTAATTACATAAGTAACTGTAATATTGATTAGTACAAATCAAGACCAACCATGATCTTTCATATTTGAACTTAATTCTCTCCACATTTAATATGAGAAAAGTAGATAATTTTGTCTTCAGATCTCCAGATGGCAAAATAAAAACGAATGCATTGGATCAAGACTTACCTGGCATCAGAACAGCTTTGTATGGATTGACCTTCAACCATGATTTGCAGAAATCATTTCCCTGGGCCTTCTTTATAAATTCAAACTCAACTGGGCCCTAATCAAAATAAACATCATTTGTTATTGGGACATTGGGGGTTTTTGAACATAGAAGAAAACAAATACAAATCCTCTAAGCAGCCATATTCACTGCATGTCACAAAACAATTTCAAAATATTCAAATATCATCATATTTCATCATCATCAACAGCCATTATAAGTCCATTGCTGAACAATCTCCTTCCATGACATCCTATGTCTTGTGCTAACCTCTGCCACGTCTTACCGGCAAACTTTTCTAATTCGAAAAGTAATTCAAGGGGAGTAACTTCAATGCACAAAAGAGTTCCATTTTTTAAAAAAATCCTATTTATTGAAGCATTCCACAGCGGTTAGAAGCAGTCTATGAAACTAAGAGTTAAAAGATGAAAAAAGAAAAACTAGTCAAAATTAATGATTAAAGAATACAATTCCTAAATATCAGCAAAAGATGTAAAACAAATTGCTGGCCTAAGAATAGAGTGTCATATCTTTTATTGGGAGGTTGCGGAGTGGCAGAACAGTTAATGGCACAGAGAATGAAATTGAAGAGCAGAGGTCAAATCCTGGCTGGGAAAGGCCTGAATCCATCTCTTCTCCCCCCAGCTATGGGCAAATAAAGGCAGACTGGGCTCTCAAGCCAACTCGGATTCCAAACCAGCCCAAAGTAGGATGGGCTCAGGCTATCTCACTCTAGACCAGGGGTTCTCAACCATTTTGGCATCACTGCCCACTTTGATGAAAAAGATGAAAAAACTTTCCACCGTCCAACTGTATAATGAATATTCAAAAGGATACCAAAAAATGTTTACCCCTTACAAAACAATAAAAATGAAAAGCTTTCATGTTACAAGATTCTTTCATGAAAATAATGTAAGGTAGTAGCATGAAATGTTTCACACACGCGCACCATTTTTAGATATATTAATGCGATCCCTGTTGACTCATTTTGTATTGTCAATTACAGACTTTAATACTCAAAATCCTCTACCACCCATCAACATTTCAAAATACCATTTTCTACACAGACGCTCACTGCCCACCCAAGAGTTGAAATCGCCCACCGGTGGGCGATATCACCCAGGTTGAGAAACCCTGCTCTAGACACTCATGATAAAAATCATCTGCGGTGCCCCAACCAAAAACAGAAGTAAATACATAAATTATATTGTTAATGCTTTGAATAAATTAAATTAAATTGTTTTTATTTGTGTGCCGTTTTTAACATCGAGTGGCGAGTATGTGAAACATGAAAGATTTGTATGGAAATAAAGTTGTTTTTAATTATTTTATTTTTGTGGTGTTTTTAACATCGAGTGTGTGAAATGTTAAAGGTTTGTATGGAAATGAAGTCGATTTTATTTATTTTATTTGTGTGCCGTTTTTTAACATCAAGTGGCCAGTGTGTGAAACGTGAAAGATTTGTATGGAAATAAAGTTGTTTTTATTTATTTTATTTGTGTGAAATGTTAAAGGTTTGTATAGAAATAATGTTTTTTTCCTGTTGTTGAAAAAGTATATATCACCAAGGGAGATAATCCTTAGTTCATTTTAAGCCTAACAGGAGTTATCTCCATTTTACGCACAGAAAATAGGAATCAATTGACTTTTTTTCCCCGTCTGAATCTGAGATGTGGCTTTAAGCAAAGATTTCAAAAGACCAATATTGCCTAAAGAACATCCTTATAAAAAGGGAGACAAATCAGTCTTTTTTTTCTGATGTTTCTAAACATCAATAAAATCTGGTCACGATATGTTGGTTTACTTCAACATCATTTGACAATAAATTCTGAACGTGTCCATATTTTCACATAAACTGAATAAAAATGAACAGCTATTTCCCACGTTACTAAATCACAACAGAGATCTTTTTTGCTTTTAATTGATTGAGAAATCATTTCTGGATCAACATTTTCCCCAAAAAATCAGAAAATGGCAGATTTATTTTGACTTTTTCAGAGTTGAACTTTTTAATATTTGTTGGTCTCCATTAAAAAAAAAAGAATATGAAACCTGTATCTATTATTGGCTATTTATATTGTTCAAATTTGGGTCATTCCAAGTTAAATCAACAAGAAATTAAATCATGACCATCATGGATTTTGTTCAAATTTGGTACAATTATAGATCTTTACGAGACAAATTGAATGGCACATGTCTCATATTTCTAGCTCAAAGGGTTTTGGAGATACTGACCTCTGAACTTTGCCAAAAATGTGAATTTTTGAAGGTAATGACAAAGTTTGAAAATCAATATATCGGTTGTTTTTACGCCTAGAAAGTTCATTCATACACCATTTTAAAGTAGTCAAGTAAGATCTAAAACTTTTATTATATGCATTTTTACCTCAGAGGTCAAATAAAAAAGTTGACCTCGAACTTGACCTTTGACTATTTATTGGTCATTGAACATGTTCGATTTTTTTCTAAATTTGACAAATAATTGGTTTGGCCTTTGGTATAATATGTACAAAATGTTATGGTGTAAAAAACAACTGAGATATTGATTTTCAAACTTTGTCATTACCTTCAAAAATTCACATTTTTGGCAAAGTTCACAGGTCAGTATCTCCGGAACCATTTGGGCTAGAAATGTGAGACAGTGCCAAATTTGAACAAAATCCGTGATGGTCATGGTTTAACACCTTGTTAATTTGACCCCAATGATAATTGACTGTTTGGAGTTAATGAAGGCAATCAGGGTAGATGCATTGGTGATTAATTAGCATATCACTCGTGGTGCTGGGATGTTAGCCAATCATGGCTAACCTTGAGTTGTCCCCCTTGGTAGATAAGCTTCCCAGTGTATGAGGGAAGAGGAGGACATTATGCACAGGAGTGGAGCATGTGGAAGGATTACATTGAGCAAATTAACTTAATTATTTCTTATGCAAAGCAATGTTTATTTATTACATTCTCATCACCGACAGAATAAAAGTTATTAGAGTTCAATTGATCAGCCATGAAGATGAAAATTCAAGCTATTTGGTACATTAAACCTAAGTAGTATTTTGCATTGTTGTGGAATGTAGGACACATCTAATAAGAGTTTTAGGTAGATTCCTAGTTTCCATGCATAAAATGGAGATAACTCTTGGACTAAGGATTATCTCCCCTATCAAAGAAAAACAGATTGTTATTGCTTTGAATAAAGTAAATTGTTTTTATTTGTGCACCGTTTTTAACCTAGAGTGGGCGAGTGTGTAAAACATTATTCGAAACATACACCTTTTAGATGCACTAAGATGAGACCTCAGTGATGTTGTTTGCCTGGTATCATCGGGGGTTTCAGGTTTCTCAACATCATACCCTCTCCACCAGGTAACCCGGCCTGATTTGATCAGAAACAGGGCCTCTTTGTTTATGTTTATTAGAAATGTGACACAGGTGCCATTCAATTTGTCTCATAAAGATCTATAATAGTGCCAAATTTGAACAAAATCCATCATGGTCATGGTATTTTTGCCCTAAATATTTGATGATTTGACACGGAATGACTCCTTTGGTAAAAAGAATTTCAATTCCAAAAATCTTACCTGCCCAATGTTGGCCACAATCAATTTCTGCTTCTGGGATTCAAAGAATTTCACATCTTTAAATACAAACTGTAAATAGAAAAAGAAAAACAATTAGAACCAAGTTTTAGAAGTTTGAGGGGTTGTTGTCGACAAGAAGATTTAATACTGATTGATTCGGCTTCCGAGCACATTTTGGGAGGGAATTGCCTTTTCGGAGATTTGAAAGTATGTCACGACATTGTCTTTGATCATGAAGCATCTATTTCGCAAAATACAATAATTTTCATGGTATAAGTTTGTACTTTTCAGGTGGGCTGAAATACTGACCTCCATTCAAATTTGCTGTTAAAACATTGTATTCATTTCAGCTTTGATAACATTACAAAATAGTAAGAACATTTTGATGGCATTTTTGGATTTTAATCTGTTTAAAACCTTCATACACCAATTTTTATTCAAATATCTCCAATATATATGCTTTATCAATTCTGATATTGTGTGAAAATTGTATTGTTATGCATGCTTTTTACGGAAAGTTACTTCCCTTGCATTTTGGGGTGACTCGTGTCACATTTTTGAAAATCTGTAAAACAGGAATGGTTAGGAATATTGAAGAAAGAAACATTGGTAGGGTAGGGTTGTTTACAACATAGATTATTACCTGGGAACAAAGTTTCAGTCAAATCCCAGTCGGGTGGTTAAAATATTGAAAATGTTTGGGTGATTTGACATGGAATGACCCTCCTGCTAAAAGAATTGAAAGTCATACTCACATCTGTTATATCTATCTTCACTTGAGGCAGATATTCATTCTCAATTCTGTCCAATCGTTTCATAATGTCTTCATAAACCTTCTTGGATTTCTCTTGGTCGACTACTTTGAGCTAAAACAGAAAGAAATGGAAAAACAATAAGAAAAACAAATTCATGTCATGCGAAAAACATTTTTCCATTTGTGTCGAGTCAGTAAGGAATTGTTTTTAGTAGCTGAAAATAGTTAAAATAAAAGATTTTTAGATTTGTTGCAGATCTCAAACAAAAGTCGTCTTATCAAAGAAAAAGTGCAAAATTAATGCATCTTTTTAAAAAATTTTTTGCTATAGATTTATTCATCAAGATTGTTCTGCAGCCATCTCAGCGTAAGCTCTATCACAATTAACAGAACATCTTGCCCTGCTAGGACCAGACTTTGCACACAGTCCTTTCTCATGCGCATGCTGCTCCATGGAGGACACATGACTGTGTGTTCTCCTAGGGGCTGCCATCTCATATCGAGTGGCAGCGATCATCATTCATTTTTATTATCAATGTAATTTTCATCTCTAACAAATTAATCAGACAATATTCAACTTGATACGATTGGATAAAATAGATGAATATGAACCATTCTACCTAAAGATAATGATCAATTGATTAAATGAAGAGTTGATATTGAATAAAATAAATATGTAAGGAAATAAACAGCTTAAAAGATTATAAAGATAATAGAAATAACATTTTTTTAAAAATTTGGTGAGAATTGTTTTTCAGGACGAGTTACATTTCCTTTGGGCCAGTTAAATAAATTTTCACAACGGTTCCAGGACGGTAGTGAATAAAGTTAGTCTGGAGCCCCCACCCCCCATTTTTTTTTTCTTTTTGAAGAAGAAAGAATACGTAGCACTCACCCCGACACTGAAGACGGCACTGACAGGTTTGTGATCACTGAGTTTCAGTTCATTGTGACATTGGTAAGAATTTTGGCACACGCAATTCCCTTTCCATAAGATTCGGTCACACCAGGCAGGCACTCGACTTTTTTCACTGCAGACAAAACATTGAACAGAGTCACAATATACAAGAGAAACTGGCCATGAAAAAAACTTTAATATCTAAAGAACTTTATTAACAAAATGTTAACAAGATTAATCACTTTAATCAAAAAACTGCAGGAAGAAATTCTAATTCTTAAATTCATAGAAGAAAATTTAAACGTTAATATGAAGGGGAATAACTACAGATCGAAGTTACTTCCCTTCCAGTTTAAGGTGAATTTAAAAAAATGTATTTTTTATTCTATGTGTCATAATAATTTTAACAAACTTTATTTCTGTGACTGAAGAGTTCCACTGTCAATTAAGAGCGGTATCAAGCGGTTTATGACTTTAAGAGTTAATAAGTGTAACAAAACAAGTTTTAACCTAGAGTGGACGAGTGTGTAAAACATTATTCGAAACATACACCA
>VCCN01000698.1:351483-362470 GCA_006491835.1 Architeuthis dux
CTAGTATTATTAGTAGTAATATTATCCTACGGTTTTCTTTACTTAAAATATAATAGAGTGAGTATTTATATCAATTAATTCAAACCTTGAATCCCAATTGTCAGTGCCTGGATTGTATTTGTACGTGGGTTTAAAGTTCACTTCCCCTTCAATAAAATTCTCAAAGACATCACAATGTCCAAGTTGTCTGTAAAGCTGAAAGTATCAAAAAATGAAAAAAAACATTGTAAAAAAGAAATGATTAAAAGAAAGAAAAAAATCACATTGTCTCATATATAATTGGGAAAGTTTGTTTGTATGTCCATCCTCCTCTCCCAAACAGCGCATTGTAGCCAGAGGTATTGAATTAGGGAAGCCCTAAAATGCGCAAACTTAAAGAATGCAAAAGAAATCTGGGTGATTTGCAACTTAATTAACACATATATTGTCTATAATTTTGAGAAGAGTCATTAACATTCAAAGAGCTTTTCAGACAATCAAACTTTTTCTTCCTATACATCCTATACAATTAGCTGACAAGTTGATGTATGTTTGCTACTGGGGAAAGGAGTCCCTCTCTTTACATATGGATAGTACACTTGAAGAAGGCCATAGAATGGCTCAGCCGAAACATAGGTTGCAGATGTTTTCAACTCCTTTCTTTGTTAAACAAAGACTTCCATACCGTGGTGTCCATGTTGGGCAACAAAAGCCACATCAAGTTGAAATCCACACTGGTCTGAATAATGCAATTAGCTGACAAGTTGATGTATGTTTGCTACTGGGGAAAAGAGTCCTCGCTTTACATACGGATAATACACCTGAAGAAGGCCATAGAATGGATCAGCCGTAACATAGGTTGCAGATGTTTTCAACTCCTTTCTTTGTTAAACAAAGACTCCCGTACCTTGGTGTCCCTGGTGAGCAGCGAAAGCTACACCAAGTTGAAATCCACATACTGATAGTACACCTGGAGAAAGCTGTAGAATGGATCTGCCAAAATGTTGAGAGAACGAAAATAACAAAAAGAACAAGTTCAATTGTCCAAAACACTTTTTGAATATTAACACACATAATTTACAGTGCAAATATTCAGGATCTTATGGATGCAGATTGATGCCAACACCATTTAGTTACCAATGTAGTTTGTTAGGTACAATGGGTTAAATATTCAATTTTACAAGAGAATATAGAATCATGAAAATCTTCATCCACAGGTTAAGCAACTTTGCCTTTGGAAGATTAGTGAATGGGTGACCAATTGTTAACATGAAATACTTAAAGCAAACATTTCCAGATCATAAAATAAATCGATTATTGAATAACCAGGAAAAAACATTTTCACGTCCACTTAATGTACAGTAGACTCCATTATAACGTGATCGTACAGGGTCCATAAAATGTAATTGAAAAAAGAGCTGGGCACGCTAAATTGTGGTTCAAGAAAATGTTTATCTAAAAAATGTGAGAGTTCAAACAAAACTAACAAACTTTATCTACAAAAGATTTTAATATGTAAATAAAAAATAAAATAAAATACAATAAAGAGGGCTAATAGATAAAATAATTTTAAGCAAAATATTATAAGAAAGATGCCAGTATACAAGAAGAAAAGAAAACACGAAATTAACTCTGACACATCGTGTTATTTCCGAATTCACATGTTTTACTGTACATCTGTTAACTCTTTCCTCACTAAGAGACCAATTTGATAAGTTCCCTGCCTGACTCCCTTCGTCTAACAAAGTGCCTGTGTGCCCTGAAACTAATCTAACAGCCTGATGCTGACCAAAAAAATACAATGTGCAGTAAATAAATTGCTATATCTCTTAATATTAAATGTACACTTACTAAATTTTCAGTGATTATTCCCAATGTATCACTTCTAAGTCCAGTGAAATAAAAACCGCAAAAAGTTAATTGAAAAAGGTATTATTATCGATTGATTAGCATTGTCATGATTTAAATTTGCGTATGATTTAAATGTGTTTATTTTTTTAATCAATATTAGAAAAAACTTTTGTTGTTTATTTTCGACAAATGCTACATAGCACGACTGCAGTCAGGTTTAGGGAAAGAACATAATTTTTTTGCCACGCTATCAGGGAGTGCGTTTTTTTAAATCATGCCCTGAGGCATTTTCAGGAGGAATGAGTTAATAAAAAAATGTTAAGGCATGATTAAAATCTACAAAAAGCTCAAATATTTGTTTGCTTCAACCAACTTACTTGATCAAACTGTATGAGTTTGTTGTACATTCTGTTGTCGATTAATTTCTTGACTTCACTAATGTCGATATCTGATATTCGGTAATTCAAATCACCAATCCAGAAAATTATTCTGAAGAAAGAAAAAAATAATTTTGTTAAAAGAAAATAAAGACATCAAATACTTCTCAAACTTGTTTTAACATACAAAAAAAATACTGTTAAAATAATTTTTTGTTCTTTTAAATGAAAAGTTGGGGTTAAATCGACATACTACTCATTGGGTGGGAGGGGATTATCATTAAAGCCGAAAGATCGTTATACCCGATGGTTTCCCCTTGTTTGGTAAAGAAGAGTAAGTTTGGTAGCTCACCGCATTTAACAAACATTGTTTGGTAAATCCAAAGGCAGTTTGGTTTTTCCTCATTCTATTTTCGATCTTACCTCTTCATACAAATGACTAATCTTATGTACAGTTCTATAAAATCTTATCTTATTTATATATAATAAAGATTTGCTTAACCTCTGTCACAACGTTCTCATTTTATCTCCCCTCACCCAGAAAAAGAAAATGGTTGGAGGCTTTAGAAATTTCAATCTAGATGGTTTTAACTATAATTTCCAAAGAATTCTGTGATTTTTCAAATTAAGAAACGCATTTTAAGAGTTTAACATAAAGTAACGTTTAGAATTTTAAAGTACAGAATGTCCAAACACAGCTATTTTTTTTTTGCCTTTTGTTTAAAAACTAGGCAAGTCGAAATTATTATTCAATATTTTTTTTTTAACATTCACTGCATTTATTTCAATAGGGGTTCAATTTTGTTTTTAGTATTCATATATTACATAAAAGATGAATAAAAAGCTATTCCCAACGAAAACTAGACATGTTTAGAAAAAAAATGATATCATGTCAATGGCATAATAGTAGGTATGAGTATGAGTTTTTACAGGAAGATCTTATACATCTGGTGCCTGTTACCCCTTTTAGGTCTTGTTATTCTGAACATTTTGATACCTCATTTGCCTCTATACTCCTATTAGTTCACTAATTATGATTATTTATTCATTTGTGGACTCACAGCAAATTGAACACTTACAAAAAAAAATGGCCTTTTCAACATCCTATAAAACTGAAAAGCCATCATTTTTTTTAATATGTAGACATTTTGTACTTGCTTAAATTTTATACGAAACTGAAGAACATTTATTTTTCTACTAGGTGATATTGGTTCCAAAGACATACATCTAAAGAGGAGGTGTCAGCAATCATTTATTTACAGACACCTTTTATTTCGACAGTAAAAAACCGTCACAGCATAGTTTGGGCACTGTAAACACATTAAATTGAAAATTCGCTGTAAAATTCCTTTTAAGTCAAACGGTGACAAATAAGACACCAACAGCTGGAGTTTGAACTCGGCTCACTGATTCCATTCTCTGTGCCGTTTATCATTCAGCCACTCTGCACCTCTCAACGTTTTATAGAAAGAAAAAGATAAAAAAATTCAATGTGGCCATTCTAGAATGGCCTTGTGTCTATCAAGCCTGAATCTTCCAGAAGGAATGGGACACTTGATTACATGTTATACAAGGTCTGATCTTGAAAAGGAGTTACTTCGAAAAAGATAAAATTGTTTTGTCTCATCAAAAATTATCATTTCTATAAAAAATTGTGCTTTCAATTGTATTAGTTTTCCATGAAAAAAGAAGTGTGAAGTGGTTATGAAGATGAGAAATAGGAGAGAGAGGACAGGCCCGTAACAAGGAGGAGTTACAGAATTTCCATAGCCAGTGTTATAATCGCACGCATCTTCATAGCTGAAATAGATATTTCCTAGCCACTTTTTATAGCCAAAATTAAACAAAACGATAAAATTCCCGGTTCATCTGGTGTCACTGATTATCAAACTAGAAATTGTTTAAAATGTATATTTGTTATTCTTTTTATAGATTGGTCAGACCGAAACTTATTATAACTGAAATATAACAAGGATAAATAATTAAATATAGCATGCTGATGAAAAAATATTTACCACCTGTATTTATAATATATTTTCATATATTATTTTCTGTTTCGTTGTTCGTATAAATTGATCGCTATGGGCTGCTTTAAGCATTGTAGCTATTTTCATTTTTCACGGTTTAGCATTTGATTGACCCAGACAACAACTTAGAACAATTTCTATAATTTCTAATAGCGCAATAATCGAAAAAAATGAAGAAAAATCATTTTTTTTTTTAAATATTGAGTGAAAAATTCTTTTCAACAGATCAAAAGCCTGAATTATAATTAATCAAATAAAACTGAACATTTGCTGAAAAAAAATATTATTTTACTTAATTTTCCTTTTTTTTTTTTAATCCCAAAGTAAAAGTTCTGTCTTAGGTTTGATAATCAGCAACAACAGATTAAGCTGACTTTATTGTTTCGTTTTGTTTCGGCTATAAAAAGTGGCTAGGAAATAGCCATTTCCGCGATGAAAATGCAGGATACCAACAAAGAGGGAGCAGAGGTGCCCGGCCCCACCCCACAAAAGTTTTGCAGATAAAAAAAAAAATGATATATTTTATCATCTCTAACTGCTAAGTTGCAAGGAATTTTGGCCGTGAGATGCTAGGAAATTCAAAATGTGGTTTGATTACTCCTTTGGCCCCCACCAAACATTTTCCCCTTGGTACAGGCCTGGATGAGGATGTTAGTAAAAAACTGACTTACTCATGATCATTCATGGAGAGGTTGGGAACAAACTGGCGAAAACGTAGATGCGAACTGATATCTCGATAGTCCTGCAAGAAGAAATCAAGTCAAAGAAAA
This sequence comes from Architeuthis dux, assembly GCA_006491835.1. Taxonomy (NCBI): domain Eukaryota; kingdom Metazoa; phylum Mollusca; class Cephalopoda; order Oegopsida; family Architeuthidae; genus Architeuthis; species Architeuthis dux. The sequence continues at coordinate 356,488 of VCCN01000698.1, forward strand.
CAGAGAAATCCTTCCCCCAAAAGCATTTCCCTTTTCCTATTTTACAGCTAGATGGGACAAAAGACACTTGTCTAAAATGACATTTGGGATTTCCTCATGGCTATAACAGTATTCGTCAATGTGGCTGGAGTAATGGATATTACTGGATCTCACTGGATTATACTGTTAAACCATCGATTAATTCCAGGTTTGTAATCTCCAGCTTGCCCTGTGCTGATTATTTTATTTATGAAACTTTTACCTGATTTCATTATTCCTGATTGTTTCAGAGGGCATATTGTGTCACATTTTATCTGTCTCTAAATACTGTATATTTAGGTGGATAAGACCATACTTGAAGCATCCAATAAACACCCCCAAAAATGGGGTCGTCCTATAGGCCAGATACAAAAACAGTGAAATTTGAAATTCAGATAATTATAATGACATTTATTAGTTGAGAACCTATGTTTGCCCGGCGCGGGTGTGAGCAACTGCTAAACGAGCGGCCTAAATCGTAAATGTGAATAAAGAAACAAACTCTGTGCAAGGATCGAACCCGCGTTCATCCTGGAAGCTACCTTATATGCAGGTACTGCTCTACCGACTGAGCTAACGAAGATCTCATGGTAGGCAGGAATCTTTTAATCCTACATTCTCTACTCTCACGTTGGTATTTTAGGCCCGAATATAGTGTGGCTCTCGATGCTGACAGTATGAAATCAAATTCTGTCGGATATAAAATTATCCATCATTTGATTTCATACTGTCAACATCTAGAGCCACATTATATTCATGCCTAAAATACGAACGTGAGAGTGGAGAAGCCGACAAAGCAAAACAAGCCATACAGTTTCTCTCACTAATGAGTTTGTTTGATTTGTTTAGCGGCATCAAAACTCTTGATGGGTCATTTAATGCCGAAATCAGTTTAAAATGCCGAAAGTCAGAGGTTGTTTTTTGTTTTTTTAAATAGTCTTGTGACTTTGGTGAAAGAACAGGTGGCCCCTGTTTGGAGGGTTCTTACCTCTCTGCTGGGGATGCAGTCAGCGTATTCTAGGCCCCAGCAGACAGGGCCACTACTGATGAGGCAACCAAATAGAAATATACAGGCAAAATATACATGTTTTTACAGTTCTTCTTACAGCCTAAATTCAATCCTCAAATACTGTTACGGCAGACCCCAAACTTTATTTATTGAAAATGATTTCATAGACAGAAACATACAACAATGAAAATCTTTTGAAGCATCCAAAAAACACCCCCAAAATGGAGTCGTCTTATTGGCCAGATACAAATACAGTGACTAATCAGTGTGCTAAAACCATGAAATTCAGACTGGGATCTCGTCTTATCTGAAGGTCACCTTATGCACCAAAATATACAGTAATAATGTTTCTTTCTTGCTAAGAAACTTATTGATTATCTTTAAATCATTCAGCTGTTAAGAAAGAAAGACAAAGGCAGATTACCTGGTTTCTCCGTTCAAATTCTTCTTGGTGAGCTGCTAAATGGGAGCTGATAAAACACATTGAGGTATTGTGAATGGTCATCCTTACAGACACACCTCCTTTATTGCCCTACAACAATAACAACAAAAAACCAATGAGAAAGCTGGTAATCAAACAAACTGGATGAAGTAGAGAGTAAGCACCCTAAAATTGACCGAATTCAAATGGACACATTTTGCCTCGACACCGGATAAAACTGTTTAGCCCTTTCAATTTCTCCGGACTGGATGAGAAAAAGTTTTAAAAACTTTGAGATTATTAATTTCGATCTAAACTTGTCAAAAAAGATCCGTGCAAAGTTAAAGCTGCGATCTTCCCTAAAAAACATGCATTTGTTTATCTTTGTAAGACTGCTGGTGTTTCAGTGACGTCTTCCGGTGTTGAGGCAAAATGTGTCCATTTCAATTCAGTCAATTTCGGGGTGCTTATTCCCTACTTCGACAGACAAACTTGCAAAATATTTACAAGAAGTACTCAACTAAATGTGCTAACAAAGCCCTCTTTCAACTATTTGACTCATTTTATCTTTTAGAAATCGTCAACCAAAACTGTCAACATAGTTTTCTTCAGTTTTCAAGTGATTCTGCATGCGTGGCTATGTATGTTTGTGCCGCGTGTACAGGTTACACCAATGGCGCTAGAGGGCTGAAAATTCAAACATTTACTCTTTATTATGTCTAGAAAAAACAATTATTTTTGGTTTTTTTAAATCCCCCTTCTTCCCAATAGGGAGCAGTTCAGTTTACAATGTAAGTCTATGCTAAATTGGTCCTCAGTTTGTGTCCAACAGCGTTCACGCTTTTTTTTTGAAAATTCAGACTTTTTAGTGATCCAACAAAAGGCGAGAGAATTAAATTATTTATTGATCACCCCTTTTTTCCAATTGTTTAATTGATCACCCCAACATGGCATGCTGCCAAAAGACGTTGGTCATATGACAGTTTCTATTGAGTGACTTGATTACATGAAACATTGTCAACTATTATTATCAATTTTTGGCTATTATTTTCTTTCATCTTGATTTTTTTGTTGCTTTTTATCTCAACTCAGGCCGTCAATTCATGGCAGTGAGTAAACTGTGCAGATTGGAAAATAAAGGATAAGCTATCGGTGAGACTTGAACTCATATCCATTTTGTCTAAATGCACCAGCTGCTCTAACCTTCTGAGCTAAGAGAACTCAACGGCTTGGCAGAAGATAAAGTCTAACACTTATGTTGGATATTTAGGCAGCCGTGGGCAGAGGTCACAGATTTGACCCCCACAGGTGTTGAAAGTTAAACAGGATATCGACGACAACAAAGTTATACCGGAAACACATACACCGGGTGTTCAGGAGTCATAGGCAGGATATTGACCCTGACTGCAGATGTCAGACTGGAAAATCAGAGTGGGCGTTCGAACCCGAGTGACAGAGAGACGCCCTCTAAAAGCAGAGAGACACAGGATGCCCAGAGAGAGAGACAGACCGCCTAGGCTGAGGGAAGACACAAAGCCAGTTCCCTTGTTGGGAACAGTCTGTCGGTTCTCGTTGTCTCTCTCCCTCTCCTCATTCTCCACCACGACACAATGTATCTTATGAAATAAAAATATATCCTCTTATTTTTATACACAAGTTTTGAGTCTTCCCTTTTCTCCAAGTTCAGGATTTTCCTCCCGCGGACCAAGATGGCTATACAACACTTAAACCTACCCTTCATTCTTCCCCCTGATCTCTTTCAGCACCATATTTGTTATTGTTTATACACTAGTGGTATCAGTAGCAGTGATTTTATATTATCTATAAGAGGCAATCAAATGAATGCGTCTACCAGAAAGTCTTCTGACTATTTGGCTTATTTGGGGGTGAAGTCCTGATCTTCTGATTTCTCATCACAGAACCATTTACCAAATATCTAAAACCAGAGCCAATTATGGTAACACAGGATTGCTTAGAATAGGATTTGCTGAATGTTTTATGAAAACTATTGAGAGCAGAAGGAATGTACCTAACAGGAAGTGAGGGATTAATTTCAAGTAATATTCATCTAAATGTATAATCAGCTTCAAAAAACATTAAATGCCTAAGACCTACTTTTTAATTTTTGACTGGATTTCTGAGACGAGGAATTATTATTATACACAGATTCATTTGAACTGTTGTCCTCATCTTGGTTGTTGTAGTCAAAACATTTTGGAATTTGTACCCGCCATCCTTCTTCTGATGCCTGGGGTATTCAGTACCCTTTGTTCAATCCAGGGGGGTGGACTATCGTCATTCTGCTGTCCATGCTAGGGGATATCTCATATTAGTTCTTCTGTTATTTTGTCCTTTTTGTTATTGTCCTTGTGATGCCAATTCTGCTCATTCCACTGCCTGACCTAGGAATTGAACTCATGACCACCAGGTAAACTGCAATACTTAACCAATCTTCAAATGGTTCTTCGGACGATTGAACTCCTTGTTGTTTGTGTTGTAAACAAGACGTTTCGGCCGATACATTCGTCGACCTTCTTCAGGTGTAAAATCAGAGTGTGATGGGTTAAACAGAAGTTATGTTTAAAGGGGATAACCCTTATAGCACAGGGCTCGGGTGTTTCTGTGTCTTTGTCTCGTCGGGTTTAGGTTTATTGAGAAGTGGAAGCCACATCGGGTTGAAATCCGCACTTGTCTGGCTAATGCATTTAGTCGACATTTTGATGTGAGCTGCCTCTTTGATTTTTCTCTGCTTCCAACATCGTTCTCTGTCAATAATCTGAACTTCCTCACAGAGAGGGAGATGGTCGCCATTCTCTCTACGGATGTGGTCGGCCATAGCTGATTTATCTATCTCACCCCAACAGTCATAAGAGAAAAAACTAGTATATTGGACTCTTTTTTCTTCTTCCTTTCTGTAAATCCTGTGGATTTACGTAAACATAAGCAAACATACGCACAAACACACATATCACTATCTAGACCAGATGTTCTCAACCTTTTTGGTGTCACCGCCCACTTTCACATGGAAAGTTTTTTTCTACTGCCCACCTGTATAGTAAATATTCAAAAGGACACCAAAAATGTTTTAACTCCTACAAACCAATAAAAATAAACAGCTTTCAAGTTCTAATGGTTCTTCAGACGATTGAACTCCTTGTGTTGTAAACACAACATTTCAGCCGATCCATTCTTTGGCCTTTTTCAGGTGTAAAATCCGAGTATAACTTCTGTTTAACCCCTCACACTCAGATTTTACACCTGAAGAAGGCCGAAGAAAGGATCAGCTGAAACGTTGTGTTTACAACACAAATAACAAGGAGTTCATTCATCTGAAGAACCATTTGAATATTAATGACCCCTCTCAAAACTATAGAAAAGAACCATTTGAATATTAATGACCCTTCTCAAAACTATAGAAAAGAACCATTTGAATATTAATGACCCTTCTTAAAACTATAGAAAAGAACCATTTGAATATTAATGACCCTTCTCAAAACTATAGAAAATAATTTAACCAATCCTTAACCATTGTCCTATTTGGATCTAATGTCATTATTCCTTACTTCCTGCAATTCTTGTTAAGAACAGAACCAAAGAGTGATGCTTACCAAAAATCCCATGATGCCAGTGGCCACAATATCAGAGTCCACACAGTAGACATAAGAGGCCAATTCCTGTCGTACATAGACAATTAGCATGATTCCAACTAAACGGACTAATTTTATCTGAAATAAAAGAACATTGCAATCAGACAAATCATTTTTTTTAAAAGAGAAAATTATAATTTGGCAAAAAATAAACAATCAAGTTTCTAAATTAGTTTCCACATAAAAGGAAAAAAGTAATTGAATAATTCATTAAAATCTACCAAACATTAACAGAAGAATTTTAATCTTTGTACCTTAAACTACAATACATTAAGATTCAGGTTTCTTATTTTGAATTATTTTGCCTACATTTCAGCAATGGCTTCTATGAAATACAAGTGTCAATTGTGGTGTTAAGCATAAACACCAGTCCATATAGACTGACCTTTAGCAAGGGTGCCAAGATTTTGAAACTTTGAAAGCCAGTAACTTGAGAGTCTAACTGAAATTAATATAACAACACAACCGCAAAATAGTATCGTTCAGTGATCGGTGTTGCCTGCAGTGGCAAAACAAACTTTTTGTTTAACCCATAAGAACTGACTCATTTCTCCTTGAAGGAACATTATGTGGGAATCTGGGTAGGCAAATTGACACACAGTAATGTGACTGCACCAGGATGTTCATTAGATGTCACTTAGTACACTTCATAAGTTAAAATCAAGGATAAAATATAATATTATATAAGAGACTGTGCAGATCAATTAAATTGTATGTGACACCGGTGTCACAGTGGGTTCTTATAGGTTAAAGAGAAAAGAATGGGACCATTGTGTCTGTATACTCAAGTTGTCTGGCATTAATATATTCTGTTTATGATAAACAGAAGCCAAGAATGAATGGCCCCCGTTCTGTCTCTACAGACAATGGAACAACATTGGAGTGTCC
>VCCN01000698.1:370051-380219 GCA_006491835.1 Architeuthis dux
TATTATTTTATTAACAGTTATATTTTAACCAAATGAAGTGTATATTAAGTTAATTAAAAATCAAGTTAAATCAAATATAAAGGTTTTTGAAACTCTGTTTTTACTAAGTAGTTCATCTATCCAGACGATGGCCAATTTTCAATAACAAAATTCTTAATCGTTAATCGACTTGCAGCAGATGCCATAATTTCTTATCATCTGGAAGAAATAAGTAAATAAATAAATTAAAAATTAATTAAAAAATTCAAAGAAATGAAATGCATATGCAAGTTGAAATATAACTGTCTCGATAAAATAATAATACAGTAAAATAACTTTCGACCCAGCCTGTATACATACACACACTGAGTGTGTCAATAATTATTTTATTACAAGGAATCAACAACCACCACTGTACATAAACAAGAATGAACATGTGCTGCATGATCATATCTTTGCTTTAAAATATTCATAATAAACCTGTCAGTGAGTGTTATCATAAAGCTTTTGCGGTTAAGTGTGACTAATGTTCTGAAAACTGCGTGAATAAGCATTAAACATTAACTAAATCAACTGTACTGTCTAGATTTTTACCTACAAGCATATCTTTTACCCTTATAGTCATAGTTCAGCAGACATACACACACACTCAGAGGTCTGCTAAGTAAGGTTGCTCCTACTGGTGAACAACTGTGTTTACATTATCCCCTGTAAATGTGGTATTATCAAAGTCAGACTTGATGAACACAAGAAAGCCATAATCAGGGGCGAGATAGAAAAAAAATGGCAATGGGCAATTATATCTGGAAAGAGAACGGTGGAATTCTTTTTTTTTTTTATTGAGAGATATTCTTTCTTTATTTTCATATATCTATATGTATTCACTCATGCTTGTCCACACACTGTCTCCAAATGTTCTCAATAAATTTCAATGACATTGTGTGGAAAGATGGGCCACAGTTTAAGGAAGGCTTGATTAGACTTGGGGGCATATCTAGGAATTTCTTTTTTCTTTCGTTTGACAGATATTTTTTCATTTATTAAGACAATAGTCCCAAATATCGAAAATTGAAAATTACAGTTACCTCGCCAGTATCGTAGCTATATATGAACAGATTTTCATTCATTTTTTAGTTAGTGTATGACGTTGGCGGAGGTATGCGTTCCCTGAGTGCTCTCTAGTTCCCTATGTTTTTATTGAAAATCTCTAATTTTTCTTCCAACAGTCATAAGAGAAAAAACTAGTATATTGGACTTTTTTTTTCTTCTTCCTTTCTGTAAATCCTGTGGATTTACGCAAACATACGCACAAACACACATATCACTATCTAGACCAGGTGTTCTCAACCATTTTGGTGTCACCGCCCACTTTCACATGGAAAATATTTTTCTACCGCTCACTTGTATAGTAAATATTCAAAAGCATATCAAAAATGTTTTAACTCTTACAAAACAATAAAAATAAACAGCTTTCAAGTTCTAATGGTTCTTCAGACGATTGAACTCCTTCTTGTTATTTGTGTTGTAAACACAACATTTCGGCCGATCCATTCTTCGGCCTTTTTCAGGTGTAAAATCCAAGTATAACTTCTGTTTAACCCCTCACACTCAGATTTTACACCTGAAGAAGGCCGAAGAAAGGATCAGCTGAAACGTTGTGTTTACAACACAAATAACAAGGAGTTCAATCGTCTGAAGAACCATTTGAATATTAATGACCCCTCTCAAAACTATAGAAAAGAACCATTTGAATATTAATGACCCTTCTCAAAACTATAGAAAAGAACCATTTGAATATTAATGACCCTTCTCAAAACTATAGAAAAGAACCATTTGAATATTAATGACCCTTCTCAAAACTATAGAAAAGAACCATTTGAATATTAATGACCCTTCTCAAAACTATAGAAAATAGCTTTCAAGTTATAGGATTCTTTAATGAAAGTAATGTAAAGTAGTAACATCAAATGTTTGGCACACACATACCGTTTTTAGATATCATCAATGCGATCCCTGTGTCTGGTGCAACACAGCTAGTGCAGACATATTGGGTTTTAAATTAGTCATCTCTAACGACATACCTACCTCCAGAGAGTCTAGTACAGACGTATGCACACCTACACAAATATTTACACATTTCTCTATGCACCTTCATAATGTACAATATCAAAGTGCTGCTTGGTAAATTAATAATAGAAAATGTTGCTGTTGACTCACTTTTTATTGTCAATTACAGACTTTAATACTCAAAATCATATACCACCCACCAATTTCTGCACAGTTGCTCACTGCCCACACAAGAGTTGAAACTAGATACATAGCAAAACTAGAAAATGAATTCTTGAAAATGCTGCAAAGAAAGGCATTCAAACTTCTAGACTAATAATTCTAGACTAATTAACAATTAGAATGAGAAAGACATTCCAATAAATTAATCAAAATGAAATTAATAAAAGCTGTTCTAATTAATATAATGTGTCATCGACATATCATACAGCATCACCCATAAATAAGTACACCCTACTGTTTTTTAATAGAAAGTTAACTGTCTTCTAAACCAAACATAGCAGGATTTTATCAGGTATTATTTATGACCAAATTCTACAGCATTGAAACTGTTGCCAAAAATATTTTTTCGTAATGTTATACTCAACTTTGGATAGCAACATTGTTGCCAAAAATATGAATATGTTGCCATCCAAAGTTGAGTATAACACTACGAAAAAATATTTACATATTCAATGCTGTAGAATTTGGTCATAAATAATACCTGATAATATCGGTTTTGATTGTGTAAAGTTCTACTAGAAATAATAAAATCCTGCTATGACTGGTTTAGAAGACAATTAACTTTCTATTGAATAGTGGTGGGGGATACTTATTTATGACAATAGAGTATATGTAGTTATTTAACAACCTTCCCACGAGTGTGGAATGTGACACAAGGTCAGTTTAACAAGGGTTCCCACATGCGTATGTGTGGGCAAGGACAAAATTGCCCAGTCACCATGACCAGTGTCACAAAGGCGTCAGGAGTACTTTCAACCCTCCCCTTATAGTGCAATGGGGAGGTGCTGCCCAAGTTGGAATCCCCAGAACTGGACATTATATACTTCTGGGGTCACAGGACAAATCCATTGCCAGGGGAGTATACATCATATATGTAAGTAAAACAATCTCCAGAATATCAACATACATATATCAGTAGTATTCGACCAATAACAAAGTGAATTCTGGGAAATTTGTAAAGCTGAAATATTAACTAAATACAGGCGTCCACCGTTATAACGCGGGTGTTGGGGCCCACGAAAGCTAATCGCGTTATAACCGAGCTGCATTAACCAGGGTTGCCAATTTAGCTATTTTGGAGATAAATTAATATTTTGGGGTCCACCATTCACCCACGTTATATCGCGATCCGCGGGTGGCCTGTAATGTATGACTTTACACGAGAATGACAATTGACAATTTTTATATTTTTTATTTTTAAATAATGACATTTAAACAATCAGAAAGTCATGCTCTAGCAGATCTTAGAATAACACTTCTTTTTTTTTTTTCATATGACAAAAGAAACAAAAAGAAAATAAGACAAAAAGAAAATGAAGTTTCGTTCGGTTCACAGAAATGCAGACAGACTTGTCTTCATCCAAAGGGACAACACATTCAACTAAAAACTACCCAAGAATCTCAAAAAAACAAGACCCAACAAATAACAACATATGTTACACCCACTTTCAGATATTCACGTTTTTTTCTGATGGAGAGTTTTCTGAAGATTATTTAGGGGAAAGCTTAACTCTTAAATTCATATAAGAAAATTCAAATGTAAATGTCAAAATATCCAATTGAAATTATCAGCACTGCAACTTACTGGGACGTCACTCCTTCAGCTTAAAATAGTTAAGGCAAGCTTCCCTCAAAGTGGGAAGCTATTATACCAATGGTGGCACCCCAAGGCCAGCCCTGATTGGTTAATAACCCAGCACTATGTAAATCACTGCCATTCAAGAGCTATCTACCTTTATATACTCTAAACAGCCAATAATGAAGGGGGACACAACTCCTATTAACTTATAAATAGTTAACAGTTAATCAATGGGAATAACTACTGATTAGAATTATCTCCCTTTGCGCTTTAGGTGAATTTTTAAAATTTATTTCTTATTCTGTCATAATGATTTTAACAAAATACCTTTGCCATCTAGGATTTAGTCTGTTGATTAGGAGACGTATATCTATATATATAAGTGGTTTATGACTTTATGAGTGAATGTATTCTGATTTGATATGCATGTGAATGTGAAGTACAAGAGGGAGAATTGGGGGCTCCAAATCGCAATGTTTTCAACAGAGACAAACATAATAACATTGTGTCACAAGTGGTAATCAATATTTCGATATATGAAACTTTCGTGGCGAGGAAGGTGGAAGCATGCAGGGTGGAACACAGAAAGCGCACGTGTGTTTGGCAAAAGAAATAGAAAAAAAGCCAGCGGAAGCAAAACATCGAAGAAGAAGAAGGTTAGCATGTTTGAAGGGTCACCTGGTTAGCAGTTTGTGGGTGAGGAGAGCAGCAAGCCTCATCTTGGCTGTGTGGCAATTTAGCAACAATGGTGGCCTTAATTGTAAGATAGAACAAATAAAAACATCATACACTGAAGAATGTGTCAGTATTTCAGAGAGGAGACAGGCTTGCCAGATTGGGCTACCAGGGGAGATAATCCAAGCTTTATTTCCGAGACTTACCCAACGCTGAATTTCAAAATCAAGCAAATTTGGAAGCAGAGGTTCAAAACCAGCTGACCTGTCTCCAGACTTGCTAGATTTCCAAATTCAACGTTATTCCAATGCCTGTGTTTTCGGTAAGTCTCTGAAATGAATCGCGGATTATCTTCCCTTCTGGCCAGATCTGGCACCCCTGTTCAGAGAGGAGACATCGAAGAGGCAGTCATGAGCTTCTTCAGACCATTATCCCCATTTTTGTGGATTTGATAAAAATCAGTGGACATAAAGTGAGGGATCAATTGTATCACAGTACAGAATTATAAGTGTTTGGGATAAGGTTTTCATTTTGCATTGAAGAAAAGAAGAGAAGCAAATTCCATAGTGATTTGCTCTATTGTGACAATATGACACCAGATACAATAAACCTATCTGAAGTAGGTAAGTTTTCCTTAGAAATCTGAACGAGAAGGTCTCAATTTGCACCTATCAAAAGCTTACAAATTTGCACCAAACAATAGCCTACAAATTTGCACCAATCAATAGCCTACAAATTTGCACCAATCAATGGCATCCAAATTTGCACCAATCAATAGCATCCAAATTTGCACCAATCAATAGCTTCCAAATCAGTTGTGTTGTCATGTCAACTTCAGTCTTACATGAACAGACACACAAGTTACAGGCTTTCAAAGTTACTAAGTGCACAAAATCTTGGTGCCCATGAAAATGAATGCAGAGTGGTAAAGGTTAAGACAACCTTTTTCAAAGTTTCTTTGCACATCTGATTCTCAGTTTTGACTTTCTGGGAACTGTTGAAACCAATCAGGTAAATATGTCTCACTACTATATTTGATACAGCGCAAAACTTTATATTGTTGTGGTTTGAATGTGAATGCTTGAAAACGAACATGTAACAATAGTTTCATAATGAAACTGCAGCTGATTATAAGTCTACAGTTAGAGTAGACCTTGTTAGAGGAAAGGGGAAGCTAGGGATATTGACAAAAAAGCAAAGTAAAGTAGGATAAAATTGGGAGATGAGAAATTATTTGTCACAATGGAGGAGCGAGTGGTGTAGCAGTTAATGGCCTGGACAATGGAATCAGCAAACCAAGTTCAAACTCTATGTATATATGTTGAACGGAAAGTAAGGGTTCAGTTTAGTTTTATAGTTATATTGTAAATTTTAACCCTCCTCTAAAACCCTTCAAAAAAATTGTATTACCTTTATATTGTAAATAGAACCCTCTTCTAAAACCCTTTGAAAAATTGTATTACATTTATATTGTAAATAGAACCCTCCTCTAAAACCCTTCAAAAAAATTGTATTACATTTATATTGTAAATAGAACCCTCTTCTAAAACCCTTTAAAAAATGGTATTATAGTTATATTGTTAATAGAAGCCCCACCTGCAAAAAAAAAACCTTCGGTTGAGCTGTGCCAATGACCAGAAAGTAAGGGTTCAGTTTCACATTATAGTTACATTGTAAATAGAACCCACCCTTTAAAACCTTTCAAAAATTTTCTTTTTTTAAAAAACCAAATAGTCAAAGTTCATCCCCTAGGTCCACTAAGTATGCATACCAAATTTGGTTGAGCTGAACCGTGATAGACAGAGCCAGTTGTTTTATATAAATAGAAGATAGCCTCACCTACTTGACATCCATCCAACGTTCTAACTTACAATCATTTAGCAAAGATGAGGATATTAGTCTGTAAAAACTCACAATTCATACAGTGAACATTTTGAATGAATATGGAAATTTTCAATGAAAATTAAATTATTTCACAAAATTTTTAAAAATTTAAATGAATAATTTATCAACAGACAGTAATTAAATTCTTTTAAAATAAAAAATAAAAACCGGGATATAACTGATAGCATTTGATAATTTCAACCTGCTGAAGAATCCATGTAAAATTTCAAAATCTAAATAATGACTCAGTATTTAACTCTTAAATTCATATAAGAAAATTTAAATGTTAATATCAAGGGGAATAACTAGTAATTAAAGTTACCCCCCTTAAAGGTTTACGTAAATTTTTTAATTTTTTCTATCTGTCATAATAATTTTAACAAACTCTATCTCTGCTATCGAAGGGTTCCACTGTCAATTAGGAACGGTTTATGAAAATTAACATACAAAAGACTTATAATTTTAAGAAGAGTCATCAACACTCAAGGAATTTACTGGACAATTGAACTGATTCGTCTTGTTATTTTTGTCGTTTACACGTTTTGGCCGATTCCATTCTATGGGTTTCTTTAGGTGTACTATCCATATGTAAGGAGAGGGATTCTTTTCTTTTCAAATAATAGACAGAAAATGCTGTTGGTGAGTGACGAAACTTAAAGAAGCAGCATACATCAATTTATCGGCTAAAGTCAGACTAAAGTGGATTTCAACTTGATGTGGCTTTCGCTGCTCAACAGGGGCACCACGGTATGGAAGTCTTTGTTTAACAAAGAAAGGAGTTGAAAACATCTGCAACCTATGTTACGGCTGATCCATTCTATGGCCTTCTTCAGGTGTATTATCCGTATGTAAAGAGAGGGACTCTTTTCCCCAGTAGCAAACATACATCAACTTGTCAGCTAATTGCATTATTCAGACCAGTGTGGATTTCAAATTGATGTGGCTTTTGTTGCCCAACATGGCCACCACGGTACGGGAGTCTTTGTTTAACAAAGAAAGGAGTTGAAAACATCTGCAACCCACGTTACAAGCGTTGCTGCTAACAAACAAAAAACAATCTTTTTTTCCCTTTTTTTAATTTTTATTAGATGAAGTATGACTACTCTTTACCTTCATCTTAATTTTATGAGAATCCCACCTGAGGCTTATTCCTTATTTTCTCACTGCCGGAGGGTAATCGGCCTAAGCAAAAGTTTCAATAAAAAGTAAAAAAACAATATGTTTGCTACCATTTTTTTTACTTGGCCCCACCAGAAGAAAAGACCCACTTTTTATATAAGGATATTACACTTGAAAAAGGCTGTAGAATGGATCGGCTGAAAGGAAATTATGAATCACTGCCACCTATATATGCTGTGTTGGGAGTGATCAATTAAAAAGTTGGAAAAAAGGGGTGATCAATGAATAAGTTATTTATCTCACCTTTTGTTGGGCTGTGATCACTAAAAAAAGGTCTCAATTTTCAAAAAAAATCTTGCGGGCAAAAACTAGTGACCAATTTAGCATAAACTTACATTGCATATTGAACACCCCTCTAAAAACCTATTTAGGGGGGAATTTTCAAAAAACAAAAAAAACATTTTGCCTACTCATTGGGGGGAGTGTGTGTGCAAACTTTCAAGTTTCTACTATGAACGGTTAGGGATGGGCAAAGTCCAGATACATAGACACATATAAATGTCAGAATACATGAATAACCTAAACCCAGCAATGGTGATTAAACCGATCTGTTGTGGGTAGCAGTGATTTAAAATAAGTTCAATTGTCTGAAACACTCCTTGAATACAAAAGTCTATATCACTTTTAAGAAGATTTTGACTCATGAAAGGGACAAACTATATTTTTGCTTCTATAAGATACAATATCATCACAATTTAAACCTTGTTTAGACTAACATCTTCATCTTTATTGTTTTATGACACCTTTTCAACTGGGATGTTTGTTCTCCTTCAGTTAGCATACTTAAATCTCCCTTCTCTTATGCACGCAGACATCTATATAGCATTAATGCAGACATTTGATTAATAAAAATTAGAAAATATTTGATTTCCCCAGGCAAAAACGTACAGAAGACAAAGAGAAAACTATTGGAAAATTAGCGTTTTTCTCATTAAATATACTGTATATACCGGCGTATAAGTTTAAAACATACACCTTTTAGATGCACTGAGATGTTGTTTGCCCAGTCTCATCGGGAGTTTCGGGTTTCTCAACATCATACCCTCTCCACCAGGTAACCCACCCTGAATTGATCAAAAACAGGCCCTCATATCAGTTGCGATACGCTAATGTGCTCGTCATTTCTAAGACTAACAATATTTTTTTTTATTGGAAGGCTTTCTAAACTGCCAGTTTTGCTCTCTGGTAGTGCGATAGCCAATATGATCGCTCCACTGGCTGAACACATTGTACCTGTTCTTAATAAATGATCAGACTCGTTGCTGACCGGTTTGTTAGGATGATATCCGGCCTTAAGCGGGTGAGGGACTAATCATTTCTTTGTCGCCAGTGTTTATTTTGCTGCAGTAAGTTGACTTACTAAGCATAAAGAATTTTCCTTAATGGATCATATTAGTCTGTTTAGATCAGGGGCCGGCAGCCTTTTTATTTCTGGGGGCCGGATCGCTTATTCATGTATGGACGGTGGGCCAGATAAATGTTATAGAAAGCTTGAAGTATGGGAATTAACCATTTAAATACATCTAGTTATATTTTGCCTCAAATCAATGAATAACTCATGCTAGAAAGTCATTTGTGCTTAACCAAGAATGCCAATCAGTAACGAAAGAACTTAATTTAGTCGCAATTTATTTCAATCAAGGCATCTTTTGAATCTTTTAAAAAGACACAAAGAACCTTTAAAACATTTTTAAAACACTAAACATAGTATCCCTCTATTTGCTCGCGGGCCACTCAAAATCACTTGCCAGGCCAGATGTGGCTCATCGGCCATGAGCCATGGGTTGCCGACCCTTGGTTTGGACCTTATGAACTTGACACTCTGATGGATGCAGTGCTGCCTTATTTTGGAGAGTCCACTGATCCGGCGAATATTGTTTAAACGTGAATTAACACCTTAGTTTTGTGGTCGACTTATACACCGGCATATATGATAAGTAACACCACCCCCAACCCAATAGTTACTAGCCCCACGCCCAAGATGGACTGCTTTACAGGCTAAAGGGCTCCAACTGTTCTGCTATTTACCAATAGCTGGAGGGAGAAGTGGATTCATGCCTTTCATAAGGACATTAGAATGAAGTGAATGTAAGCAGCCTTGGCCAAAACTCAAACTTGTTTCAATGATTCTGTTTTCCATGCCAGTAACCGCTATACCAATCAAAGAAATTATGGGTTGCGTAAAAGGAATGATTGTTTTTTTTTTTGCATTAAAGACAAATCAAATAAGTAGATTGAAGAAGTAGAAGGGCTTTAAGGGGGAAATGTCAGCCAAAGAGGGTCAGAGAACAAACAGGTTGAAATGCTGTGATGAAAACAAAAAAGATGAGAAATGGCTGGACAAGAATGATTGAGCAATTTAAAAGTCAATGCATAAATAATTCAGAAATGGAAACAGAAAATGTTGCTTAGCCACAAGAAATATAATGTGATAGAATGCAAGCAACAAACTATGAAAAGAACCAAAATTCCATGCAGGGATCAAGTTTTCTATCTATGAGACCTACCTGAATGTTTTTGATATATAAGATTCATTTATATGGCTTAAACTTTTGAATTAACACACCTTTGTTATTATCTAGA
>VCCN01000698.1:407595-427030 GCA_006491835.1 Architeuthis dux
TCAATGTACGGTCAATATTTAAAGAAAATGAAACTTATTAATAAAGATATTTACATAACACAGGGCAGGAGTATCTATTTACTGAGTTCATATAAGTATGAAAGTCAAGAAAAAAAAAAAGGTTTTATTTAAAACTTGTCAATATCTTAATGTTCCAGATATCATAGGATAATTGATCGCAAAGTCTGGGTGTTATATAGCTGCACCCATGAGTCATATTTATAAAAATAAGTTCTAAAGTCAAACTCTCTATCCTAGATGTTAAGAAGATCATTTTAAAATTTGGTTGCAGTAGTTTTTAATTTGGCTGCAATAGTTTTTAATTTGGCTGCAATAGTTTTTAATTTAGCTGCAATAGTTTTTAATTTGGTTGCAATAGTTCTTAATTTGGTTACAGTAATGTTTAATTTGGTTGCAGTAGTGTTTAATTTGGCTGCAATAGTTTTTAATTTGGTTGCAGTAATGTTTAATTTGGTTGCAATAGTTCTTAATTTGGTTGAAGTGTTTTTAATTTGCTAACCATATGTTTTAATTTGCTTGAGAAAAGATATGCAATATTGAAAACATCAACATATAACAGTTAGTAGAAATAAATCTTTAAAAAAAGAAGGGAAAATAAATTGAGAATTATTACCGGAAACAAAATAATAGCTTTTATGACACAATGTAAAATGTTTCCACTACAAGCTGACAAGGCTCATCTGTACCACAATGCCAGAAAGAAAAGAAATTACTTTAACCTGAGGCAAAAATTGTCATTCATTCAAATATGTTGAGTTTTCATTTTGGATGTCCTTCATACATACAAGCTGAATTAACCTTTAGAAGGCGATTTGTTCACCAAGCAAAATGTTTGTCTTGTTATTGCAGGTGACTCCATCACAACATGATAGTATGTTTGAATTTTGCAGTTGTGTTGTCATGTCCATTTCAGTCATACATGAACACACACCAACCCTGACGGCTGGGGTGTGGAATACACTGACTGCATACCCTGCAGAGGGGTAAGACCGCCCCTAACAGGGGCCACCGCAAGTCGCAAGTCTCTAGTTAAAAACAAATAACCTTTCACCAAAGTCGCAAGACTATTTACAAAAAAAACAAAAAAAACCTTTCACCAAATAACCTTTGAAACTATACTCAAAAATATAAAAAGACAGAATCGATATATATACCTTGACAACAAACTGTCTACAAAAATGTGCCTACATTAATTTGCCTACAATAATCTGTCCGCAATAATTTGTTTACATAAATTGTGTATTCAAAAAGAAACCGAATTCGGCACTAAATTGCCCACCAAGGGTCAATGTGCTATTAAACAAAACAATCAATCAATGAACCTACGGGCACAAGTTACAGGCTTTTGGTGCCCTTGAAAAAGAATGCAGAGTGCTAAAAGAAATTCTATCTATAACAAAATCTCAATGTCATTGAAGTCATAGAAAACTTTAACTTTTTAGCATAATAAACACAATAGACTAAACAGGTGATCAGTTGAACTAGTGACAGACAATCACTTACTAAAATACTGACACACTTCTTTAACACAAACAACCAGCTGCTCTAATATATGACAACAAATATCTACAGACAATAAGAGTGATGTACACATTTGACACACTTTTCTTTCATGAATTCTTTTCAGTTACATCATGGAGTCAGGGGGTAAAGTGAACACACAAACACAAAGTTGGCTGTTCAGCTGCATGTGTGTACGTGTGTTCGTACCCTGGCAGCTGATAGTATAACTACAACTACTGCTACAGTTGCTGATCTGTCAATATCGTTTCTCACCCAAAATGAATACAAGAATGTTAGTTAACAATACCTTGCATTAACCTTCCAAATTACTGTGTAAACGCACTGACACAGAACACAGCAGCCATATTCACCCATCGGGGAATACCAAGTGCTGTATGCAGCAACGAGATTGTTACGCGGCCATCTCAGCCTATGCCTTTTTCACCGATTAACATCATGCCAATCCAGGATCGGACTTTGGACCCAGTCCTTTCTCACGCACACGCTGCTCCATGGAGGACGCATGACAATGTTCTCTCCTAGGAGCAGCCATACTCATAACACACTGGCAGAGAACACAGCTTTATGTATACCATTGGCAAAGCAATGGGTATTTACTAGTGCTGTCAAAAGATTAAAAATGAAAAAAAAAATGTTTTTTCTCCTAGTCCTAGGCAGAATCCATTTATCTTGCTAGTCTTCAATTTGATCCAAAAAAACATGATGGCTGCCTGAAGAAATGTCAATCGAAAATTTGTTGCAAAAGGCCTAATCCTCTGTGAAAAAGACAGATGAAAACCTATTGGCAGAATTTCTATCAGAGACATTGATCAGGTAACAATCAATCAGAGACTCAATGAATATCAACAATAGTGAGCAAAATGAAATACAATTTCTTTATTTGCCCTGTTCAGCTGATTGTAGCTATTTCATTCAATGATTATTGTAGCTATTCACATTCAATGATTATTATAGCTATTTCATTCAATGATTATTGTAGCTATTTCATTCAATGATTATTGTAGCTATTTCATTCAATGGTGAGTGTAGCTATTTCATTCAATGGTGAGTGTAGCTATTTCATTCAGTGATTATTGTAGTTTTTCATCCAGTGATTATTGTAGCCATTTCTCTCAGTAATGATCATAGCCATTTCTCTCAGTAATAATTGTAGCCATTTCTCTCAGTAATGATTGTAGCCATTTCATTCAGTCATATTAAATAACAGCAAATAAAAAAGCCATAAGGAAGTCGCTAACATCAAGTGAAATGTCAATTATGCCTGATGGCCACTGATAGATGAATTTCCTCTCGTTCGTGCCGAGAGGTCAGTGTCAAGTGTTACACTTGACAAAAGAAAATATTAAATGGCTCTTAATAATCTCATTACAATTTTATTGAGGCAATTTGAATCAAAATACTGGTTTCCCCCCACTATCCCAAAGTAGAGCATTCTTATAAAAACATTTTGTAAGCCGAAAAGGCGTAAAGCAAAAAAGCAATTACCATTAATTTATATTGGAAACATTTTTAAGCATTCCCAGACCCCATAAATAGTGGGGATGGTATGTTTTTAATTTGGTTGCTGTAATTTTTAATTTGGTTGCAGTAGTTTTTAATTTGGTTGCAGTTTTTTTTTTTACTTTGGTTGCAGTAGTTTTTAATTTAGTTGCATCAGTTTTTAAGTTTTTAATTTTGTTTAACCAATTCGTCAAAAGTGGGTTAGTGAGAGGTGTAGGAGAGAGAGAGGAAGAGGGTACTCACTGCCTCTATACCAGCTTGCTGCAAAACAAAGGCTTAACACTATTTTCGCTTTTCTTCATGAAAGCTAAAAATTGGTATTCAAAGATGGGATACCTGAAAATACCTGTACAGTACATAATCGTTAAAGTAGCCCCGTCAGGTAATTAAATCATGTAACACAGGCTACTTTTCAATTATTTTGCAATTCATTCTAACAATTGTGTGATGGATTGGGCTATCCAGGGCTCCAGACTAACTTTTTTCACAACCGTCCCGGAACCATCCCGGAACTGTCTCGAAAAACAATTTTAACCGTCCCAAAAGGAAATGTAAACGGTCCCAAAATGTTGTTTCTTTACTTTGTTATTATCATCTATGATTATCTGTTAGTTGTTAGTAGCATAATGAAAACACCATTAAAATGATGAGGAAATAAATAATTGTCAAACTCCAATCCAAACCTGGACTTCTACCGTAATAAAAATAACAAAACGACAAGAACAATCCTCACCAAATTTTTTTTTAAAAAAATGATATTTTCCCAGGACGCTTTTTGTTTTGCAGCAAGCCGGACGGACGCCTCCGGGATGGAAGTGTTTTTTTTTTCCCATGCATGTAGTTCAGAATGTATACATTTGACATGAAATCTTTTCAGTGTAAAAGTCATAAATGTTACATCATGGAGTCAGGGGGTAAAGTGAACACACAAACACAAATTTGGCTGTTCAGCTGCATGTGTGTGTGTGTATGTGTGTTCGTTCACTGACAGCTGATAGTATAACTACAACTACTGCTACAGTTGCTGATCTGTCAATATCGTTTCTCACCCAAAATGAATACAAGAATTTTAGTTAACAATACCTTGCGTTAACCTTCCAAATTACTGTGTAAACACACTGACACAGTATGTATATTATTAGCAAAGCAATGGGCATTTACTAGTGCTGTCAAAAGATTAAAAATGAAAAAAGAAATATGTTTTCTCCTAGGCATTGTCCAGTTATCTTGCTAGTGTTCAATTTGTTGCATAAAAAAAACATGATAGCTGTCTGAAGAATGCCCATCGAAATCAGTTCATATATAGCTATGATACAGGGGAGGTAACTGTAAGTACCAATTTTCCATATTTCAGACTATTGTCTTATTATGTGAACAAATATCTCTCAATCGAAAAAAAAGATTCTTGGATCCACCCGCAAAATGTTATCAATCTTCCTTAGCCCAGGGTCCACCCTTCCAGAAAATGTCATTGAAATTCATTGAGAACTTTTGGAGGTATTGTGTGGACAAACAGACAAACATGACTGAATCCATCATATGGCCAAATCACGTTGGATACACTGGTTCTCGTACGATCACTGAAGTTAAGCGACATTAAGCCTGGTCATAGCTGAAAGGGCGTAGGCTGAGATGACCGCATAACAACCTTATTGCTGCATACAGCACTTGGTATTCCCAGATGGTCACCCATCGGGGAATACAAAGTGCTGTATGCAGCAACAAGATTGTTATGCGGTCATCTCAGCCTATGCCCTTTCAGCTATTTGGCTGTTCAGCTGTGTGTATGTGTGTTCGTTCACTGGCAGCTGGTAGGTAGTATAACTACAATTACTGGTACAGTTGCTGATCTATCAATATTGTTTCTCAATCAAAATGAATACAAGAATGCTAGTTTACAATATCTTGCATTAACCTTCCAAATTACTGTGTAAACACACTGACACAGAACAGAGCTTTTTGCTCTCCTAGGAGCAGCCATATTCACCCATCGGGGAATACCAAGTGCTGTATGCAGCAACAAGATTGTTACGCAGCCATCTCAGCCTATGCCTTTTTCACCGATTAACATCATGCCAATCCAGGATCGGACTTTGGACCCAGTCCTTTCTCACTCACACGCTGCTCCATGGAGGACACATGACAATGTTCTCGCCTAGGAGCAGCCATACTCATATCGAGTGACAGTGATCATTGCCATAGATTTGTAATAACATATATGGATGGATTTTGAAAGGTTTTTTTCTTTCAGTTGTTTCAAATCAATTGCAGTCATTGGTTGATGCCAATAATTGATTCTGACTTTTATTCATTGAAAAATATTATACAACTTCTGCTGAAATGTCTGAATCAGAAATTTCTGTTATGTTTAAGGTTCTGTACATGTACCACTTATTAGTTTGGCATAAATTCAATTTTTAAACAGTTACGAGAAAACAAAAAAGTTTCTACAGATTTTATATAAGACATAAAAAAATATAACATTGTTGACGCAGGCCCGTAACAAGTGGGGGGGTCCGACCCCACCCCAACTTTTTTGCAGATAAAAAAAAAGAAATAAGAATGAAACAAAATATGAAAGTTAGAATAAACTATTTTTAAATAAATTATGCAATATTATTAGCCATTCTTACATCTGAATTATATCAAAATTGCAATTGTGTTTCAGGTATTGAATTTGATACAATGCTTTTATGCCAATATTAACTCTGAGCTTGGAAAGGGATTGGACTTACGATGGCCGATGATGATGATATGAATATAGCTAATAAAATGTGGAAACGATCAAAATTGAACAGATTGTAATTGAACAGCAAAGCAACTTTGTTTCTAGGCAACGTTGCAAAGTTAAAATGTTTGTTTTGTATAATCCCAAGCCACACAAATGCAAAACAAAAATAGATTGTTTTTTATAATCGACACACAGTGGGTGTTTAGCAGAAATATATTCTGCAAACATATCAAAAGATTATGTCAAGATTGATTAAATAAATGGACAAAAAGGCAAACCACATGACAGAAAGATCTATGACATCCTACACACATGTATTTAACGGTGATACAGATCGTTGAGTGACAAAGTGGGGAGGATGTGTAGGAAGTTAATGTTATTTTTAGATATATTTGTGTATGGACACATGTACGAATCTGAAATATGTTCTGCTGTGGACAGTGAAAACAACCTAGTTTTGGTGACCAGAATTTCTTATCGAAAAGAAATATTCAAAAAGCTGCAAAGAAATCTATTTGGGGGGAATTTTCAAAGACCCCCTCCCAAAAAAAAAAACCCCTCATTTTGTGGAGGAATTTTCAAAAACAAAAAGCAAGTTTTTTCTAGATATAATAAGTAAATGTTCAAATTCTCAGCCCTCTAGATTCATTGGTGCGGCCTGTACGCATGATACATACCCAGCCAGAACAACTTAAAAACTGAAGAAACCTATGTTGACAGTTTGGTTGACAGTTTCTAATGAAATACTTTTCTAGCCTCAATACTTGTCACAATAAATAAATAAAATAATAAATCCTGAGGTTGCAACAGCCAATGCTAAATGCCTACATCAAATTGTGAGCAACGCCCTTTTCTTTAGCTTTAAAAAAAAACTGGACTATGCAAAGACGTGGAACTTTAATATTTGGTGAAGTTATTTCAAAACTTGCACAACAGAAAAGCTTTTGTTCCCACGTGAAAAAAGCCACACAAACCGACAACATAATTTCACCCACACTAAATCCATGTCCTATTCTCCCACACCCAAATTCTTATTGAATAAATAAAATTACCATTTTGATCATTATTAACCCTTGGCACTCTGTGGGTGACTTGATTCGCTGAGCAAAGAGTTTGTCCTGCCACTGCAGGCAACTTCGCTCGCGGAACAATTGGCGTGTTTGAATTTCGCATTTGTGTTGTCATGTAAATTTCAGTCATACATAAACAGGCACACTGTACTGTGATGCGTGTACCTGCAAAGTTTTCTGATGAAAAAGAACAAGACTTTATTTCGATCGAGCATATTTAGGGTTTATCCACTTTTCGTTGCATAAAACAGAGTATTTCTCTCCCGGTCTGCAACAATTTTTGTAGTCGCCGTCAGAGAGAGAGGAAGGGAAAGCTCTTAAGTAAGGAGGCAAAGACAGTCACTCACTAATGGTTTTTCGCCCGTGCTTGTGTAGGCACGTGTGAGCAATGGCCTGTGAGTAATTTGATGACCTGCTTAAATTACGGTCAAGTGCCTCTTTTCAGACTTAGCGATAATTTTCTCTTAGTGGTTTATTTGTGGCTGAGGGAAACTTATTTTGGGACTTCTGACTTCTTCCAAATCCCTCTAACTATTCTTGGAAATTGCTGGGCCTATTTATGCCTGCTGGCCGCTCTGGCTCTCTTCATCTCCACTTCCGCTAATTATCTTTTATCTTATGATACATCTGTGCTCCGTGATAAGCCGGCCTGTTGTGACATAACTCATCTATCACTAAACTATGCTGGCTTTCTCAGCCGTCATCATTTTTTACTTATCTAAGACTCCCGCTGTAAATTTTTGGTACCGGCTTTTCTTTTCTTAGACTTATTGTCTCAGTGTTGCTAGATAAGCTGTCCGAATCAATTGGCGGATCGTTTTGTTAACAAAATGTGATATCCACATGAAAATTGCTGCATGGAGTAACTTCCTAAAATTCTGCCGACGAGCTCAACCTTTGACACTAAATAGCTTGGTTGGAAATATATGTTTTTTCCAGACCGTGAGAACATTTTGGTCTTCTGGTGTTAATTACCAATTTCATTAACTGCAGGCTTTAATTAAAACTAATTAACAGACCGCACATAATATCACAACACAAGTTAGAGGTTACTAAGTGCACAAAATCTTGGCACCCTTGAAAAAGAATACAGAGTGCTAAAGATTTAAGAAGCAAAAAGATTTTTATAATTACATCTACAGATATTAGCAACAACTTTTTAAAATGATTTTGTTGGACTACAAATCTTTTCTTCCAGGCAATGCGAGGTTACCTTACTAAGGTTTTATGGAATTGGACAAGAAGGTATAAAATGAAGTTGGTTTACGCACCAAATAACTAGTTTCCTCAAATGGTTACAAAACCTTACATACAAATACATACAATGTTGTTCTCAGATTATCGTTTTGTCAAAAGAAGAAAAGAAAAGGCAGAGAAACATGAGAGAAGCAACATCTGTTGTTGGGCAAATGCAAAATCAATTGAAACAGAAATTCAAGTATCTGTTCTCAGATTTTTTTTCTTTCTTTTCTAACCCATGCAAGTTGAATAAAATCTTTTTTCACATTAGCTACGTTCCCTATCTTATAAACATCATTTGAATTATTTGGACACAACATGATTTTTTTATGATTAAATTATGATAATCAATATTTTTCATCAAAAACCTAAATTTCATCAAAAACCTAAATTTCATCAGTTAGATGTTCGCTTTGGTGTGGGTTTGGTTTGTTTTTCCTAAAAGGCATTGCCAAAGTTAATGAAAAAGCTGGATTTCTTTCAGGAATAACGAGAAACCTGAAACACATCAAAACAAATACTTTTTGTTTTTACCTTGTGGTGTCATATATATTATGTAGATATTATTTTACAATGGAATCAATATTGCTCTTTTTTTTTCTTTTTTCTTAGTATAAGCAAAATTTCATGCAAGACTGTCAATTGGGAATGATATGCAGACGTGTCTCCCTGAAACTCTGCCTAGAATTGAGTTACCTATTGGAAAGAGCCAAGCTCATCCATCTCATTATAAATGTAACATTAGATTAAATTACTAATAAATACTAAATGTCTATTGTCTGTTCTATGGTACTGCTGGACAGGACAAATACTAAATGTCTATTGTCTATTCTATGGTACTGCCGGACAGGACAAATACTAAATGTCTATTATCTGTTCTATGGTACTGCTGGACAGGACAAATACTAAATGTCTATTGTCTGTTCTATGGTACTGCCAGGCAGGACAAATACTAGATGTCTATTGTCTTGTTCTATGGTACTGCTGGTTAGAACCACGATTGACAACTTGTTTTCATTGTTTTGATCCCCAAAAAATCTAAATTCTCCAGAATATAATCTGAAATATAATATAAAAATATACATGTATTTAAAAACAAACTACACAATTTCTTAAACCCCTAAAAATACGGGAAACCATATGTGTATTTTACACATATATATAGCCTATTTGGGGCCTACTGGAACCGTTTTAGGCACTGGGTAAAGTCAAAAGTTCAAAAAAAGAAGTGGTTCGACCATTGTAAAATATAATAGATGTTCAACATACCAATAGAAAATTGCGCACATCCACAGTTCAAGGCTGTATTTTCATTTTAATAAAATTCTTTTTAATAAGAGAATTAAAATCATGAGGCAAATAGAATTCTTGTTGCATCAAAAATATTCATCCACAATTGAACACTGGTTAAAGTGAACAAATCTAACTTATTTGAAAACTTAGCCACATGACTCAAGTGAATTGTGTAAAACAAAACATCAAATTGAATTCATCTGGTTGGGACGCCTCATGTGATGATAAGGACTTTCCAGAGAATTTTAGACAATCAGGAGTTTATTCTGCTTAAAACAATAACTATTTTTATGATGAAAGGTGCCGGACATTTTTAGCTTGCCCAGTATACATAAGAATAAAGAATAATAACTGGTAATGACTGAAGAGGCTGAGTTGTACAAGAGGCAGTGTCCGTTAGGGAATAAGAGTATTTTAGTTAATGGTGCGGAAAATGGAATCGGAGAACAGCTGAAAACTTTGCACTAATGCTCTTGGGAAAGGTATGAATCCATCCCTTCTCCTCCCAGCTATGAGTAAAATAGTCCTCTAAATACCCCTGTAAATCATTCATCTTGTATAGTCCGGGGGCCAGCAGGGCCTACCCTGCACCCACCCAGCCAGGATCCTATGAGTAGGGTACCAAACTTTCCTTAGGATGTCCTCTTTCGACAAAAAGTTGGGATGAACTACCTCACTCGCATGAAACAAAATGGCCGCCATTATACACCAAAAAAAATATGTACTGATTATTTGTCTGCAGAAGAAATCTATTATATTATTTCACAATTTTTGGTTGAACCACTTCTTTTTTTGAACTTTTGACTTTACTCGGTTTCAGTAGGCTCCCAATAGGTTGTATGTATGTGCAGAATTCACATATGGTTTCCCCTTTTGCTCTCACCCCGATAATAATGGTTTGATTTTCATCTATCTCTATATAATACCAAAAGTCTGATTCACCCAACCAAATTTGGCATGCACACTCAATGGACCTAGGGGAAGGTTTTAAAGTAAAATATATACGACACCACACGGTCAACTAGTAATAATGATCTGATTTCCATCTATTTCTATATAATACTAAAAGTCTGATTCACCCAACCAAATTTGGCATGCATACTCAATGGACCTAGGAGAAGGTTTTAAAGTAAAATATATACAACACCACAAGGCAAGGTGTTTAAAAAGACATTGTTTATGAAGAGGAACCTTTAGAAAGATTTGATTCCTTTTAGAGAAATAGGTTCAAAGACAACTTTTAAAAATAAAATTCTGATGTAGTAATCGATTTGCATAAATCACCCCCACCCCCCGAGGTTATATACATAAATTAGATCTTTGAAAGAATATAATCAGTTTTGAGAAAATAAGGGGAGGTATATCAGACGGCTATAAAAAGAAAAGGACAAGTCTGGCTGCTCCAGAGTCAAACTACTCCTACTTCTTTGCGTAATTCTACTATAAATTTGGGAGGTATGTAAGACTTGTCAGCTTAACACAGGTGGTAACACACCAGGCTAGAAATCACCCGATCGCGAGTTCAAAAGTAATGAAATGCTGATTTTATATGTCAGTTAACTCCCCTATTTTTGGTGAGGATTGTTATTCTTGTTACATGGTTTTGCTTAATAAGTCAATGTTTAAAATAATTCTAATAACAATGAACTGATTACTGTGGCTCAGTGGTAGAGTGTTCATCTTCGGTTCGGATAGTCGTGGGTTCAATCCATGGCTGATCTTCAAATCAGGAGGAGTTTAGATCTGAAGCCGGGTCGCACAAAGAGAATCCCCTGCCCATTAGAGTTGAGGGAGGAGAGAGAGCAGGTTAGAGGCAGTTAGCAGTTGAGAATCGGAGAGACAGGCAACAGGTCAGCAGCAAAGTAGCTCCCCCCTTCAGCCGGACGGGTGAAGAAAAAAGGAGGGGGAGTAAAGGGAGGAAGAAGCCTTGATTTTGAAATTACTACCATAACTAGTAGGATACAGGAAAATGACCCCTGGTGTACCAAAGTAACTGAAACAGAATTCAATGCCTCAAAGTAACCACTGAACTGGCCCAGAAAAGAATCTATATCGACGGAAATAAAATCAAATTTCCAATTGAAGATCCTGAATTTTGTCGTCTTTTCTCTCCACCCACGTGGGAGAGCCTTCTCTCCAAAATTAATTTCCCTCCACAGAAATTTCAACTCCTGTAAACAGACCCGGAACAAGACGTCATCATCATCATCTCTCTCTCTCTCTCATACTCTCTCGGCGAGAAGAAGAAATACAACCAGCATTATCCAACAATTGTTTATCCAATGATTTGTAATATCAATAACCTCTACCTATGAGTTCTTAGGATGGTCATATTTTAAATAGATTTGATAAAGATTATTGATATAAACAACATTAATACAGAAGACACACTAATCTAATCTGCTTCCGCAAACACATGAAATGCAGGATTTGTTCTAAGTTTAGATCACATATCAGACACACCACGGTTACCATTTTGGCCATTTGACAAATCTGGCCTTTTTTAAAAGCATTTGGCCATATTTATTTTTCCCTATTGATTTGATTGATTTGTTTAGCGGCATATCAACCCTTCATGGGTCATTTAATGCTGGAATCAGATTAAACTTTAAAAATAAAATAGAGTCTTGCAACTTTGGTGAACGTTTTTTTTTTTTTTTTTAATTAGAGTCTTGCGACTTTGGTGAAAAAATAGGTGGCTCCTGTTTGGGGGGGTCTTACCCCTCTGCAGGGGATGCAGTCGGGGTATTCTAGGCCCCAGCCGAAAGGGCTGTTTTTTTTAAAAATGAAACTAAACCATACGTCTAAATTTGCATGATGTCGTCATCATACTACTACTACTACTAATAATAATAATAATAATAAGTGGTAGTAGTAGTACGTTAGTATTTTTTGTACATGACTGGGAGTCAGTGAGGGATCAAGGATTGCATGAAGGGGTCGATGCTCTAAAACGTTTGGGAACGCCTACTTTAAGGGCTTGAAATATAGGATTGATTGGGGTAAGTTGACATTGTTGTAGTATTTTTAATAAATTCATATTGTTGGTGTGCGTACTGCAGTCTGCAATGTTTTATAAACAATTTTGGCATTTGGCCATTTTTTTACCAGAAGAGTCTCCAACTATCTGACCAACCTTGACCAGATGCCTTCAGACACAATGGATTACTTATAGCAAGATATCGGACCCATTGGCCGGCCTCGGCTGAAATAGTAACCGGAAGGTCAGAGGTCAGATAAAACAGAGCCTCTTCAAGAGATAAAAGAGATCAATTTCTTCATCCTGACAAACCTTGAGCTGACAATAGACAAAAGAACTTTTGTAAAACCAACTAGTAATGAAGTGACTGTGTTTTTCTTACACTAGCTGGGATACCATATACACACGATAACAAACATTTGTCAGTTTTACACACACACACATATATATATATATATATATACACATACATACACACACACACACACATACATACTGGCGGCAGTAATATATTTGGTATAAGTATCTGTGTTTCTGTGGGTTTCTTCACATTCTTTTACTTTAAGACTTAATAGTTCACTACTTCAAAGCTGTTAATAGTGTAAATAAATGTTTACATCTCATTAATTTCAAAAGTGACAGAACTCTTTTCAGTTGAAGTGTCCATTGTTTCAAATGGTGGGTTGAGGATATTTTTATCAGCAAAATTCTTACTTGAAACGCGGAAGAGTCCATTGTTACAGGCAGAGAAACAAACAGAAAAAAGTCAGACTGTTCTATTATATAGCTAGAGAGGACTTGAATGAGGTCTTGATCATGTTGGAGAAAATTCAATCTTCATTCTCTTTCTAGTTTAGTTCTTGTTAAAAACCATCAACCAAAACTGTCAACATAGGTTTCTTCAGTTTTTATGTGATTCCGGCTGACTATCTACCTATGCATGTGTCACGCATACAAGCCTTACCAATGAAAGCTAGAGGGCTGAAAATTTCAACATTTATTTCTTATTAGATTTAGAAAAAAAAAACTTATTTTTTTCTTTTTAACTCCCCCTGCCAAAAATGAGGGGTTTTTTTTTGGGGGGGGGGGGATAAACGGAGAATAAATATTTGTTTATCAGCTGCAGATTAGAGTGGGTACTTTGTATCGTTCATAGAGAGGAGGGGAGAGTAAGAGGGAGAATGACTGTTTATCGGCTAGAGGGGTTGAGAGTAAAATAAAGAATGTTTATTTTAAGTAGTGTCTATGTACATTTAACATTTTCCGAGATCGTAAAAAAAAAATTCAAAAAGTCACAAATACAAATATGATTTTTCAAAAACAAATTAAATTAAACACTACCTGATTTCCATCTACCTATCTATCTAATTTAATAATTCTTACCAAGTCTAGAATAAATAAAGCAAGTTTGCAATCTCTGTTTCTTCTTTCTCATGTGACAGCTGTTGGTGGAACATCCACATCCAGACACCTGCCTTTTCTTTTTTAATAAAAAAGGTGTTATGGGTTTCTTTTCCTATTTAGTGGGTTGTTCTTGGAGTTATTTGTTAATTACTGCTTTTTATTGTGCAATGTTCTACCCCACACTGAAGCCAACAGCAGCCTATAATTAAGTTTGACAATTCATATTCAATCCTTGCCTTTTCACTACCTATATGCTTTTCTAGTGCATTTTCCATTCAAATATAATTTCTCTCTTTAGATGCGTTACACTTTTCTAGCAGCGACAGTTGTCACTGACTGACTGACAAGTTTACATATCAACATATCGAATGTAACTTTTTAATGACGTAATAAAAGAATATTTGTTTGTTCTTTTTTTAAAATCAATTCTCAAAATCAAACTGTGACATAAGGTTGCGTTCGTTTTTTTAAAAAGCTAAGACATTTTTTTAACATATCTCATATCGCAGTGTTTATTTTTTAACATATATCTCATATCGCAGTGTTTTTATTTTTTCAACATTTAATTGAACTCGTGTTTAAATAGCGCATCTATGGTCTAACTTTCAGGCTTGTTTTTTTTTGTTTTTTTGTTCTTTTCTATCAATTTAAAATTTTTTCATATTTTAGTCCAAGTGGATGTCTGTTCCAAAAACTCAAACTTTTAGCAAAAAGACAGATTTTCATCCCTTCATGGTGAACCATTGATATAATTTTGTCAACCCCCTAGATAGGAGTTAACGCACAAAAGTGGAATGGAGGTGTGGATTAGCAAAATGGAAGAGCATGGGCAATGATGTCATACAGATTCCAAAGAAGTACTTTTATTTTTATTTTTGTCAAACTCTGGTACAAAGTCTGGAGTTGAATTTGTTTTCCTACTATAACAAAAACCAAGAACAATCTTCACCAAAATAGGGTGTAACCAATATGTAAAATACACATTCCCCTACTGTGATTTGAACTCACGGCAAACTGATTCCCAGGAGGCTGTCTTACTGACTGAGCTGAATTGGATATTAATGAAAATTTATCATACAGATACGCAAGGACTTATTTCATTCTAATAAATAAATACTTTTATACAAAAAAATATATATTTTTATAATCTCTTTTATTTATTATATATACAATAGAAATTGGAGTGAAGTTTGAGCCTGCAGCAGCCATGCTTGTTAGCAAAAGTTTACACAAATCATTGACAATTAGGTCAGTCCTATTTGACCACACTTAGCAAAAATCATTGAAATTTGTTTTTTCTTGTTTCTTTTCTGTCATGAGCTCAAACTGACAAATATTTAAAGCTTTGGTTCTATGTGAAAGTCAATAAAGGAAGCCAGGCCAAATGAATCAATCCCCGAGATTTTCTATCAATGGAGTCAAGCACTTAGATTTCAGTCTAGCCAACAGCTGGTAGTCATTTTGTGTTCATTGGTAAGGAGGTCTTGTTATTAGAAACTGTCAGCATGGGTTTCTTCAGTTTTTAAGTGATGCTGCCTGGCTATGTGTGTATGTATCATGCATACAGGCCACACCAATGGAGTTAGAGGGCTGAAGATTTAAACATTTGCTCCTTATTATGTCTAGAAAAAACTTTTTTGTTTTTTGAAAATTCCCCCACAAAACGATTTTTTTTTGGGGGGGGGGTCAATTTACAATGTAAGTTTATGCTAAACTGCACATAGATGCGCTAAACACGAGTTCAGTTAAATGTTAAAAAAGATAAACACAGATATGAGATATGTCAAAAAAACACGGTGATATGAGATATGTTGAAAAAATATCTTGGCTTCTTCTTAAAAGCTTACAATGTAAGTTTATGCTAAACTGGTCCCTTAGTTTGTGTCCAGCAGCATTCGCACTTGTTTTTTTAAAAATTTGCCTGTGATATGAGATATGTTAAAAGAATGTCTTAGCTTCTTAAAAAACGAACGCATCTTTACGTCAACGTTTGATTTCAATTGATTTTAAAAAAAGAACAAACAAATATTCTTTTATTACAACATTAAAAAGTTATGTTCACTATGTTGATATGTCGACTTGTCAGTCAGTCAGTGATAACTATCGCTGCTAGAGAAGTATAGCTCATCTAAAAATAAACATTTTTAAAGTAACCGCAAATGCTAACTTTTTTGTAAAATATCCCACAACTTTTCACTTTCATTTTACTGAAATATTAATGTTGATATCAGTGCCAATTGGAAAAGAAATGCAGCTGAAATTCATGTCTGGAAGTGGGGGGGGCATATGGTCCACAGCCCTTTAACTTTCCCCTGTAGTTTTCTTCTTCAACACAGCCATGAGATCCTGTAAGGGCCGTATGACCCAGATCCCAGAAAATTTCAAGTCTTTGTTTTTTTAAATGGTTTATTCAAAAATTATTGGGAATGAAAGGGATAAGAAACGTTTAGTCCTTATTAAGAGGTAAAAGAAAATCCTGCTGTCAATCAATATACCAATGAACAGAAAATGACTACCAGCTGTTGGCTAGACTGAAATCTAAGTGCTTGACTCCGTTGATAGACAATCTCGGGGATTGATTCATTTGGCCTGGCTGCCTTTATTGACTTTCATCATCTTCCCAACTTAAGACAAGCAAACATATTTAGATCAGCAGATTCTCCGAATGATACAAGAGGGGTTATTGTTTGCATTCCATTCAAATTTTAATGGTTGAAAGATTAAAGATAATTATAGACAACGAGTTGAACCCGTGGAAATTCCATGGGTGTTGACAACTAAGATTATCTCATGCCTCTATCTTCTGATTCTTTCCTCTTAAACCTTCCGATCTTCTTTGTCCATCCAGGTTTTTGTGTAAATGTTATCCAAACATGGATTAGTTCCATTTGCGAAAATCTGCCTACCCACTCAGTAAACTACCTAACATTTTGTTTTGTCCTCTCACTTCCTAACCTCTTATTAAACTACCTAACTTTCTTTTCTGCCCTCTCTCTTCCTACCCTCAGTAAACTACCTAACATTTGTTTGCCCTCTCACTTCCTAACCTCTTAACTATCTTTCTTTTCTGCCCTCTCTCTCTCTTCCTACCCCCTCAGGAAACTACCTAACATCTTTTCTGTCTTCTCACTTCCTACCCTCTTATTAAACTACCTAACTTTTCCCTTACATTATTACTGAAAGCATAACATTCAAACACAGGTAGAAACAAGCAGAATAACATTATAGCTTATAGGTAATTTGTATGTTAGTACTACCAGTTCTGTCTACATTTTTTGCTTTAAGATCCTAAAGTAATTCGAAGATCAATATTTATCAACATATTCAAGCATTGTTAAAACAAATTCTCCAACCATCATCTTGTAGAAAATAATCAATCATAAATTATAATAAAACTAGCATTCCAAGGGAAATTAGGAATCACTGCCACTCATGTATGCTGCGTTGGGGGTGATCAATTAAAAAGTTGGAAAAAAGGGGTGATCAATGAATAAGTTACTTCTCTCGCCTTTTGTTGGGCTGGGAACACTAAAAAAGGGCTGAATTTTCAAAAAGCAAGCGAGCACAAACTAGTGACCAATTTAGCATAAATTTACATTGTATACTGAACCCCCCTTCTATTTAGGGGGGGAATTTTCAAAAATCAAAACATTTTCCCTACTCATTGAAGGTGCAAAATTTCAAGTTTCTACTATGAACGGTTAGGGCTGGGCAAAGTCGGGATACATAGATACATATAAATGTGAGCACACATGAATAACCTAAACCCAGCAATAAACCAGTGTTGTGGGTAGCAGTGATTAATACTAATAGCTTATTAAAAATCCTTGAAGTACTTGTCTGTAGCAATCGCCATACGAACACAACTGTTCCTCACAAATACCAGCTACTTCTTTCTCTTTCTCTCAGAATAACAAGAACAGACAGTTCAAAACCTATGACGTTGTTTAAACAATTTTTGACAGCATTTGGCTACATTTGTTTCTGTAATAAAACTATTTGTATCCAATTGATTTTTCAAGTTAAAACGTCCAAAACAAAAATAAATAATCATTGCATCAAAAATAAAACAAAAAATATTGTCTGAAATGCAATAATTCATTGGCAAAGTTATAAATATATATATGGAGTGTATACTTTAGTTATAAACACTGTATAGTCTGCTTTCTTTCTTTCTTGTACTTTTCTATTTTTTTATCTCTAGAATTGATTTTTAAAAAAGGAATAATGATACGCTGTAGTGTGAAGTAAAAAATAAATTAAAATTCTTCTTTCTTTTCCCACTTCCTATAACCTACCTTTCTATCTTTACCAACGCTATGAACCGATTTTTACTGAACAAAAACACTTTTGTCATTCCTAGAATTGTCGACTTCAGTTGCAGTTAAAAACAATGAACACAGTCAGTTAATTGGTTATAAATGTTGAGAACTGTGAATATCCAGGGGTGAAAAGGCTCAGTTCAGGAGGCCCACCTGCTAGGACTTTACTCTGTACGAGTAACTGTCACTTCATAATACACTGAAACAACTCCTCACCCCGAATAATGCCCCAGGGAACTTCTTCAATTTCTTAATAATTTGCTTTAGACAGCTTCTGACTACATTTCAGGAGCGAAGGAGGGGGACCCTGGACCTACACCTGTTTCTATTAGAACAATGGATCAGAGGTTATGAGACTCAATCCTATTAACATTAACAAGATGTTAACGAGGTTAAAGAGTTTGTGAACCAAAGCCCATCTGTTCATGTAGCCAAATATTTGAAAAATTGGTAACGGTCTACATCCGTTAATTAAGTCAAAAAAATCTTTTTTAAATTTTTTTTTCACCAGTAATCTTTTGTGCTTTTAATCCGTTAGACCCTAACAATCTTCCTAGATGTTAGTTTTTAGAAAAAATGTTTTTTAAGTGGGGGTTCTATTTACAATGTAACTGTATGGTAAACTGGACATTTAATTTCAGTCCATTGTATGGATGTGAGGCTTCGAAGGTTGTGAAGGTTGTTAACTAGGTTTCTTTGATATTTTAATGACGTAACCAAAGGCCACAATCACTAAGTAAGAATGTGTTTGTGATTGAATTGCAAACTGGAGATCTGAGTGTTTATCCCAAGTGAAAGGTTTGCAACACACCCTATCACGTACTGGGAATCAGGGCTTTACGAACAAGACAGGTCTGGTTATTCACTCAATAGAAACTGTCATGTGACCAACATCTTTTTTGGCAGCATGCTGTGTTGGAGCTAATCAGTTAAAGAATTGGAAAAAGGGGTGATCAATGAATAAATTACTTTGTTCCCCATTTGTCAGAATTGTCAAAAAAAACAAAAACAAGTGTGAATAGTGCTGGACACAAACTAAATTGAACACTCCACTAAAAACATATTTCAGAGAGGAATTTTAAAAACTGAAGAAACCTATGTTAACAGTTTTGATGACTGTTTTGTTTTTTTATTTACACAGCATCTGTCTAATTAGACAATGGATATAATACATTTTTGTTTTTAAGGTTAATTTATGACTACACAGGATTATTTTTATTCATGACATTTCTTTATCTAGATATTTATACAAAAAACTGTTAATTGTGCTTAGCTGAGCAGATTTTTGACACAATCTTCAATCCAAAAATTAAAACGAGTTGTCAACCGTGGTCCTGTTTGGCAGTACCAT
>VCCN01000698.1:428945-446951 GCA_006491835.1 Architeuthis dux
CTGAAAAATAAAAAATCCCAGGAAAATTGTTAGGGTCTAAAAGATTAGAAGCACAACAAATTACTGGCGAAAGAAAATTGTTTCTATTTTTTTTCAACTTGGTTAACGAATGTAGAACTTTACTGAAAAATTATTCAGAACATAAAAACTATATAAACTAGAAATCACCAAGAGAGTGCCAATGTCACTAAAAACTGAATGGAAATCAATTTATAGAGTGAAGGATATTATACAAATAATTTAGCAGCAAAAATGGAGATGGGCTGGTCACCTAACAAGAAGAGATGACAATAGATGGGGGCAAAGACTAACGAGATAGAAAGGTTTGCAGTAGGGCGTGGCAAAGGTTAGCACAATCTAGGTTGTCATGAAGGGAGATGCGAAAGGCCTTTGTCCAGCAGTGGACTTATGACAGCTGATGATGAGGATATATATAGATATAGATATAGATATAGAGAGAGAGGTGCTTGGGTGGAATCCGCAATAGGGCTCATGAAGTTTTAAGGAAAAGGTGAAAAAAGATAAAAAAAGGAGAATAGCCAGGCTTGGGTTTAGGTGTATTTATTTTTTGTCATAGGTTTTTTGACATGAAAATAGTGGATGTGCCTTAACTGGTTTTGCTGTGTGTGTTGTCAAAAGGCGTTTATAAAAAACTAAAATAAACTAGCATTCCAAGGTAAATTATGAATAACCTACACCCATATATGCTGTGCTGGGGGTGATCAATTAAAAAGTTGGAAAAAGGGGTGATCAATGAATAAGTTACTTCACTCGCCTTTTGTTGGGCAGTGATCACTAAAAAAGGGCATAAACTAGGGACCAATTTAGCATAAACTTACATTGTATACTAAACCCCCCTCTAAAAGCCTATTTATGGGAGAATTTTCAAAAAACATTTTCCCTACTCATTGAGGGGAGTGTGTCAGTAAAATTTCTACTATGAACGGTTAGGGCTGGGCAAAGTCCAGATATATAGATAATACATATAAATGTCAGAACACATGAATAACGTAAACCCAGCAATAAACCAGTGCTGTGGGTAGTGGTGATTAAAACTTTAAGTTTGCAACATTCAACTTTCAAAAAAAAGTCCAGCCATTTTCAATGTTCAGTAGACAATTTCTGATTATGCATCCAGATCATTTTTTAAAAATCGGTTGGAAATTATTTCGAAACTTTATTCCAAAACACGATGAAGATATGTGCCGTCGTGATTTAAATCTACGTAACGCCAATGCCATCAAAAACGCGCTCGGAAGCCTGCTGAATCGGTCAGTTACATTGATATTTTACGTTTTATTTTTGATGCAAGTTAAGCAACGTCGAGCCAGGTCAGTACCAAGTGCCATTAGCCAGGAATCATGTAGAGATTTCCTCCCCCCTGCCAAGACATCATGGGCCTAGGGGTGGAAAATCTAAAACACTGCAGTACCTGAAGTGACCATCACCGGCCAAATCTTCCGCTCGCAGACACTTGGAAGCAAGTTCAATTCCACCTGCTTTTACTTTCTCGCCTTTCTTATTTTCTTGACGACCGAGTTCAGCTGTTCTCGCTTATATGTCACCACCTACCCTTTTGCGTACCCCTACTCTGCTTCTCTCTCCCTCCCTCTGCAGCGATTCCATTCTCAGAACCTCTCCTCTATCCCAACCACTTTCAGCAGATGGACACGTTGCTTATTATAGTGTAGATTAGACATTGATACCGTATAACAAAAATCGTAATGCATCGAGCAATTTTCATCATAAAATATAAATCGATTTTGACCCTGCAGCAGTCCGGCTTGTCTACTTGTTTTCGTCTCTTGAGAATTTTGCAGGTCAGACTATCAATTTGGTCCTTCCAATCGATGGATCAATATTCTTCTAGATTGTTCAGTCGATCAATCTATTTTATGAATAACTGTTCTCATCTGATTTCATCGACAGAAATCAATCAATACACCTACAAATACATTCACTCAATAAAACTTTCATTCATTCCATTAAACAAGCCTGGTTTGCTGCAGGGTCAAACTCCAGTCCTAATTCTATTCCGTCTGAAGATGATTACTGTAACTTTTGTATTGTATATATAATACATTAAAAAATTATAACTTAAAATATACTTTTTAGTATAAATGTATTTATTTTTTAGAATGAAATAAGCCCTTGCGTAATTGTAACAAATTTTCATAGATATGTAAGACATGTCAGTTTGGCTCAGTCAGTAAGACATGTCAGTTTGGCTCAGTCGGTAAGACAGCCGCTTACCAATCACAATTTCAAATCACAATAAGCAAATGTTAATCGGTTTGGTTTAACGTGATGGGAGAGAAAAGCAGTGAAGAGTTTACTCCCCTAAATTAGGTGAGGGTTGTTGTTGTTACAATACAAAAACAACATTGATTGACCTTAGTGCATCAACAAGTACTGAGGTTTTGCACATTATTAGTCGACCTTTGTTGGACTGGAAGCTTTATCGTTGTCGCTGGACACCTCAATGCTGCACCAAATTTTCCCTGATTAATGTAAAATATCATCATCAGCCACTTCAGGTCCACTGCTGGACAAAGGCCTTTCCCAACTCCTCCCATAACGATTGTATAGTCATGTTGGCTTTTGTGAAGGTAGTGGCTAATTGAGCTCACCTGTGGCCACTATTTTCTGGTAAGCTGTTTTGAATTCAGAGTTGTCTTTCTCCTAGACTGGTTGCTTCACAAGGCTATAGAGCCCAGTCAGCCATGCTATTTTACCATAAGCTGAGGTGAGAAGAGGTGGATCTATGCCTTTCCCAAGGGTATTAGTGCGAAGTGAAGGTAAACAGCATTGGCCAGGAGTTTGAACTTGGCTCACTGATTCTATTGCCTGCGCCGTTAACCGTAACGCCACTTGCACCTCTAATATAAAATATGAAAGCATTTCTATTCATCCCAGATTGGGCGCCTGCTGTAGAGCTGTGGTCAGCAAGCCAGTCTTGCATACCATTCACTTATGTAGTGAGTTCGGTCTTCACTATTTGCCTCATTGTGACACTTGTGACAGTCTAAGCTTAGTAAATACCTATTTTGGTCGGCTTAGTGGTTGAAATAGTTGCATATATCACAACTGAGGATGGTGCTTAGTATTCGAACCTAAGGGGAAAAAAAAAAAAAAAAAAAAAAAAAAAAAAAAGTGATTTTGAATTTTTGTTTGTATTTCTGAGATCAGGAATTATCATTATTATATAAACATTGATTTACTCAGACTATGTCTTCATCTTGGTTGTTATAGTTAGATTTCGGCTGTTATACCCTGCAGCCTTCTTTAGGTGTCAGTTGTAGTTGGTAATGTTCTAGGAATTTCACAAGACGATGAAGATACTGCGGTCATGATTTAAATCTACATAACGCGAATGCCATCAAAAACGCGCTCGGAAGTCCTCTAAATCAGTCAGTAATAAATATTGTCAACAAAAATCCCTCGAACTTCCAAGACTACCCCCGCCCCCTTCGATGGATGTTATTGTTCAGCTAAAAGAAACAAGTCTCAAAGTCAGACCATAGATGTGCTATTTAAACAAGAGTTCAGTTAAATGTTTTTAAAAAATAAACACCGCGATATGAGACATGTTAAAAAAATGTCTTAGCTTCTTAAAAAAAAGAAACGCAAACTTACGTCACAGTTTGATTTTGAGAATTGATTTTAAAAAAAGGAACAAACAAATATTCTTTTATTACGTCATTAAAAAGTTACGTTGATATAAAAAAATTTTAAAACTTGTCAGTCAGTCAGTGGCGACTATCGCTTCTAGAGAACCGTAGCGCATCTAAAAACAAAAAAACACAACTTTGCTTTGTATAGGACAGGTGCGTTCAGCTGTGTCAATATAATCATTCGACCAAAAAGAGTCAGTTATTCAACTAAGGTCATTACGTTGTTCTTTTTACCACAAACCCTTTGTTTGTGGTTAAAGACAAACGTAACGACCTCAGTTGAATAATAAAGGATGGGGGGGGGTCAAGTAAAATAATTGACTCACAATGTTTACATAACCACCTACAACGATAGATTATCTTCCTTTCTTCCTTCATTGCGAGTGATTTCCATACCTGAGTGCTCCACAAAATATAGCCTTGTGCCAAATTTTACTGCATCCAACAACAACAAAATAGAGGCATTCCCCTTTTTTGGTTAGTCATTCATTGGGTGAGATCTCCATTTAAAACATTATTGTTGTACATTTTGAATGACCGATTTTTTTCAGGAAATGACTAATTTATTGTGGGGGCTGGTCTTTTGGGGGAACGGCGAATTTGTACGAGTACATAAAAACAAAAAGTCTAGACGCCTGCTCGAACCCACAATACCGGCTTGGAAACGTTGTATTGTGAGCCACGACAACACTTGAAAGAAAGAAAAAAATGTTTAATCTTATAAAAAAAAGAGTGCGTGTATTTATCCACCTGCCCACGAGGGTGAAATTTGACACAATGTCAAGTTTATTGTGGGGTTCCCTTACGTGTAAGATGCTCTAGAAATTGTACAGTTCCCTCGGCACTTCCTTAAAGTGCAAAAGGGGGGGCTGGAACTGGACATTATAAAAAGAGTGAGAATGGAAGAAGAAGACTAACTTTAAATTAGTCAAATATGAACATCAAATCAAGTAATCGACAATGATACGCAACAGACTGAGTGAAAAGCCTAGAGTTTTCCCATGGATTAATTTCATTTTTACTCAATGCTTTTCCCATGGTAGGAATTAAACAATCAAAACAAATCCGAAGAAGCAGTTTTGATTTGGACAAATTCGTTATCAAGGAAACGATTGGTTTAACTTTCAACAGGTTTCGAGATCGTCGTCCCAAATCAAATTCAATTTTGACTTAAGATTCAAATAACAAAAATAACGGCTAAATTTGTAATAAAAAATGTCTCTAAAGTAATTTTATGTGCTTTCATCATTTCAATTAGACTTTCGTTTATTCCGGAAATTTGTCAGTTTTGAGAAATATTATTTTTTAAGGTTTTATGGGGTTTCTACTTACAATATGTGACTATAATGCCAAACTGGACTCTTACTTTCCGTCTGTCGTACGAAACTACGACTCTGAAGTATTCGGTTATGTCTCTCTTTGGCTTAAGTAAATGATGTCCGAATATTTTATAAAGACAATGAAAAAGCAGTTCTAACTTCATTTTTTAAAGGAAATGTTATTGTCTATAACATTTACTGAACAAAAGTTGGTAATTGTTTTACTCTTATGCCTAAATAAATACGGTTATTTAAAAAGATGAAATTAAAAGAATAATACAAATATTAACGATTTTTATTTTAACTTAAAGTTAAACCAACCTTACTACTGATGAGTGGGTAGGGTACCCTACCCGACCGCTAACCTAAATCCTAATCCTAACTCTATTGTACACGAAAAAATATTGTCTATAAAATACAATTGCATATTAACGTTTTTGCAATAAAACTGAAAAAAGCCAATTGAAAATATTAATCCATTAACTGCGGATGACGGGAATTTCCGTCATGACAGTTCTATAGCTAACTTAGTAAAATGTCTGTTTTATTTGTGGTGATGGGTGGCAACCGAGCCCTCCTCCGTGAATCAGGGTTTTTTTCTTTACTTCCTTCCGCAGTTAATGAGTCTATATTGATATATTGCACAATTTCCCTGATTTTGCATACAAAAATCAAACAAATCGTGAAATTTCTTTGCCAACAGCAAAATAAAATTAATCTTAGATTGCGATCTTTGAACCTTTGAAAGTATTTGGTTAAATTTAAAAACATAAAAAAGTGATTTTCTTTTCTTTTTTTTTCACGAAAAGACACGGGGGGGGGGGGACTCTGACTTTACAATCTGCCAGGAACTACTTTTATTCAGTTTTTAGTTAATGTACGGCGTTGACAGTTAATAATTAATTAATAGTTGATAAATTAATGAATCGGAAAGATCCTGTCATTTGAGTGACACTAAAATCTGTCCGAACCGTCCGGGGCTGAATTCCCAGGCCCCGGTGGTGGTGGTGGGGGTCCTACTAAATTACTCACACGCGCGAACCCATCCTTCGTGAAATTTCACCACCCTCCAGGCCTCGGGCGTGGGCATTCAGCCCCGGACGGTTCGGACAGATTTTAGAGTCATTCAAATGATAGGATCTTTCCGATTCATTAATTTATCAACTATTAATTAATAACTGTCAACGCCGTACACTAACTAAAAACTGAATGAAAACAAAATATTAAAGAACAGGGGAGAGAACGCAATTCTCAGTGTGTACAAATATTGAGTTACTTCCCTTGAAATTGAAATTTAGTTAATTGTTCGTTTTTAACCTTTCTTCTTCCATACAGACAGAATAATAACAAATATCTCTCAATCAAAAACAAATTCCTGGATCCGCCCCAAGACTTAATCACTTCTTATGTAGCCCATTGTCCACCTTTCCACAAAATTTAATTGAAATTAACTGATAACTTTTGGAGATATTGTGGACAGACAGAAGGACGAGCATGAGAAACGAGCCATTAATTATCGAGACAAGTATTAATCGAACCCTTTGTATGAGAGTCACTTTTAAAACAAAACCATATCGCCAATTATTCGCGAAAATCTAAAAAAAAACAGGAAATGACTGTCATAATTGGTTTTCGTTTTCATGGAATTTTCAATCTTATCAGATAAGAAAAATAGGTTGTTTTTTAAAAAAATATTTTACTTCATTTCAATTTCAGGTATTTATTCGCCTCCCCGAAGAGAGAAATTTGACACAAGATCGAGTTTACAGTTGGGGGCCCTCACGAGTACGTGTGGTGGGTAGTTCCCTCGGCACTTCACTTTTGGTGGACCAGTGTTGCCAACTTGTAAAATATTTTCTCGCTTGTTTGACTGCCAAAAAGCGCTAAATTCTTTAGGCGAAAACGCGCTAAATTGGCAACACTGTGGAGGACGTTTAAGAAACAATCACTAATAATCTGCTTCAAGAGATTGTGGAAGATTCGAAGCTGAGGCTAAGAGAAGTGCTTCTTCTTGAATTGAACAGGACCAGCCCAATACATAGGGGTGGGGTCCCACTATAGATACAATGCATAGAGCATCCAAGTCTTGAGAGCAACCAGTATTTAAGAGTACATTTAGGACGTCAAAAGGGATAGGCAAGTGTAAGTT
Source organism: Architeuthis dux (assembly GCA_006491835.1). NCBI lineage: Eukaryota > Metazoa > Mollusca > Cephalopoda > Oegopsida > Architeuthidae > Architeuthis > Architeuthis dux. The sequence continues at coordinate 436,088 of VCCN01000698.1, forward strand.
AGCAAATAAGAATGCAAGATTGAAGATGACAGATAAAGCTGTTTAAATACAATAAAATAGACGCATCAGACAATGAACCTGACTCTACCCCTTTAAGTACAATGGGGAGGTGCAGCCGGATCGGACGGTCCCACTGGAACTAGACATTCAATTTTTTCTGGATTTTGGCCAAAAGACCGGAAACCAGAGATATACTGTAATAAACATTCTGAAAAAAAATCAATTACGCAATTGAGAGGGAAAAAATCGAAATAATGATCAACATTTACCTGAATGAAGTAGAAGAGATGCCAGATGTACAATATGACCCAAACAATAAACAAACAATGTATCATGTTGTCACTGTTGTGTCATGACAAAGGTAAATCAATATCGTCAGATCATCAACCATAAAAGAAAAAAATCGATCAACAACCGTGTTAACAAGTAATAACATCAAGCATGAAAAAGGATACAATAATACAATGTTCATCCTCAGAAAGTTTAGCTTTCACTAAAGGGATCGCCTCCATGTTGGTGAGTCAAGGTTTTGGGGTCCTTTTTAGGGACCGGCTACCCCAATCCTTCAAGAATCCGTGGAGCCTTGATATATTCCAGTAGGTAAATTCCAAACCAAGTACAGAAGGTGAATAAAAAATAAAAAATCACAATAGAGATCTATTTCTACCTTTTAATTCTTTTTTTGCAATAGATTTCTTTTTCTCTGCTTAATAAAGACGAAGCAACACTGGATCGATATTTTTTTATGATAAGGACTCAAATAATTGAATTATACAAGTCAGAATGTAACACTAGAGCAGTAGATATAATAATTCTAACTCAAAAATACTGACTAGTCTTTGTAATTACTAGGCCACAACGCTACTTAATTATAAATTAGATGAATTAAATTAGGGTAGGCGTGTGGGTGCCAACATTTTTAATTTCTGTTGACTTTGATCAGTGATAAATATTAAACAAATATTGAATTAAAATAAAAACATAATCGTTCGATGTTTACATTGTCGTTATATATTCTAAGCAATTATTTTAATTTATCAAAGCAGAGAAAGAAACTCACGTTTACTATAACAAATGAATTGAAAATAATGTAAACGTCTTCTTGGTGTATTTTTCAAACTAGTCGTCCTTTTTTTTCTTCTTCTTTTCAATGCTCTCAGACGTCAATTGAAGCAATTAACATATGAATGGGTGATCAAAATATACATCGATAAGTAAACAAAAGTAGACTAATAAATCAGAAGTCCCCAATAAGAGGAGACAGTTGTGGATACTTTTATGAATTGTTGAAGGGTTTAAAATTATAAACTAGATGTGTACATGATGTGTGCCTGTATACATCTTGTATACTTTTTTCGAACTAATACATTATATCGTATTGTATAACTTCAAGTCAATGGCATAACATTAAAACAAAGGTAATGTGAGCTCAGTGGCCTTACTTTTCCTGTTTTTGACTGTTTCTTTTTTTTTCAATTGTTTATTTTGGTTAGTAAGAGAACTGATGATAGGTATTATTCTCAGACTAGTGTTGATCCAGGTTTTAAACAAAATGCAGCCGTCCTAAGGTAAATAAATAGAAAGAAAAACAAATATGTGTCCAGTCGTTGGTTTCAATCGTCCAAACGAAGGAAAATAGTGAGAAAAAGACGGAAAAAAGGTCTCTTTTTTTTTTAGTTTACGACGATGAGATAAGAAGAAGAGGGACAGTTCGGGGGGAGAGAAAAAAAAAGATCATACGACGTCCAATGTCTCTCAGTTTTATCCAGCGTTATTAACAACAATAGATGCTTCTATGTCGGATAGATCCACATTCAGAATAGATGGTAGAAACACAGGATTAACCATAGAATATTCCATTGATCCTTTTTTCCCTTCTTCTTTGCTTTTAGGTGTAAAAGAAGCAGAGGCAGACACGAACGGTCGCCATTGCCGCACGACACAGTCAGCAACAATTAACATGAACATCGATTCGTATTTTCTTCGGGCTCTAAATTCACAACCACGCCTTTCGTTTTCTTTGTAATCGGATGAAATAAAAATTTTAAAAAACAAATTTTTCTAATAAAAATCCAATTATGCCCATCTTTTAATAACGATGTTGTTGAATAAGCCTATGCAATAGTTAGTACCACTAAATAGTGGTTGGTACTATACTGCATGGGATTATTTTTAAGTAAGCAGTAGTAGTGGTCATATGTGTACAACAACGTACATGTTATAAATGAAATTATATTAAATAATTCAAATTCAATTTATTTCAAAGATCTAAAAACAACATAACAATCACCTCTCTACAAATTGTCCTTTTATTAAATCTTTTAATTTGTCTCACAATTTGAATTACTGTTTCAAAAATAACAATATTTTAATTTTTAGTAGATTATTTATGTTATTGTTTTTCCGCATTAAAATTATTTTTTAATTAAATAAAAAAGGTACAAAATAACAATCATTTTACATTTATAAATGACTATTATTATTACTTGGATAACCCTAACCTGGAAACCAGATGTTCTCGAGAGGCGGAGTTAGGTTTCTATCGCTTCTTCCTCTTCCTTATTCAATATTCATTTATTTTTGAAAATGAATGTACCAAGATCGTGTATTTTAACGTCACATTTCAAATGAAAATTTAGAAATATACCAGTTATGCAAACACGTGTATTTAAAAGAAACAAAAAAATAATAAAAAAATAAAATTAGTGGTCCATGTGCGAACGAATACGGAACTAATTGCTGTCTGCTTGTAGAGCTAACCTCCCGGTTACCAAGGCAACGATCATCAAATTGGTGATGCTCTTTCTCTTCATAACATTAGAACCACTTGATTGTCTTTTGATATTATTTGTAAATACTACAACTACAATTATTTAAACAATCAAGAAGAAGCAAGGGGAAAAAAGGAAGCTGCTCATGTCAGTCCTGAAGTGGAAGTCCTTTTTTTATCAGGACAGGTGAGTAAATAACCCATTGAAAATTAATTTTTCATGTTGTTCTCTAAAATTGAATCCCTTTCATTTTGTCAATAATAATTTTCTGTTTTCAAACAAACCTTGTTCATGGGTCTACCGTGTAAATCACCCTTTTGTCAAACTAAAGTTAAAACCTTTAATAAAAATGAAACTAAAGCACACAAAAAATTACAAAAGAAAAAGAACTATGTAAAAAAATAACACTTACTAAGTTACTGAGTAGAAAACTATTAAATTTAAACGCAAGCAGTCAGAGATTTGGGAGCACGGGGGGGTTAGTTCCTTGAGGGGGGGCCCTCCAACATTTAGTGAGATTTGGTGAAAAAGGAAAATTTGCAATAAATAGACATGCACAACAAAATTGGTGAAAAACAACCCCAAAGCTGAATTATTATTTATGCAATTCATTTATGTACATAAATGTATCATTGATCGTTGTTATTGATTGTATAATGTCAGTATAAATGCAGTAGGTGAACTACTATTTATAAAGCTCCCCACCCCTCGATAGGGGACCCGAGGGGCGTTTTCAAATAGCCCCCTCCCTCAGCTGTGGAAGTAGTGTTTTTTCGTGTGTGTGACAAGATCTGATCTTTGTGTGATGTCAGCAAAATTCCTCTTCGGACCAACAAGCTAAACAAATACCCCGAAGATTTGTGTGTGCGTGTGTGTGTGTGTGTGTGTGAATACTAATCAATCAAGCTACAAATATATTAATCTATTTAAACTTGAAATTAAGATTATTTAATTAGTATTCCAGACCCTTTATACACCTCACCTGGGACATAGTAAATTTTATTTTAAACATTTCATCTAGTAATCACCAAAAAGTCACACACACACACACACTATCCTCCCAATCCACGACCATTGACCATTCCAAAATTGACGGTTTAAAGTTCATGAAAACAGACTTTTTCTATTTCTTTTATCGGAAATCAAGGAAATTTATACTTTGCTTCAGGTGTATAGCCTTTCTTTGGCCTTTAGGGTATGGAACACTAAAAAGTATGAATGTTTTTATCCAAAAACTTATATCGTTTTATTTATGTGGTTTAAGTACATTCTGAACATAACTTCTAAATCCTAAAATTAATCATGCAAAAATGATCATAGATTTCAAATGATTGGCCCTGACTTTGAGAACATGCTCGAACTTGCAATTGTCCTTTGCAGCCTTGCGAAAAAAACAACTGAAAATAGGCCCTATTTAATAGGGTCACTGTTGACTATGTAGAATGCTTGGTGCATTTTGAAAGATATCTTTAAGACATTAAAATATAAACGAAAAAACGAAAAAAGAATTTCCTACATCCCATATTTAAGATAAACTAGTAAATGCTGGTTGCTTTGTAAACGGTATTCCTAAAGCTGTTAGTAAGTTTAATCAGTAATTTGAATGGTTTACCTTTTCTGTGTCAGTATGTTTACACAGTAATTTGAAAGGTTTAGCTTTTCTGTGTCAGTATTTTTACACAGTAATTTGAAAGGTGTACCTTTTCTGTGTCAGTATGTTTACACAGTAATTTGAAAGGTTTACCTTTTTTGTGTCAGTATGTTTACACAGTAATTTGAAAGGGGTACTTTTTCTGTGTCAGTATGTTTACACAGTAATTTGAAAGGTGTACCTTTTCTGTGTCAGTATGTTTACACAGTAATTTGAAAGGTGTACTTTTTCTGTGTCAGTATATTTATACAGTAATTTGAAAGGTTTACCTTTTCTGTGTCAGTATGTTTAATCAGTAATTTGAAAGGTGTACCTTTTCTGTGTCAGTATTATTACACAGTAATTGGAAAAATCCTTGTATTCATTTTGCGTTAAAAAAAACAAAATTGATACATCAACAATGGTAGCAGCGGTAGTAGTAGTTGTAGTTACATTATCAGCAGCCAGCGAATGAACACACATATACACACACAGCAGAAAAGCCAATTCTTTCTTTGTGTGTTCAGATTACCCGCTTCCTCCCTTTCTTTTTGCTATGTCACAGACAGACTTATATGTCACAAATTCTAATAATAATTTAATCGAACACAAAGTCATATGTGGGGAAGGAGATTGCACTGTGCTAATTTTTCAAGTAGCAGGGGGGGGGGGATCTACCTGCCTTGAAAATCAGCCATTGAAGTTCTAGCTTTTACTTGAGCTTGAACACACACCACTGGTGATTGTGGGAAACATGCAACTACCTAACACACCAACCAGGCCCAGTTGCCCCCACAAAGCAGGTCTAATCCTTGACCCACCCACCAGGCAGGTTGTATGTTCCATGTTATAAAGGAAATCCCCTCTGTGAATGATGCATTTTTAAACACTAGAGCTGTGCCTGTTCTGAACGTGGATGTTTGGAAGGCTTTATGATATGTGGAGCAGTTTGCCATGATTGTCATGTAAAATAATTTTCCATTCGTCATACGAAACTACGGCTTCGAATTATTTCAGTTTTTCTTTTAGTGTTGCCAATTTAGTTATTTTATAACTAAATTTAGATCTATTGCCAATTTAGATATTTTATATCTAAATCTAGATTTCTAATTTTAGATAAAAGATCTATAATCTGTATTGTGTATTCAGAAAGAAACCGAATTCGGAACTAAATGACCCACCAAGTGTTGATGTACCGTTAAACAAAACAATCAATCAATCAGTTATACAATGTCCAGTTGTCAAGTAATTGCGGTGCATTAGATTTCTTGAGAACCGCTGATTCAAACAACTTCAAACTTGACACTGCAATGTCTGGTGTGCTGACCAATATATATGGTGAATATCAACTTGGTACAATGACCAGTTGTCGAGTTATCTTGATGCATACACACACGCATGCTGAGATTTCTTCAATTATAGTTAGATTAATCAAAAATATATTTATTGTCTATAGTTAAATTTTATAAAAACATAAGAAAATCATAGACAAAATCCAGTAATTAACCCACTGTACCAGATCACTTATGTCGATGAAGACCCTACTCACTCCAAAATAAATTATTTTAAAATAAGATTCAAGTTAAAAACTTACATTGGATGAGTTTAGATTTTGCTACCTGGCTGATATCCTTAAAATTTGATGAATTAGTTTGCTAAATTTGCACCTTAAATTGTTTGGAAAATTTTTATTCAACTTCTTAAAAACGGGAGCTTCACATTTAATTATGGATGGAAGAACCAACTTTGTGTTTCAGTGATGTCTGTCAAGTTTAAGGGCTTTCAATGAGAAATCCACAGGCATGGCAGGATTTACATATGGGCTAAATGGGCTGCAGCCCAGGGCCTTGGGCTCCTGGCAAAAAAAAAATGGAAAAATTTACCAGTAATTTTATAGCCTTTGTAACAATAAAAATCAGGGACATATATTAAGTTTTATGGTGTTTATTACGAGAAAAAATAAATTCTTTTTTTAAATAGAAATTACTAAAATATAACAAAAACAAAATTATTTTTCAAAAGATTAGCGAATAGCATTCGGCCATTTTCACAATAAGCACCAGAAGGAGGACATTTCTGTATAGAGATAATGAAAAATAACACTAGTTACATAATTATTCTTAGAAAAGATTTTCAAATATTTCTGTGACCTCCCAATGATCTTTACGCGACCCCTGGGTGGGTCTTTGTAATGTTTATATATATATGTATGTTAAATCAATAAGTAATGTATGTATATGTTAAATCAATAAACATGACGAAGCAAGCTCCCAGCAGCCCCCATTCCGTTTCCGATCCCAGAAAACGTGGACCGGAAGTGAGAAGGGGGAGTCTCAGTTCTTACCAGGCGAACAGCCCTGTCACACGTGTTATCTTGTTCCGTCTTCTTTTCTTAACATGCTTAAACACGGTTCCGAATCAAACACATTTTAACTTTGCACAGCTAGAACAGAAAGACTAACAAAGCGAACAGAGGCACTGAACATAACAAGAACGTTACAGTCCTGACCCCTACTTTGAGATGCCCAAGACTTCCAGTTGCTTTAATCTGGCAACTGGGATTTATTATTAGAAATTGCATTCATCTGTTAGAAATATAACAGTTTTACTCAACTCATAACATTATGCAACTCTGGTTTTTCTGGTCTTTTGGCTGAAAACCAGAAAAAAATTGAATGTCTAGTTCTAGGGGGTCATCCACCCCAGGCTGCACCTCCCCATTGCACTTAAAGGATTAGGGTCAGGTTTATTGTATGATGAAGACCTTGAGATAAGTTAAAATTATTTCCAAATTCGTCTATTTACATTTAATTCTTTTTGTTTTTGTTTTTGTCATTTAAACTATTGTCATTTTATTCCTCAAATACTGTTTTTGTATAATATTCATTGAATCTACGCACTAATTACTGGAAACCATGTATTTTGTTCAATAACCATGTGCTAAAACCCCCAAAAGAGAAATAATTTACATATGACACCCCCCTCACACACACACACCATAAACGTTAAATAAGGCTCCATCGGACTACTATTATGGTCAGAAGTAAGTTCTTCAGCATGCCATGATGAAGACCTCGAGATAAGATAAAATTATTCCCAAATTCGTCTATTTACATTTAATTCTTTTTTTTTGTAAACTATTGTCATTTTATTCCTCAAATTCCGTTTTTGTATAATATTGATTGAATCTACGTACTAATTACTACGAACCATGTATTCTGTTCAATAACCATGTGCTCAAGATAATTTAAGATATTCACATTACTATATGATCTGCCAAGACAGTAAACAAAATGATCTGAAAAAACTTATACTAAGTCAAGACTTAGTTTTTAAACTAAGAACAAACCATAAACACCCAACTAGCAATCCGGGGGGGGTTGCGATGAATATCGTAATTCTGCTAATTTTTGTTCAATAATGATGAAACTAACTTTCTAATTTAAAAGAAGAAAAAAAAAGAAAAAAAAAGAAAAAAAAAGATTAAGGGATTCTTACTACCCCAAAATTTCTACAAAATTCGAAAAAGGTCAACCAATTGGTGGCTAATTCAGCAAGGCATATTTAAAGGGAAAAAGGAAGAAAGAGAAGGAAAGAAAAAAAAACTTTATTTAACCTACTACGAGCACAACCCGGCTTTCGAAAAAAAAAGTTTTCTCTCTCTCTCTCTCTCTCTCTCTCTCTCTCTCTCTCTTTCTCTCTCTCTCCTCGTAGGGGCGTGGTTGTGGACTTGGGAATCTGCTCAGGCTGCTATACTGTCGGATCACTCCTCTTCTTTTGTTGGAGTGACCAGGATTTGTACATAAAGCACTATCATGGTTTTCTGTGATAAAAGTTGATGACAGCCGTTCCATCTTGGTTCTCCTTCAATAGCCAGCTCAGGCTTTTACCAACTACAGGATGTTCATGTCCTGTGGTCTAACCACAGTTCAGCCTTACTGTCAGAACATTCCCGCAAAGGGGCGGCAGACCCCCATAGCTAGCTCAGGCAGGAGACCCCCATAGCTAGCTCTGCAGGAGAAGGACACTCCTGTCAAACCTACGACCAATGTGCCCTGTTCCTATCCACGCCACTCCGGTGGTCCATAGGATGCAAACCCTTGGTGTAAAGGGTGGGGTTGACCCTGGGCAAGTCGCACTTCACCGTAAAACTCAGGCTGGAGGGTTACTCCGCACATAGGCCCTGCCATCTATGGTCCTAATGGTGTGGAAAACCATCCCCAAAATCCTTGTTTGCGAAGCCAAGCCATTTATAGATATACAACATATCTGCTCAGGCGGCCATAGTGTCCATGTTGCACTTCACCTTAAAACTCCATTGCGTAGACTACGGATTTTTCGCGTTCATGCCCCGCAGAACTAGGACCTGAATAAAGACATGAAAAACCTGTCCCAAATCTCTGTTCGCGGAGCCAAGTCATGCATTCATTCATTGCCTGATGCCTGATGCCAAAGAGGGAAGTGCTGAGGGAACTGGACAGTTTCTTGAACCACCTACAACTTGATCCTGTGTTGTTTGGAGACGAATAAACATCAACTCATAACATTGCGAGAAGATCACAACAATAACTGAGTTGATTTCATAGATATGTATTAATGGAAAGCGAACAAAATGCTCCAAACATTTCATTTATTCATAGGAGGATCAAATGTAGAATCCAGACCCCAAAACTGATTCAAATCAAAGGCGCAAATTATCAGATTACACTGTCAACAAAATTTAATTTTATTTAATCAAAACAAGGATTTTTGTAATACTATTTCTTCACACTATTCTGTTATGTAGTTAAAGGGATTTGAATTCTACAGTTCATCCTTGTTTTGATTGAATTAAATTAAATTTTGATGATGGTATAACCTGAAAATTTGCACTCTTGAAAAAAATGACCTAATAAAATCACTTTTGGCTCCTTATTGCCGATTCATACATAAATGACCCTGTCATTTTTTACAGGTATCCATGCTATTTAAAGATATAAAAGCCCTGTCTCTGAAAGAAATTACATAGCTTTATAACTGCAAAAGAATTATTTTTCTTCCTCACTCTAATGAATTGAAGAATTTCTTCATTTATTAAAAGCATTTGTATCAGGTCAAAAGGATTGTCAAGGCCATGAATATTTGAAAAGGTTATCTGAGATATGAAATGGACCAAGGAATTACTCATTAAAATTTTACAAACTATGAAGTAGGAGAGAAAAGTAAGAGATTTTGTTTGTTGTTTGTTCTTGTAGACTGTTTGTGGAGCATAGGGCCACAACCACTCTGCTCCGGTTTCAGTAGGCTTTTCTGGGGTGGAGTTGCTAATCCCACGTGCAAGTAAAGATTTTGAGAAATCTATTTTGCTGTCGAGTTGAAAAGAAAATTCAAGAAAGAAAATGTTTTCAAAACTGTTTTATTGATTTAATTCTCTTAATAAGAAATTTGTGTTGAGGAAATATTGATTCAAGATGGCTTCTTTTTTTCTTCTTTCTTCTTCTTCTCCTTTTTTCTTCTCCTTCCTCTTTTCCTTCTTCTTCCTCTTTTCCTTCTTCTTCTTCTTCCTCTTCTTCTTCTTCTTCTTCTTCTTCTTCTTCTTCTTCTCCTTCTTCCTCTTCTTCTTCTTCTTCTTCTTCTTCTTCTTTTCCTTCTTCTTCCTCTTTTCCTTCTTCTTCTCCTTCCTTTTCTTCTTCTGCATCTTTTTTCTTCTCCTTTTTCTTCTTCTTCTTTTCCTTAATCTTTTTCTTTTTTCTTCCTCTTTTCCTTCTTCTGTTTCTTCTTCCTCTTCATCTTCGTCTCCTTCTTTTTTCCTTCTTCATCTTCTTTTACTTCTTTTCCTTCTTCCTTTTCCTCTTTTCCTTCTTCCTCTTTTCTTTCTTCTTCTTCTTCTTCTTCTTCTTTTTCCCTCTTTTCCTTCTTCTGTTTCTTCTTCCTTTTCTTCTTCTTCATCTTCTTGTTCTTCTTTTACTTCTTCTTCTTCTTCTTTTTATTGATTATGTTCAGAATTCAGAAAAAAAATGCCAGCCAATATCCTTTTAAAATGAGATCATTTTTTAAATGTTACTACACTTTCAAAAGTTTGTTCTTTTTAAACTCTGAATAGCATTCTAAATCTTTTCATTAATAACAATCCAAATATCAAATGATCCTGCTGCCAAATCTGTAATAGTAGCAGAAGAAAAAAATGGGTCAGTTTGATTATCAGTGAGAAAAATGCAATGCTTCGTTGTATTATCCCATGGAATTTTGGGATGAAAAACATTTTTTTCTGGCAGCATTCCTTTAATTAACTGCCCAATTATCTGAGGAATAATTAAGATCATTATGGAATAAAGATTAGCTCACATGTACAAGTCTTTTTTACTTGGATCAATTTGTCTAATCTTCTCTCCTATTTGCTCAAAGCAGCTATGTGGAAGGCTTAGCAAGAATCAGCAACTTCAGGAGCAGAAAACAAACCACAGGAACATGAACGAATTTTAAA
>VCCN01000698.1:452564-468519 GCA_006491835.1 Architeuthis dux
AAGATCTGAAGACCATGAAGTCTAATATGCAATTCTTGGTGATGAGTTTCATGTTTATTTCTGGCATTGTGAAAAGTATTGGATTGCAGCAAAATCAATCCAATACTTTAACATTACCATAAAATGGAAAATGCTTTTGAATATTCCTTTTCAAAAGTAGGTATTTATCCATCTCCTCTGAGGGCAGAATGTGACATGTTTAGAACCCACATGTGTATATGTGGGTAGAGACAAAAATTGTTTAGTTCCCTCGGCACTTCCCTTTGGGATGCCTTAAGCATCTGGCAATGAACCTGACCCCACCCCTTTAAATGCAATGGTGACATAAAGCCTAAGGGGGACAGATGCATAATGACGGAGTGGGGGGTCAGAACCAAAAACCATACTCAAAAGGAATGATCCTTAAAAGTAAAGAAATACCTTGTATAGTGCGGTTTTTATTAGCATGGTTTTGATGTAGTACGGTTAAGGTAGTGGTTCCCAACCAGGAGGGGGGTATTACCCCCCGGGGTGGGGATTTGGGTAGTCCAAGGGAAGAATAAGGCTATTAGGTAAAAATAAAAGTCCAGTCTAGAGATAGGGTTTTTTGTACTTCTATCTATCAAGTCGAAGGCTTGAAATAAGCTCCAAGTTGAAGAACTGGTAGCAAAAAAAACAGGAACATTTATAAAATAAATTGGAATTTCAAATGATGTGTTCCTAATTATTTCCACTTGCTTTCTGTGAGTAACAAATACACAGCAGTAGCGGTACAATTATAAAATTAAACTAATTCTTATTATAAAGCTTTCTAATTATACATAAAATAAAATTGTTATTTGAAATTATTCTTTGTTGCAACTTAATAAATGGAGGGGGGAGAATACTAGTAATCTTATTGACAAAACTGGGGAATGACTCGAAAAGGTTGGGAACCACTAGGTTATGGTATTGCTATACAAATTAATGTAACTAAGCATAAGTTGAAAAAAATCATACAATTATAATAAGACAGTACGGAATATTTTAGAACAAATTAACCTCAAAAGTATTTTCCATATTGTTAAGAATAAATGCAAACTAAAACACAAGCAAGTTGTCTCCCACTAAAAAAAATAACTGACCAGAGACAACTTTCTGAAGTCTTTCAATGGAGAGTGAAAGAAAAGTTATTTCACTATAAATCAAAATGAAACCCATATCCTGGCAATATATTTGTTCATTTGGTGATGGTGTTTGTCCTTTCTATAAGCCATAGCTAAGCAGCTGGAAGCCATATTCAAAAGGGAACTGGTCTGTAGTCTTCAGATTAGCATCTCCCACTTATCATGGCTTAAGTAAAACCTCTTGAAAAAAACACACAGAGGAATTCTCAACAGTAACTTCCTTTTTCCTCCCTTGCTTAATAACAACATTAAATGGTTGCAGTTTTGGAAATGGTTCTCATAAACGTTCTATAAATACTTTATTCAAATGTTTCTTCAGACGATTGAAATCCTTCTTGTTATTTGTGTTGTAAACACAACGTTTCGGCTGATCCATTCTCCAGCCTTCTTCAGGTGTAGAATCCAAGTGTGACGGGCTAAACAGAAGTTATGTTTAAAGGGGATAACACTTATAGCAGAGGGCCCGGGTGTTTCTGTGTCTTTGTTTTGTCGGGTTTAGATCTGTTGAGAAGTGGAAGCCACATCGGGTTGATGTGAGCTGCCTCTTTGATTTCTCTCTGTCAAGAGGCAGCTCACATCAAAATGTGTGGATTTCAACTCGATGTGGCTTCCACTTCTCAACAGATCTAAACCCGACAAGACAAAGATACAGAAACACCAGGGCCCTCTGCTATAAGTGTTATCCCCATTAAACATAACTTCTGTTTAAATTCAAGGGGAATAACTTTTTGTCTTTATCGTTGGACCCCAGTATTGTATCAGTACCACTTTTTCAATTCCCTAGAATGAATTTAAGAGTTAAGCATCTGGTTCCCTGTGTTCTTCTTGCTGTCCTTTCCACAAAATAATCAATCATAACACAAGACAGACTCTTTTACAATGGCTTTAAGATGATGGCATAATTGAAAAAACTTTGTGATTAGTGCATTAGACTAGAAATCTCAAGATTTATGATTTACACTGATATACCAAATGGGTGATTAAAATTAAAATTAAAATAATGAATTTTCAAGATTTATGGTGATGAGAATTTAAATGATTCTCTTTCTCTTTGACCTTGCTGGAAAATTATTTTAGTGTAGACCCTGCGCAGTATGACAAGGTCCCAGCTCTGCTCGGACAGTCACACCCCACCAACACCTTCTACACCCATGCTGTGTTCAAAAGATCCGTAGAAGGGTTGTTGGCAAAGTTTGTTGAAACATTGTCAAGCTGAGCTGGCCCGGTCAGAAAGCAAGTTAGAATTGAAGGAAAAGATTGGATGCCGATTTTAAACTCAACAATAACAAAGGTTTATTTTCTTCAAAGTACATAAACAACTATTATGAAAGGTTTTCCTCGCAGAACAATCATATTATAAGAACTTGTGAACGTTCTTATAATTCAGAGTTCTTCACAATACGGTCGTTTACCAGTTCTGATAATTCGGGGTGTTGAGAAAGACGAGCGGCATATCAGCAGAGATCCGGTTAAATAACACAATGTCAGGCACCCACGGCAGGTTGCCGCCCTCTCTCTCCTGTCTATGCAATTGGAGACTTTCTGTCGACCAATCAAAATTGGCCACATTGGCTATGCCACTACTCAAAAGGTGATTGGTTCATCAACCCTGCCCCCATTAATGGCGCGAGGCACAGGTCCCAATCAGTTTCTCAATTAGTCAATTAAAATTTGACAAATCAGCCATATTGATCTTGCTTTCGTCATCATGGAATAATTCATCTAATTCTGCTGAATTGCCAAAAATCCCCCCACCGGCTGTCATTATACTTAATGACAGGCCAAGCACTCAAGTGACACCTATTACTTATGTGACCTTTTAGCCAAAGCGCGAGACCCGATGACAATATTGATTTCAACAAAGTTCGTTTTGTATCAATCATTACAAAATCTGTGGATTAAAGCTTTAAATTATTTTTAACCCATGATATTAGCGTAAATTATATATGCTTCTAAAATCTGGGTCATACAAATTAGGAAGCATAATTCCCCATGATTCATTTTTGATATCATAACTTTTTGGATATATCAAGTAATTTCGCTTATGCCTGATTTATTTATCTTATTATATAAAAGCTGTTGTCACTTTTTTGTTTGTTTGTTTGTTTGTTTGTTTCTGTCATGCTAAAGCAAATAGGTATATAGAATTGTCGAAACCCTGCCATGATTTGAACGTTCCATTTGGAGGTATGCAGGCAAGTAGCATAGGCCATTCTTACTCTGAATGAATATAGAGTGAAATTAAGATACAAGTTAGTAACTGACCAAGAAAGCAGCAGGCACAGATTAAATGGCTGCTGCTGATTGCAGCTTTACTCGCTTGCTAGTATTTGTTTACATTCAGTATGTAGTACTGCACAATGCCAAATGGAGGGAGATGGGGGTCAGATGAGTGTGTTGCGCAAATCCATAATTTATCCATACATAACATCCGTTCATCTTTGACAGGTACTAAGCTGGCATCCCAATAAATAATACTTGCTAATCTTTAAACCTGATAATTGTTATTTGTATTTGGACAATCATGTTTTTGTTTGCTCTGTCTTTTACTTTCGCCTGGTTTGTCTCTTGGCAGTATCTAAGGTGAGAGGGGAAAGTATGAAGGAGTGCAAAATGTCCCCATGTCTATAATGCTTGTTAATTAATAATTATGCCCTCCCCTAGGGTAGAACGCAACAGCACCCTGGCACTGAGAACGCCACTGATGCCAAGTAACCCTTGTGGGCCTGTGGAATCCCCTCTGTTGATAAGAGGTATTATGTGTGTATGGGATGAGCAATGTCACCTTTTGAATTGAACTGCCAGTGCTGCTCAAGTCACAACATGTTTCTCTTGTGGGTATTTGTGCTGTTATCAATTCAAATCCTGCTTTGCTGCTGCTAAGTCAAACAGGGCGCTAGGACTGATTAAGCATGCCTTTTCATATGTAGACAATGAATCATTCCTTAAATTATATAAAACTTATGTCCGCCCACACCTCGAGTACTGTGCACAGGCCTGGTCACTATAGTTGGAGAGAGGCAAAAAGTGTTAGGATTAACATCGTTAGAAAATAGGAGGGATCGGGGAGACTTAATAGAAATGTTTTAAGATTATGCATGGTTTAGAAATAGTAAACGTTGATGTATTTTTTACTAGAAGGGGGTACAAGCAGTAGCGTACCAAGGTGGGGGGCAGAGGGGGTGGCCCGGCCCTGGTGACACCATCAGAGGGTTAACACCAAGATGACTGCCTAAGAAATGTTCATATAATTTCATGGTAATTCTTTTTTCTAATAAAAGATCTGTCTGTCCACATGATATCTCCAAAGGTTGTCATTTTAATTGAAATTTTGTAGAAGGGTGGGCAATGGGGTAGGCAAGAGTTGTTTAAATTTGGGGGCGGATCCATGCACAATTATTTCCTCTGACAATGACGTTTCCAGAGGTATGTGCCCTCTGAGTGCTTTATAGTTTTACTTTATAGTTTATTTAAAGATAGTGAATAAAAACATTTTCATGGTACCCATACTTATTTTCTTCATATTATTTCACAAAGTCAGAACTGAAAAATTGAAAACTAAAGAAGAATAGAATTGTTAGTAAATGTAGGCTTAGACCATCACATTCAATAATATGGGAGAATCGTGATGAATAATATTAGTACAAAAAGATCACCAAAACTCTAGATTTCCTGGGAAGAGAGCAAATTCTGGAAGGCGGGTGGGGGGATATTAGGTTTTGGAGTTGAGGCATGATCCAAAATTTGTCTCACTTTCCATCTCAATTCCTCTGCCTGAATTTTAGATAGCAGCGGTGCTACTTCTTCTAGTGGGGTGATGAGATCCAAATAAGGGATAGTTGGTCAGCGACCCCGAACCCTAGGCCCTTGTTGAGTATCGCTTCTTCAGAGTCATTAAGATGTCGGCTGCTGAGGTTGATGACTGCCTTTAAGGGTGTATGTTTCAACATGTCAGTCGAATCTTGGTGTCTGAAGTTTTTTAATATGGCAGGTTTTTGTTTTTCGGAAATGTAGTTCTATGACTTCTCCAGCACCTAGGAAATTCTGGACTTGTCCACTTCAGCTGAAATGTTGACCAGGCGAGCTTCTTTCTTCTCTATGTAGGAAGTCTGAAGTAGGTGATTTAACCTTTGGTTGTGGTTTATTCTCTCCTTTATAAGGGCGCGTCCTGCTCGTTGCTGAATATTTCTGATCTTTTGGTTGGAGAAGTTTGTTTTTGTTCTGAGACCTGCCAAAAGACGTTGGTCACTTGACGGTTTCTATTGAGTGACTAACCAGACCTGTTTTTACTTTAGTTTATGATTGATTTTAATTGATCACCTCCAACACGGCTTGCTGCCAAAAGATGTTGGTCAATGTGACGGTTTCTATTGAGTGACTAACCAGACCTGTTAATGATTTAATTATAGATAAACTTATTAAAAACCATCAACCAAAATTATCAACATAGGTTTCTTCAGTTTTTAAGTGGCTGGCTGGCTATCTATCTATGTATGTGTCACGCGTACAGGCTGTATCACCCCCAACATGGCATGTTGCCAAAAGAAGTTGGTCACATGACGGTTTCTATTGAGTGACTAACCAGACCTGTCTCCTTTTGAATTCGTTACCAGAAAAGAAAAACAGAAAATACTTCTTGTAGGAACATGTAAGCCATTGAAATTCAAGGATTGAGCCATTTTCATATGGCCGTGGCAACTTGCAAGTTGGTTGTAAGGTTGCTATTGATACCCTGTGGGCTTTCAATATCCCAGCAAATACTAAGAATCTATCCTTCTCCCTAATCTACTGACTAATAGTCTCTGTCTTTTGAGGATTACTAATCTTTTTTAGTCTGAGGTGCTTTGCATATCAGTACATAACACTTGAGATTTAATACCACAGTTTATCATTTTCAGCTTTGATAGGGACACTGTCAGGAAACATTTTCACAATCAATACAGTATCAGACCATTTATCCAGTTAGCTTGGGACCAGAGGTGACCTAGACTTCTGGATTTTCAAGATTTCTGGACCAAGGCTTAATATGTGCCTATACTTAAAATATAAAATAAACAAGGAAAAGTAAATGAAGAAACTGTTTATAACATAAACAATTTAATCCACTTCAAAAACAAGATCTGTTTAATCAATATTAATCGACTAATCTTCATCTAAAGATAATTTAACCTAATATGTATTCTAAATTGAGTAGGTTAGCTTAAGAAAGCGTATAAGTTAAGATAGCAAGCCTTAATCTAAAGTTAGTACTGAGAGGTTTATCAAATGAGCATAAGGCTGTGCCCCTCGTTAAACACAGTTTTTATAAACGGACTACGGTTATAAGTAATTGTAAATATTCTAGCATATAAGTTACCAATTAGAATTATTAATAAATTCTATTTTTACAAGCAGAATTCTTAGAATACTACAACTACTACTACAACTACAACCGTTTGTGAACAGTTGTGTGCAAACATTACATGAACGTTCAAAGAACATGCCTTGATGTTTGACTGTTTGCAACTGTTTGTCGAACGTTTGCAAACAAACTGTAACTGTCTTCACATAAATGTTTGTTTACTGTTTGGATACCATTTGTCTGCCGTTTGTGAACAGTTGTGTGCAAACGTTAAATGAACGTTCAAAGAACATACCTGTTCTGGATGGGAATAATGCACAGGGAGGTAGATATTCATATTACATGGCTGTTTCAGATTTTACAGGTATACAAATGTACTGATTGATGATGAGACAATTGGAAGATTGTTTCTTGCCAATCACCAAACTCAGGGGTGTTAGTAATATATGATCTGGCATGATCCAGCATTTTTTTTTTGTTTATAAAAGATTCTTCCCCCAAAATAAGTGTTATGGGGGGTGGGGTTCAATTTACAATGTATGTTCATGCTAAATTGGTCCACAATCCTGAGTCATCAAATACTAATTCAGGGGTGTTAGTAATATGTGATCCAGCATGATCCAGCATTTTTCACTTCTATTTGAGTCGTAGCTTTTTAGCACAAGAATTGACAAAAGAGTAAAGTAAAAACAATGAATCAGAGAAATTGACCACAGAACCAATAAATAAAAGAAATTACAAAGAATAAGACGGAAGACATCTTTAAACTTTTGTTTTTAAAGTTAATTTATGATTACTTGGGAATTTTGTGGATGTTTATTTATTAATTTTTTATCTCGATCAGTGGTCACCAACATTTTAATGCCTAGCACACACTTTTGCAACTTTTGTGAGGGTAAAATTTCTGTACCGCCCACTAATATTTTAAACCCAATTAGCCACTTATTTATCACATATTAAGAAATTAATGAAAATAAAAACCGTTTTGGTTGGCAATTTTTGTAATAACGCACTGTTAACCATAACAAAAACGTATTAGACTTCCGGTGTTGTCTTTGTGAAGGAAATAAGACAGACATAATACCTGACCTTGCGACCCAGTAATGGGTCTATTGCCCACTTAGAAACTTAAATTGCCCACGAGTAGGTGGAATTGCCCAGGTTGATGCCACACTGATCTAGATATTTAATTGTGCTTTGTCTGAACAGGAGTTGTCCAGACCCCCGAGACTTCCCAAACCTATGAAATCATATTCTGACTGGAGTAATAACTAAAAGCAAATGAGCATCCCATTATAAAATGGGTAAATTCAAGTCGGAGGTGCAGAGTGGCCAAGCAGTTAAAGACACAGAGAATGGAAACAGAAAGCTGAGTTTAAACTCTAAGACAGTTTGTGTTCACTTTGTACTAAGGCCCTTGGGAAAGGCATGAATCCATTTCTTCTCCCCCAGCCCCAGTTATTGGTAAAAGGTCAGGCAAACTGGGCTCTCTAGCCATGGTTGGCAACCAGTCTAGGAGACAGACAATTCTGATTCCAAAACCAGCCTGAAGATGGATGGGCTCTGTCAGGCTACCTTGCCCTTGACACACCCATGATGAAATCATCTGTGGTGCCCCAACAACCCTGCACAGGGTGATGGGATTTGTCAGGTAAAAGAGTACATTCAAGTCATGTAGGAGAGCAGAAATGAGGGTGAAATTTCATTGAAAATCTTATCTTTTGTGAAATTGTTGAAAGTTATGGACAATCTTTTTTATTTTGTCAAGATTATAATTAATCACGCTACCCACAACACTGGTTTATTACTGGATTTAGGTTATTCATGTGTTCGGACAGTTATATGTATCTATGTATCTATCTATGTATCCAGACTTCGCCCAGCCCTAACCGTTCATCGTAGAATCTGGAAATTTTGCACACACACACTCCCCTCAATGAGTAGCAAAAATGTTTTTTTGTTTTTTGAAAATTCCCCTCCAAAATAGGTTTTTAGTGGGTGGTCCAGTATGCAATGTAAGTTTATGCTAAATTGGTCACTAGTTTGTGCCCACTTGTTTTTTGAAAATTCAGACCATTTTTAGTGATCACAGTAACTTATTCATTGATCACACCCTTTTCAAAACTTTTTAATTGATCACCCCAAACACAGCATATGTGGGTGGCAGTGATTCATAATTTCCCTTGGAATGCTAGTTATTTTTGTCTAAATTATAATTTCTATTATTTTTTTTATTTTAGTGTATATCTGCATTTACTACTAAGCACATCTGAGTTCCATGTTCTTTACAGGCCAAATAAATTCATCCTATCAATATTTGACGTGTTAACTGTTGATTCTGTAGTGTGCCTGCTCAGTGGCTAAGGCAGTTGCAGTGGTTGGTGTTCAAGCCCAGATAAGGCAGAAGGCAAGTCTCCCTCATTTGGAAGATTGTTCATTGGTTTGTTGGCTCAAATGTGGAATCCAGACCTCAAAATTGGTCAAAGTCAAAAACACAAATTTTCATATTACACCATAATCAAAATTAGATTGAATTTAATCAAAACAAGGATGAAATGTAGAATTCAGACCCCTTTAACTACATAAAAGAATATTGTGAAAAAATGATAACAAACTATGCAGAGGGGTGGGAGTGACACTCTGATCCTAGGCAGAGCACGCAGATACTATACTCTGATTCTATGCAGGGGGTTAGGAGTGACACTTTGATCCTAGGCAGAGCACGCAGATACTCTGATCCTAGGCAGAAGTACCGATCCATGCATAAATGAGTGGCTGCATATGATAAGTGCCCAACGAACCATTTTTAAAAAGTTCATATTTTCGTTATTTTTAGAGCTACAATGCTCAGTTTTTTATTCATTTTGAAGCTTGAATATCTATGAATCATAAATGGAGTGTTCAAGCCTCAAAATAATAAAACAACAAGCATTGTAGCTCTAGAAATAATGAAAATATCAATTTTTTTTAAATGGTTCGTTGGGCAGTTATCATTCGCAGCAACTCAAATAGAATTACAAAATTTGAAAAACTTATTAATTAAATTAAATTTTGATTATGGTGTAATCAGAAAATTTGTGCTTTTGACTTGAATCAATTTTGGGGGTCTGGATTCTACATTTGATCTGCTTTGTCTATTACTATAGACTCCTTGTAGAGCACAGGGCTGCAACCACTCTGCTGTGATTTCAGTAGCTAATAGGTTTTATGGGGTGGAATTGCTAGCCCAATGCCTGACCCTTCTTCTTTACCCAGGCTTGAAACCAGCTATGGCGACTGCCAAGCTGTAGGTTTTTTTCTGTTAATGTAACCTTCTCTTAGATGGACTGCCTTACAGGGCTAAATAGCTCCAACTGACATGCTATTTACCCGTGGCAGGGGGGGGGGATTCATGCCTTTCCAAAGGTCATTAGTGTGAAGTGAACGTAAACAGCCTCAGCTGAAACTCAAACACTGTCCACTGATTCTGCTTTCCATGCACATAACCATTATGCCACTCTGCACCTCTCTTCACTTTGAAGATTGGTGCAATACAATCTTCCTAGCTCCGTTTCCCTTGTGTTCACCTTGTGTTAGACTAAGCTAAGCTTAGAGACATTTGATATGAAGCCAAGTGCTCTGGGAATGTTTTCCTTTACAGTGTCACAATGAGCTACATGTAATGTTTATATATATATGTATGTTAAATCAATAAGTAATGTATATGTTTATTAAATCAATAAACACGCTGAAGCAAGCTCCCAGCAGACCCTATTCCATTTCAGGTCCCAGAAACGTGGACCAGAAGTGGGAACAGGGAAGGCTCAGTTCTTTACAGGCAAACAGCCCTGTCAACACACTGTCTCTTGTTCTGTCTTCTTTTCTTAACACGCTAAACACAGTTACAAACCAAATGCGTTCGAACTACACACTGCTAGAACAGAAAGAACAACAACGCGAACAAAGGCATCAAACATGTATCTATGTATCCGGACTTCGCCCAGCCCTAACCATTCATAGTAGAAACTTGAAATTTTGCACACGCACTCCCCTCAACGAGTACGGAAAATGGTCTTTTTGTTTTTTGAAAATTCCCCCCCGAATAGGTTTATAGTGGGCGGAGGGGGGATAACATACACTAGATGAAGGCTGAAGTGTATACCAAGTGAAATGTGATAATAACAACAAAGATAAGGATACTAGTCCAAAAAAAAAGTCAACCTTGTTATTCAATATATATTTCTATCTTAAGTTTATTATCATTGCCGATATTCTGTTGGTATATTTTACTAATTTGTGAACAAAGAGATTTATTAGAAACCATCGACCAAAACTGTCAACATAGGTTTCTTCAGTTTTTAAGTTGGTCTGGCTGGCTGGCTATTTATGTATGTATCATGCATACAGGCCGCACCAATGGAGCTAGTGGGCTGAAAATTTAAACATTTACTCCTTATCATATCTAGAAAAAAGTTTTCTTTGTCTTTTTAAAATTCCCCCGTAATAGGTTTTTAGTGGGAGGTTCAATTTGCAATGTAAGTTTATGCTTAATTGATCACTAGTTTGTGTCCAGCAGCATTCATGCTTGTTTTTTTGAAAATTCAGACATTTTTTTTTAATGATCACTGCCCAACAAAATGCGAGAGATTTCACGCGCAAACCACACTCTCCAAGCTTTGCGGTCATTGGCCAGTGTTTCTAGGTGAGAGGCTGTTCTTTCTAGGGCCATCCCTACATTATTTTTGGTCTTCTTCGCAAAGGGGGGTTCAACTTACAATGCAAGTTTATGCTAAATTGGTCTCTTAGTTTGTTTTGTGTGCAGCACTTTGTACACATCCAGAGTATTTTCGTATGAATGAGGTAGAGGTTGATTTTCAGTAAATTCCAAAAGTCGGCTCGGCGCTAAGAGAAGGTGAGAGAAGTAACTTATTCCTTGATCACCCCTTTTTTCAATTTTTTGATTGATCACCCCCAACATGGCATGCTGCCAAAACACGTTGGTCACATGATGGTTTCTATTGAGTGACTAACCAGACCTGTATTTCCTTGTTGTCGATGTCATGTACGCTTTCTGGTTATACAGCGATTGCACATGCAAACCACACTCTCTAAGCTTTGCAGTAATTGGCTAGTGTTTCTAGGTCAGAGGTTGTTCTTTCTAGGGCCAGAGTTGCCAATTTAGTGCTTTTATGCTAGATTCAGCCGGTTTTTTGTTTTGGCAGTGCAAAAAGCACTAAATTAGCACATTTGCACCCAAAACATTTTGGTTGTTTTTGGCCATTTCCTGGCTATTTTTAACCCTTTTCAGCATCTTTTTGGTAGTTTTTGGCCATTTCTGGCTATTTAAATAATTTAGCACCTTTTTAGCACTTTTTGGCTGTCAAATTAGCGCAGAAATATTTTTTGGGTTAGCAACACTGTCTAGGGCCATCCCTTTGGGCGCCCTCTGTGTTTGACCAATCTAGATTATTTTTGGTCTTCCTGTTGGTCTTCTGGTTGGGCGGTCATATTCAGCTGGGGATGTTGATGGTGATAATCTTAGTAGGTGTCCCAACCAGTTAAGTAATGAATGTTTGCCTTGGTCGTGCATGGGTGCACTTCACAATTAAAGTATTAAATCTCAGTGATGCGTCACAATCCTCTGCCAAAAGAAAATAATCTTAATAATTTACAACTTTTTGCTGATTGCTTTGGTTACAAAAGCAATGTTGCTTTCTTATGTTATGATATACTACCACAAGAAGGTCATTTCCAGATCAAACACCTGTGTGGGAGTGACCCGGGGACCTTAGGATATTTGTAAATGTGTGGGTGTCCCAAAAAACAGGGTGTGGAAACTGGAAATGACACAAACCTGGGCGTTCGGAATCTCATAAAGCTCAGAGCCGAGAGGAAGCTTGAGACAGAAAAACTCAGAAGCTCAGAGGAACCGAAAGCAGAAACAGCCGGGGAGACAGACTGCCTAGGGCTGGGAAGGCATAAGACCAAGTTCCCCTGTTGGGAACGGTCTCTCGGCACCCTTATCTCTTTCCCACTCTTCATTCACAACACTTAGAGCTTCAAAAATGACGTCCATTTTCTTTGATTGTCAAACGCTGAGTATTTTTGCTCACCACGAGGCTATTCTCATTAAAATTAAACAAGCCTGGCTATTGTGATGTTTGGTTTTTCTGTTTTATTTCAGAATCTTCCTGTTAAAAACCATCAACCAAAACTGTCACAAAAACTGTCAACAGTTTTCAAGTTGATCTTGTTGGCTATGTATATATCAGGCGTACAGGCTTCGCAATGGAGCTAGAGGGCTGAAAATCTCAACATTATGACTAGAACATTTTTTTTTTTTAAATTTCCCCCCAAATAGGTTTTTAGGTGTGGGGGGGGGGTCAATTTGCAATGTAAGTTTATGCTAAATTGATCACTAGTTTGTATCTGCTTGTGTTTTTGAAAATTCAGACTTTATTAGTGATCACTGCCCAACAAAATGCGATGTGAGTTTATACTAAATTGGTCCCTTGATTTGTGTCCTGGAGCATTCATACTTGCTTTTTGAAAATTCGGAATTCTTAGTGATTCAACAAAAGGCAAGAGAAGTATCTTATTCATTGATCACCCCTTTTTCTAATTTTTTAATTGATCACTCCCAAAATGGCATGCTGCCAAAAGACCTTGGTCACGTGATGGTTTCTATTGACTGACCAACCAGACCTGTTTCTATAATTGTCAATAGATGCAGCTGCTGCTTTCGTGTCCACAACTTGAAGGGGTGTTTCCTAACAGGCTTTTTCTTGCGCTTCTGTCAAATGTTGCCATACAAAGGCTCAGCTACAATCTCTTGTTTTTTACCTGTTTGTGTAACGTTATTGTAAGCTTGGTTTAATGACAGATATTAACAGATTAAAAATGCAGACAGAAGAGGTACTTATTGATATAATGACTGTGGTCAACCACACACGTGTGTCCTTCTGAGCTCTGTCTTCTACTAATAACACAATGCAATAATGGCTGCTCATTGACCAGAACATAAAACAGTCCCCCTAGCGTAAGTCTTCTGCCTAAGGGGAATAACTCATGATACTTACTTAACATTTATCACCTTCTTGAAGTTTGGTGATAAATGTTCAACGACAGTTGGGTTGGTTTCGTCACTCCTTGTTGTGTGTGGTGTCAGGGTGCACGATGGGGCCGGAATGTGGGCAGGCAGTGGTTGGTCTCTGGAAAGAATTGGTCTTGAAGGATTGAGACAGAGACGATTTTTCTTGTAAAAGAATATACTCTATTCATTTGTAATTTTACAGAAATATTCTTATAAAACAGAGAGAGAGAATGTGAGTGTCTAGGCAGACTTCGGAGATGACCACTCAATCCTTATCTGTGTTGGCTGCTCTCATTTTTCTTAGCTTTGTGAGTCTTATTTATAGTGTGGTTGTTTACAGTTTCCAAGGTTAAATTAATTCATCTTGTTTATTCTGTATATTTTGAATTTTGCTCGTGCTCGTTTATTAAATAATTTGTTTTTAGCTATTTTCTGTCACTAACTGTAATGAATAAGAGACAAGAGATTTGCTTGTGGAAAGCTTTATTCAACTTACATGTGCTTACTCATACATGATGTCTGAAGTAGCTGATGAAGTTCTAATAAGGGGAAGTAATCACTTCCGTTCCCTTTGGTACCAAAAGGGAGATCTTTCTGATTATTTTATTACCACACTAACTAAAGGACAAATATATCCTTCCAATCTTCTCTCAAGTTGTAATCTTCTTTTTTCTTCGTTTCTTCTGAGTTACCCTTTGACCTTATCAAAAGTACCATTGTTGTTTACAAAAGTGTCAAGTCGATTCTCTGGTTTGGTTGTCTTAACTAAGGATTTGCACGGATAAGGGGAAATAACTGGTGCTCGCTCTCATTTTTCTTAAATTTTCTTTTTGTTTATCTATCTATCTATTTTCATTTATGCACCCCTTGCAATGGTACATTTGTTCTTTGTTGCATCTCAAGAGTTATCAGCCCTTAGTTATTGACTCTTCAGATTAAGTTTCAACTGGAAGAAATTCAGGTGATCTTTCGTTTTATATACGTAAAATGGGAGTATGGCTGTATAGTCAGAAAGCCTATGTCCCCACTTGATGAAATGATCACCCAAGAATAATTATGGATGGATGGAAAGCATACAATGGGCTACAGAATAATGCTGTAGTAAATCATATTAGCTTTGTTGATCCAAATGATGCCATTGTGTATACGAACACTATTGGTTTAGCATTAAAACTAAGTACCAAATCATTCATGGCACTTCGAATGGCTTACGGAAAACATATCTACAAGAGTTTGTTTTTCGTGAGTTTTTGCTGACAATTTGTTTATAAGTTTCATTTATTATATTAGACACTATTGTCTGCTGTCAACAATTTAGTATTATCAATAAATGAATTTCTGTCATTTGTTTTGGTATTTTTAATGCTGGACCAGTTGCCTTCAATGCTGTTCATATGCACAGTGGCATCATTTGAATCAACAAAACTAATATTATGATTTACGACAGCATGATTCTGTAGCCCATTGTATGTGTAGGGCCACTTAAACCTAATTGAACAAATTCTGTGCAGAAATAGGCTCCCAGGATGTTGCGCCAATTCCTTATACAAAATTTTCCCTCCAAAAGAATTAACTGTTGGGATCTCAAATAGCTACATTTGTTGTATAGCGGGTGAATGTCCTGGACTTGGATAGAAAGGGAAGTCGAAGACTTGCTTATAAAAATATCTGGACATATTTTTATTTCCTAGTATATACAGCATACACTTCGTCGGCTGGTGGATGAAGAGTGGGAGAGAGATGATTGAACAGGGGAACTTGGTCTTATGTCTTCCCAGCCCTAGGCAGTCTGCCTCCTGGCTGCTTGGGTCTCTGACTTTTTTGTTCAGGTCTCTCTTGTCTGTCCCCAACAGGGACAGTGGTCTCGGGCCTTCCGGCTCCACTGATGTCTGTCTCTTCTTTGAGTGCCGAGTTTTCTGTCCGCTGTTCGGGTCTGCTTCATAGGTTTCTCGAACACCTACACAGGTGTCATTCACATCCTGTTTGTTGGACACCTATGCATATACCTATTTCCTAAGGTAACAGGGGTCACTTACATTTCCACACAGGTGTCTGACCCCGGAATAACCTTTTTGTGGCAGGATATCATAACACATTAAAATAATAATCAACCAATTAGAAACGAGAGTTCCTGGAGCATCGCAATAAGTCAGTCAGGTTAACTGACAGTGGGAGATTCATTTGAGTACTTTGACTCAGCAGAGGTGAATCAGACTTCAAAGAGTTTTCATTGAGAGTCCAGTTGTTTCAACCCAATACAGAACAAACTTACCACTCTCGTACATCATCAGCATCATAGCAGCAAGATACACGCAATGATCACAATCACTGTGAATTACTTCTTTCAACTAATGGGAGTTATATCATTCTCCTTTTGGACATTTTGATGGGAGCTTC
>VCCN01000698.1:471191-484034 GCA_006491835.1 Architeuthis dux
CAAGATCACTTGTTATTTGTTCTTTTTCTTGATTCTGTACTGAAGAATGGTTTCTTTGTTATCTCTGCCTAAAGTATGGTAAACTGATGCTCGGAACTCAGTCTTTCTACAACCATTCATTCTCTTAGGAAAACATTTCCCATTGTCAATTGTTTCCCAAAGACAAATGCAACAAGACAGGCTTATGTCCATGGGCGTCTGCTGCCACTTTTCGGGGGTGGGGGCAAAAGGGTATATTCGGAATATATCTTAGAGGTAACCCTGTTACCAACGAATAATAATAATACAGTCTTTTTATATGGGAACATAAAACAATTGTACTGCACCATTATCCTTTATTGACTATAAGGTTCCAACTTTCAAACGCCCTCGCCCTCTGTTTGCCCCCTACCCCAGCGGATGCCCATGCTTATGTCCTCTACACAGACCACACTTTCTTCTCGCTTCAAAATAGTCAGATACTTGACAATATTCAACAGTCACAGTTTTTCACATTTAAAAAACTCACAGAGCTCATACCTCTGCCAACATTACCGTCACTAAAAAAATGAATGAAAATCAGTTCATACGTAGCTACGATGCAGGGGAGGTAAAAAAAAAATCCTTTTTCAGCCCCAAAATCTAATCAATTCTTCCTTGGCCCATGGCCCACCCTTCCGCAAAATGGCATCGAAATTCATTGAGAACTTTTGGAGATATTGTGTGGACAAACATGACCGAATACATAAAATTTAAAAATATCTCTCAATCGAAAAAATTCCTGGATCCGCCTCAGAATTTTATCAATTCTTCCTCAGACCATGGCACACCCGTTCCAAAAGATTTCATTGAAATTTCATTGAAATTCATTGGGAACTTTTGGAGATATTGTGTGGATAAACAGACTGACATACATAGACCTCTTCCAATTCTTTTGGCAGAGGTGGTTACAAGAATTGATTCTATTTAGCTCATCTACATCAACTGAGCTCTGCATTCTGATAAATTTTAGAAAACTACAAATGAAAATACTCTGTATTATCCAAATAACACACTTCATTCAAAATAGAGAAATATTTTCAATTTTTGTCTCAAAATTATTCAGTCTTTGATGCATCAACTCAGCAGAAAGAAAAAATGTCTGCTTTTTATTTTGTTTTATCTCTTTCTTTTTTCAGGGTAAAAGATTCAAGACGTGAATAGTTTAAGACTTCAACAATCTAGGCTGAAAAGTTCAAAACAAAAAGGGAAGTGCTGAGGGAACTGGACTGGTACCTCTGCCAAAAGATAGCCGGATTGACTTTAAAAAAATATTTCCATACGTTTTTCTTACAACATACCCGTTTCATAACAAAATTCATTCAAAAACAAATAAATACTGAAAATTTTATTGAAATCGGCTCATTTTCTTTATTGAAAGAGATTAATGTTGTTTTCAGATCACTAGATTAAAATTTTCTACAATCTTGTATTTTCATGTAAAGAATTTTTATATAACATCATTGACAAATCCAATAAGGAGATTGTATTCCTCTTTTCCTGCAGGAATTCTGAAAATGAAATTGGACTTGAATGAATATTGTCCATATTTGGAATTATTAATCATTGCTACCCACAACACTGGTTTATTGCTGGGTTTAGGTTATCCATGTGTTCACACATTTATATGTATCTATCTATGTATCCTGACTTTGCCCAGCCCTAACCATTCATAGTAGAAACTTTTGCACACACACTCCCCTCAATCAGTAGAGAAAATATTTTTTTGTTTTTTTAAAAATTCCTCCCTAAATAGATTTTGAGAGGGGGGTTCAATATGCAATGTAAGTTTATACTAAATTGGTCACTAGTTTGTGCCCACTTGTTTTTTGAAAATTCAGACCTTTTTTAGTGACCACAACCCAACAAAAGCCGAAAATTCCACCCCTAAATAGGATTTAGAGGGGCGTTCAATATGCAATGTACGTTTATGCTAAATTGGTCAGTAATTTGTGCCCGTTTGTTTTTTGAAAATTCAGACCTTTTTTTGTGATCACGACCCAACAAAAGGTCAGAGAAGAAACTTATTCATTGATCACCCCTTTTTCCAACTTTTTAATTGATCACCCCCAACACAGCATATATGGGTAGCAGTGATTTATAATTTTCATTGGAATGCAACAAAAACTGTCAACATAGGTTTTTCAGTTTTTAAGTGATTCTGGCTGGTAGAGGGCTGAAAATTCAAACATTTACTCGTTATGTCTGCAAAACACGTTTTTGGTTTTTTGAAAATTTTCCCCCCAAAATAAGTTTTTAGGCAGGGATTCAATTTACAATGTAAGTTTATGCTAAATCGGTCCCTTAGTTTGTGTCCAGCAGTGTTCATGCTTGTTTTTGGAAAATTCAGACTTTTTAGTGATCCAAAAAGAGGTGAGAGAAGTAACTTATTTATTGATCACCCCTTTTTCCAATTTTTTAATTGATCACTCCCAACACAGCATGCTGCCAAAAGACGATGGTCACGTGACGGTTTCTATTGAGTGACTAACAAAACCTGTTATTATTTTTAGAAAAATTTATTTAGTTTTCTTCAATGTCAACTTCCATTTTGTAAATTAGCAAGCATCTGTACTTTTTACAAGTTTGTCATTCAATTATAACGAGGTGTGGAGTGGTGTAGTGGTTACTGGTATGGAAAATGGAGTTTGAGTTTTGGCCAAGGCTTCTTATATTCACTTTGCACTAATTCCCTTGGGAAAGGCATAAATGGGTAAGTAGCAGGCCAGTCCATCTTGGGCGTGGGGCTCCACCACTATAAAACCTGCTTACTACCGGAACCACAATGTGCCCCTATGCTCGGGGTGTCTACAGGAAGAACAAAATTCAGTTCTTGCTGAAAACCAGACATACTGCTGCTGCTGCTGCTGCTGCTGTACCTTATTGTGGCTTTAACTGTTATATTTGATCAGTTACACTAGCAGGGATACCCGTCAAATATTACAGGGTTATTTATGTATGGATAGGCAATAAGTAGCCAAAAGTGATTTTATTGGGTAATTTTTTTTATTAATTCAAGTATCCTAATTTCAAAGTTTTTTGAAAGTCTCAACTTAAGAAAAGTAATGAAAAAAAGTCATAGAAAGAAACTTATTTTATGAAAAATATAACTTATTTATTACAAAATAAAGTTGATGGCCAAATTTGACAAATCTGGCATTTTAAAAAGCATTTGGTCATAAACTTTTTGGTTTAGCCATATTTAAATTTTTAGCCATTTTGACTTCTTTTTTTTGTGTGTGCTGAGAGTATCTGCATTTGGCCAGGAACTGCCTTTCCCCTCCCAATTTCTTCTTCACTGTGTCGGCTACATCAAAGGAAGCCAAAAGGACATTGTTCTGTCGCATTGACAGACACAGGTTGTCTGTTGAATATGTGTCTGTGTCTGTGTCTGTGTCTGTGTACTTCTTTGATGGCAGCCGCAGGCACAGGGTTGGGGACTGCTGCTTCTGATAATTAATTGGATGAGTTGCTTCTGTTACAACCAGCATTAATCTTGGGACACCCTATATGTCAGAAATTGTTATTTAGATGATTTTTAATAACATAAGTAATGTTTTTAATAAATTAAGTAATATTTTAATAAAATAATTGTTGAAGATTAAATTTATTAATAATATGTAATGTATTTCCTAGATTTTACATATATATCTGGAGAATCTAGATGTTTCTAGGTGTTTTAAGATGTTTTTTAAAAATAAAGTTGGTAAAACTGCCTTTGCCAGATCTTCACACAAGAAAAAGAACTAGGATATCTATGGGTTTTTTTTTCTATTGTGACCACGAATGACCTAAAAAAAATGACCTATAAAAAATACACAATGACTTATTAATTTATTTGTTTCTCAAATGGATCAACTAACACAGAAGTTATAATCAACCTGAATCATGTCAATTATTCTATAAGTATATAAACAATTGTATAAACAATAAAACAAATCCATTAATTTGACCTCATAAATTCAAACGTTACATAAAAAAAACAAAAGAATTCTAGTCCTGACACCAAAATGCATTTCAAGGGAGGTAACTCAGGTCATTTCAAATGTTTGTATAGAGGTGCGGGTGACGCAACGGTTAGCAGTGTGGACAATGGAATAAGTGAGCCGAATTTAAAGTCCAGCCAAATCTGTTTGCCCTTGGGAAAGGCATGAGTCCATCTCCCCTCCCCCCAAGCTATATTTAAAATAGAAGGGCAGATTGGGTTCGCCAGCCTGGGAGTGCAATTATAATGCTGTTATCCCAAAGTAAAATATGTTTGCACTTGAATGAAGTGCCAAATCTTTTTGATGGCTCTGGGTTTTATTTTTACAACTCAAAGTGACTGAGAATTCATAGCTTGAGAGTTTGACTCCTTTTTACATCATTTCTTGAAGTTTGATACTCTTGGGGATTTATTCAATGTTAGAAACTGTCAACCAAACTGTCAACATAAATATAGTAACATCAACATCATGCCTGACTATCAACTCACTGGATGCGGGTTCAGATCTTCGTCATTAATTTTATAAATTGGTTTAGCGTGACTCTTTGAACAGACAAACAAACAAACAAATTCTGTGACATTGGTATTTATATGATAAGATATAGTAGCACACATCAGGAGATGTTGAAAATGGCCTAAACAGCTGTAACATATTTGGTTTGTAACATGTGCATCAGAAGACATACACAAGACGGAACTACGTTCATAAAAACATTAATTTTAAAATTTTAAGATTTTTTAAAAAAAACTTTGAAGTTTTAGAATTTTAACATTTATAACTTCCAGAACACTGAAATTGAAAATAATTTTCATTTTCATAGTTTATTGTAACACACATCAGTTTTCTTTGTCAACATTATTGGTATGATTCTTTATAAATATTTGGGAGCACCAACTTTAACAGATGTCTTTACCCATTGTACCCTAAAGCACCTGAAATCCTTTTTACAGTCCAACCCAAGTTTATTTTTCATGCACATCAATGATAATACCAACAATTAAAAAAAACTTGCTGATCTTCAATAGAACTGGATTTTTTTAGCCTTTCCATAAATCAAAATTTCTGTAAAAGATTTTATAATTAAATATTTTTCTGTCATAAATCGATTTTAAAATACTCCCTCATTCAGACAGTGAATCATTTAGGTTTTTAAAATATCACAATAAATACCTATAAATGAAAAAAGTTCTATGCACCATACAGGCAGTTTCTACTGAGTGATTAACCAAACCCCTGTTTACTTAATTAGTGGGAAATCTTGCTACTGAACAACAACTTTCATCCTGTGGGTGTGTCTGTTAATTTTAAAACCTTTCATTTGAAATCCTCTCTCTACACAATTATGTGTCATGTTTGTTTCACACAAGATTTTCCATCAGTTTTTGTCAAAGTCCAGTCCGAGTTGGAGGCTGGAGTTGACTTTGTTTTTTCACCATAACAACAAGAACAACAAGAACACCTGATTTAGGGGAGGCAACTCTTCACTGATTGCATTTTCAATATTAAAATATAAATTGGCCACTCCCCATGTTATCTAAAGTCACTTTTTTGCTTGTCCCCTTCCCCTTTACACTTTACAATTAAAATGAAACTTTCAACCTCAAAGGTTAATTTTAATAATTAAATTAATGTTACAAAGTCTACACAAGTGGACATGGAAATGGCTTTCTCATAAGTAAGAACATCGAACATTTGTTTTAGTGTGAAATATTTACACAATATCTAGGGTCTTAAACCTTTTAGTGTGAAAAAAAAGTATACAATTTGTATATACAAGCACACATCATAACAATCATATTTACACAATATCTAGGACCTTAAACCTTTATGGTGGTGTAATAAACATCATAATTCTTCTTGAAATCATTTACATCTCTCGATAGCACTACATATTCCAGTAATCTATTCCAAAGTCCCATCACTCTATTGCTAAAAAAGAATTTTCTGATATTCAATCTACTTCTATTTGCTTCTACCGTATACGTGTGGCCTCTCAGTCCCTTGTAACCACTTCTAGTAAAATAAATACATCAGGGTTTACTACTTCTAAACCATGCATAATCTTGAACATTTCTATTAAGTCTCCCTGATCTCTCCTATTTTCTAACGATGTTAACCCTAACACTTTTAGTCTATCCTCATAACTCATACTTTTTAATTCCGGTACTAACTTAGTTGCTCATCTCTGGAGTTTTTCTAAAAGATTTTGATCTCTCCCCAAGTACAGTGACCAGGCCCGTGCACAGTACTCAAGGTGTGGTCGACCATATCGTCTTATATAGTATAAGGAACGAGTTTTTGTCTATATATGAAAATGTATGCTTAATCAGTCCTAGCACCCAGTTAACCTTAGCAACAGCACTGGCAATATATTTGGAAAATGATAGTTTATCAGTTACTATGATACAAGATCCTTTTCATCATTTACAGCAAAAACATAATTTCTTGAAATTATACACATACACACATACACACCTGTGTGATTGTAAGATACCGAGCCTCATCGATCAGGTATCAGGACGGGAGTTTTAAATTTCAGAATTGCTAGTTCAGTTATCTGTGTCAGCTTGTAATTCGTTTTCGAGTAGTAGCTGTCTTTCTCTCTCGCCAGTCAGGATTGCCGAATCATTGTCTAGGGGAGATAACTCTTGAAGGCTTCTCACAAATAGGCGTAATAGTCTTTGAACCTACACTTTTGGGCTTGAAATTAAGAGGGTCATGAATACATTGTTGCGGCTTCAGTTTAACAGGAAATTGTCTTACGTAGCTTAAATGGTTGACTTAAAAATACGAAACAGTTGATGTGGAATAAAATGCAAGTGAATTCACATGAAAAGAAAATATACTTATCATGATTATTCCACAAATTGTTTGAACTGATATATTCATCTTTGTTGTTTTTATCATAATATTTTGGCTGATATATTCTTTGGTTAAAACATTGTGATATAAACAACAAAGATGAGGATTATAGTCCAAATAATTCAAAGAATAACAGGGGTAGACCCAGCCTGTTGAACTGAGCGTCTTCCAAAAAAGTTTGGGGGTGGAGAGGCTTTTAAGGGGGTCTGGAGGCATGCTCCCACAGAAAATTTTGAAAATTATGTATCCAAGATTGGCTAAAATTGCGTTTCAAGGCATATCAGCTACTGAAATTAAGATAAATACAAATTTTCGGAAAAATCCTGAGGGTCTTGAAGGTTGTAATGTGTTGAGATGAAAAGATGAAAAGTAAACGCTCAGAAAACAGTATAAATAAAAGATTTTGGAAAACTTCTGAGGGTCCTCCAGAAGACCCCGGTAGACCGCCTGGATCTGCCCCTGGAATTATGTTATTTATGCCACAAAATCTATATATATATTTTTTCCTTTGAGTTTGTTGAAGGACTGATGTACATAACAAACACGTGGATGGAAGTATGTACAAGGAAGTTAATTTCTGTTAATAGAAATGAAAAGCTTTTATTGACTATATATTGAATATTTGGATATTTATGGCTAGGTTTCCTACCTCTTATTAAATTATTTTTCTAGTACCAAAGGTACTGAGCTATTCACTTTAATAATCTGAGGTAACAACAAAATTGTGAAAATGCCGTGGCTTGAAAGATGGCGGCATGTGATCGTTTGCTGCTGGGGAGCCGAGATGGACTTAAACAATATCGTTCTTAAATTTCACGAAATTGTTATATTTCAGTGAGCGACTGATGAATCAATCAAGTTGTATTCACTTATGAATATGGGTTTTCCTGAAGGGAACATATTTAAATTCTGGGTGAAGTTTGCTAACAGTCATAGAAATTATATATATATGTTTTTGATTTTTTCTTTTTAAATTATTTTATATATTTGTTAGAAAAATGTATATATTTTTTTCTTTTGAATTACATGGCGAGCACATGGGTGAAGGCATGTAAAAGTAAATTGATTTCTGTTTTATTTAATATCATTGGTTCATAGACATGAAGAGCTTTATAGACTATAGAGAGATGTGTATGTATATACATATAGACATACATATATTATAATCTTTTTCTAGAACATAAAAGTTTCTCTGAAATATTTTGAAAAAGATTTTTCACGATGTGATTAAATTCAAATGCAGATATACCTTGAATAGTGTGTTTAATTTGTTCCAAAATATTGTGTACTGTTCAAAACCGCACTGTTCACAGTCTTAGTATAATTTATTGTGTGTGTTTTTTTCAGCTTATACTTAGTTACATTAATTTGTACAGCCATACTTTAACCATACTACATCAAACCCCACACTAATCAAAACCCGTACTGTTCAAAGTATTCCTTTACAGCAGAATATAAATACATATTGTATTATAAACCAAATATTCTCTCACTCTTTGTATGCCCTCAATCAACACAACCAAATTCTGATAATTTTTATTAATTCGTCCACTCATCAATTTTATTGCCGATCGTGAATCACTTTTTGGTCACATTTCTATCAATTTGTCACAGTATTGTCAAATCATTTTGCTTAATCAAGGGAGATAACTCCTTATATCAAACGCTTTCTTTTGTAGAAAAAAAAGAAAAAAATCAACCAGAGTTTCTATTGTTTTTTATGGTGATAGGGAGATTGTGTAGCGTCAATTTTTGAATGCCCACTTCATCATTACAGTTACATTGTAAATAGAACACCCCGTAAAAGCTTTAAAAAATTATTTTTCTAACAAATTTAGGAAATGGATGGATGCACAAAATTTACCGAATTTTTTTATCACATTTCTATCAATTTGTCAAATCATTTTGATTAATTTTTCCAAATATGAAGGACCCGCCTTCTTTGAAAATCAACCTTGAACATTGACCACAGGCACTGATGGCAAATACACAACTATCTCAGCCACCGAGCCACATGTTTCTATTACTTTTACCAACTATTTTAGGGGGGAAACTTTCAAAAAACAATAAATGTTTTTTCTCAACATAATAAGGAGTAAATGTTGAAATCGTCAATTCTGTAGCACCATTGGTATGGCCTGTACATGTGATACATACATAGATGAATAACCAACCAGAATCACTTAAAAACTTAAGAAACCTATGTTGACAGCTTTGGTTAACAGTTTCTAATAAATAAGATAATACTATGTTTTAAAGGGCACCAAAGTTCAACTTGCCCTATGGCTGGCCCGGGGCATCAGGAACCCTAGGGATGACCCTGCAGCCAGCCTACTGTGACAGAAAACAGAACAGAATATTGAGAACTGTATTTTCTCAATCCGTACATAAATTATTAATCATCCACAACACTGATTTATTGCTGGGGTCAGACATTTATATGTATCTATCTATGTATCCGGACTTCGCCAGCCCTAACCGTTCATAGTAGAAACTTGGAATTTTGCACATACACTCCCCTCAATGAGTAGGGAAAAAACATTTTTTTGTTTTTGGAAAATTCCACCCCTAAATTGGTTTTTAGAGGGGGGTTCAATATGCAATGTACGTTTATGCTAAATTGTTCAGCGGTTTGTGCCCGCTTGTTTTTTTAAAATTCAGACCTTTTTTTTTGTGATCACAGCCCATCAGAAGGTGAGATAAGTAACATATTCACTGATCACCCCTTTTTCCAACTTTTTAATTGATCACTCCCAACGCAGCATACATGGGTGGC
The DNA here is from genome assembly GCA_006491835.1 of Architeuthis dux. Classification (NCBI taxonomy): domain Eukaryota; kingdom Metazoa; phylum Mollusca; class Cephalopoda; order Oegopsida; family Architeuthidae; genus Architeuthis; species Architeuthis dux. The sequence continues at coordinate 480,834 of VCCN01000698.1, forward strand.
AGTGATTCATAATTTCCCTTGGAATGCTAGTTTACTTGCAATCTAGTCACATAAACCACTAACTGAAAACTGATAGTTCTATCGAAATGGGGACTTTGGCCCCAATAAGAGTTCATCGATTTGAACTATGTATTTATTGAATCATACCTTCTTTGAAAACCATTACCATTATGAATTATTGGAACATATTTGATTTAGATATTTATATATTATTTATTATTCCAAAAGTGAAAAAATGGCAGAAAGTGAGTACCCACTTCATCATTACAGTTACATTGTAAATAGAACCCCCTGTAAAACCTTTAAAACATAATTTTTCTAAAATCTAACAAATTTCCGGTAGGTTCTAAGGTCTAATGGATGGAAGCACAAAAGATTACCAGAGAAAATTTGTATTTTCTATTTCTTTCAAATATTCAACTGAAGTAAATCTTAACCATAGAATACAGTATATAAAGCAAAAGAAAAAAAAAATTAATCAGGTTTAATCTATTTGACTCCATTGATTACCTTAGAACTTAACTCCACCTCGTTAACAATAATATTAAGATAATTACTTAGTTTGGATAGCAAACCCAACATATGTAAACAATAGTAGTAGTAAACTATGGCTGTTAGCAGTAGTAGTAGTAATACTATTGCTGTATTCAAATAAGCTAGGCACATTGTTGACAGTAACATAGTTTATGTGTGTACAAAGAAGATTCTTTTGTCTCTTCTTATTCTTACAGTCATCGGCCAATATTCGTAGCTATGTGAATGCATAGGAGAGAATTAAAACATGCAATGAAAGGATGCACATGGTAAACTACATGCAAATAATAATGCGAATAGATTGTAACATAACAAGAAATATATTTATTAAAGATATGCATATTATCAATACGGTTAGTTCTCATCAATAGAGAAGAAGAAATATGTGCTTTTACAGTTTACTTTCTTAATTGAATAAAAGTTACTTCGTTGGTTGAAGATGTAAGTATGTATGTAAGAAAGAGTGTGCATATATATGAATGTATGTACAAATCGAAGTGAAGGAAAGTGTGCAATGTTTATGTGGAGAGTCCAACCATTCATCTCATAATCTACCTAAGGTAGAAATGAGAAGAAACTGCCAAAAATTGAATTGTCTTTGGCACTTTTATAGAAGTGTGTATGTGGAAGGTGTGGATCGAAGGAATCTTAGCTTCTTCGGCTTGGATTTGTCACAGCTTCTAAAATTAATTTGAATCGAAAAGGAAACTAGACTTTTCCAGACATTTAGTCTGCAATATGTATTGTATTACAAATTAAGTGGTTATTTCTATGTAGTGTGGCTAGTGAAATGTACCTGTGAATATCTAAACTAGAGTGTGTGTAGATAAATGTTAAGGAAATTCTGAACTTGGGTGTTCTAGTGAAAATATGTGTGTATGCTTTTACTTAATGACCGGATTGTAATCTTATTTTGAGTTCACAATGAAAAGGTAACATGTATCCGTTACAGACTGATAATGAAATTACACACCTTTTGGTCATCAGTGATTGCTCTGTCTGTGAAAGTGTACTTTTACTGGAAATAAATTTCAGAACTAACTTTATTCACAAAAAACATTATCCTATATACTATTCAGCTTGCATGTATGTGCCTTTACGATTTCTGATTATTATTTATTTCTTCTCTGGTATCTTCTCACATCAATAGAACTTGTTGATTTATTCATTTTAACATGTTTTTATTACTCCTTTCCCCTTTAAGGCGAGGAGTCAAATGCTGTTCACAAGCAAAGTATCTTACAGCAATAAAATTTAAATTCTCTTCATATCTTTCATCCTTTCTCTTCTCCACACCCACCTTTGAAATGGAATGAACAAGGGTAAAAATAGAAGAGGGTGCTTATGCTTGAATGGGAACAATAAGGACTTCATCACAACTGTCATTCATTCATTACTCCTCTCTCACAAGTCTGAAGTAGGGTGGCCATCTCCAAACTTCCAAAAAGGAGGACACTCTACCCCAGGGTTCCTAACCTGGGGGGCATGATCTCCAAATTTCCCAAAAGGAGGATATTGTAGACTGAAAAGAAGGACTCTCTTGGACGTGTTGTTAATGAGGAGTTGTAATATATAAAACAGTTGTATAAAATATACAAAATACTTAGAAAAATGTTTGATTTGTCAAATATCTCTTTAATATATGAATGCAATTTGTAGTAATTTTTGTAAAATTCCAATTTATTTGAAACAACTGTACATATTACATGCATGCATTCATACAGTATATAAGATAGATAAAGCACCAAATGTATTGTCTTTGTTCCTATCGCACTTCGGTGAAGAAATGTAGTTGCCATTGGCTTTCACTTCCTGCTGTTTTAAGTATATCTGAGGTAATTTGAATAAGTTTTTCAGTCTGACCCCAGAAAGGAAGACAAATTAACGTCTGGCATGACCTCGCACCAGGTGGAGGACAGAGTGTCTAAAAGCCAGACGTCTGGCCACCTTAGTCTGAAGCCTAAAAATTAAGTTATAGTAGTAGAAGACCACAAGAAGAATATAAACAACAAAAGTAATTAATAATGATAATAACAGACAGATATATTAGTTTCATTTGCTTTTTATGTTATTATAGTTAATATAGAGACATTCTATAGTTAATAAATTACTCTAACAAAATGATATACTGTAATTGTAGAAATATATATTTGAGAGTAATGATGATATCATAGTTGTCCACAGCCTTAGAATTTCCACGGTCCAGATAGTTTTCTATTAAAAGGCAGTTTTTGTCATCTAATAATTGATAGGCTGCCATGTGTGGGAGGCAGAGCTTCCAAGGTTATAACCGATTGGCCGGTCCCTTCTTTACTTTCCTCTTCTTCTTCTTCAAGACAGTTGACCTTCTTATTTGTCAATGTCTCTGAGTGGCCGAGAGGAGGATATGTTCTGCTTTTATTTAAATTTGTTTATGTATTTTTGATTAGAGGAAAAATAAGTCACGAGACAGATAAAAAAGAGCTGGTCTGGTTAGTCACTCAATAGAAACTGTCATGGAATTAATATCTTTTGGCAGCATGCCTTGCTGAGGGTGATCAATTAAAAAATTAGAAAAAGGGGTGATCAATGAATAAGTTACTTCTCTCGCCTCTTGTTGGATCATTAAAAAGTCCAAATTGAAAACAAGCGTGAATTCTGTGTGACACAAACTAAGGGATCAATTTA